>CM060973.1:87006156-87606156 GCA_030765045.1 Tenodera sinensis | reverse complement strand
ATTTCAATTAGTTTTAAAAGGTAAACAATTTTTTGTGTATAGTTTTCAGCTTTCTTGATGCGGATATTGGAAAATATGTTCATTTCAACTCCGCTGTTCAATATTCTTTAACTAGTGTACAAAAGCTTTTAAATCTGTAATTCCTGAAGCTAATTGAAAATTTGAGGCTATTAAGTTATGAACTCTGATCCAAGGAGCAATTTGAATAATGAAAAATGCTGAACAGCAGCAACTGAGAGAACTGAAGTTTAAAATTCAATGTGGTGCTTTACTTAAAACGACAAAGGACTGATTAAATAGCTGCTTGTAGCTTTGAAATTGTTAATATTAAAAAAGCAATTGTGTAACATAAAAATGAAAAAAAAATTGAAAATTGGCTGCAATCAAAGAAGACTCAAAGTTGGCAAGGTCACATCAGTATATTGCCATGCAACATGTGGCAATAGCGGCTAATAACAAACGTTTCCAGACAGTTTGAGAAGCTTTGAGTGCAGAGCTTTGTTATGAAAAGCTTCGCAAAACGCTGATTTCCACAAAAATTGCTAGTAACTAACTCTTGACTATATAAGCAAGTCGGCACAAACAGTTTTAGTTTTAGTGAATTTATCATCAAAGCCAAGTTCAATCAGAGTAAGCTGTGTATAGTTGAGCAGTGTTTGTGTCAAGGTTATGATAAAATACAACAGTTGGGAATTACGACTCAGTTTTAGAGGAAATAGTGGCATAAAAAATAACTGGACTTGTCGTTTGTCACAGTATTCACATCTTTTACCAAATTACATTGTGGCATTGTCTTAAACAAACATCATTATGTTGAGAGTATAACAGGTGTTTCCACTCACCTCAGTGTCCTTGCTAAGCTTCTCCAGCACCTCTGCGACAGCAAGCGGGTCATCAAGAAATATCAAACATTGGCACATGTTGACATAGTCTGGAGTTCCAAGGTTACGATACAGTCCAACAAGCGAGCGCAGAACTATATTGCGGAAACCACGATTCTGGATCAGGCTCATGGCAACTTGAAATGCATAACACAGCATCCCATTAACATCCTCCTGTAAAACAAGTTATTGTTATTAATATTCTGTCACATACAGATGTCTACTTCAACAGTGATTTTTAAGTTGACCCTGCCCAAACCCCATGGGAACATTTTTTTACAGTCATCAGGCAAAGAACAAACTTGATTGAATACTTCAAGTCACATGAAGGTTTCACAATGACAGAGTTGCACTATTTCCTATCAATATGCAAATCAGCTCAAGCTATATTTGTGAGAGAATGACTACTATTGCCAAATTTTGCTTCAATTATTGAGTTCTTTCTGCCAGTAATTTCTAATTTCTTTACTTCAGCATCCCTAGTGGTCATGCGCCATTACACCAAAGCATCAGTTATAGGCATGGCAAATTCAATACGTATTGAATTCTCTTACCGGACTGAATACCACATGGAGATGCGGATTGAAACAAAGGTCAACCACTAGATCCAATCCGCTCATTTCATGGGATCGTATTGAAATTGGTTGCATGGAAACGCTGAGTCTGCCAAAGATGCTGTGTTATACTGTACCCTTAACATGTTTGCCATTTTCGTTAGTAATTTGTTAATCCTTGATTTCTAGTGTCGTGTAAGAGGAGCACAATGTTCATAAAAAAGTAATGTTAAAGATCAGTTAACCTCAAAACCTGCTAAACATTATCAACAAGTGAACACAGGTTCTCCAACCCAACATAAACCAGTTGACCAACTTTCAAGAACTTGAATTATTTCTTCTTAAATCTTGCAGGCTCAATACAGTCATTTCGGTACTGAATTCAGCATGGAAATACGGAAGTGGCAATGTACTCAGTACGTATTGAATTCACCATGGATACCGAAGGAGTTGGTGTATCATTTTCTGTTTGAACACCCAGCATGAAAAAGACACAAGCTGAAGGGTCAATCTACTTGCTTTGCTGACGTAGATGCCACAAGGTGCCTTATGCATGTGATATTCCAGCATGGAGTATACTGATAGAAGTGAAAACCTTTCCTTAAAATTAAATTAGGAATTTACCATTCAGAACATGACATAATCATGATCGTGATGATAATACAGCTTCATATATTTGATAGTGCAGTACCAAATAGCACTTAAAATACTTCTACCTTCTTAGGACAAAATCCTGGTGCAACACTATCTAATAGTATTTTAGTACACAAGTAAAAATATAAATCTTTCACCATTTAAAAAAGGTAGTGCTATAAGTGAAACAAATGCATTTGAATATGCAGAGGAGGTACCTACCGATTCTATGATGGCTTTCTCAAAAATGTCCATTCTTCGGGTTTCCAAAGCCAGTCCAAGTGCTTGTCTGTACTGACCATCATCAAGACAGCGCTGAAACATTCTGTTTACAATGGCCTCCAGACGAGGATCAATCTCCTTAGCTTCCTTGGAGTCATCAGCTTTGGCAATTCTTTGTTGTGTGTAAAAATCAATGCATTTAGCTGAAAAAAGAAAATCCAATTGTATAAAATGTTCTTGGGCATTTTTGTATAAAAAATGTAATATTCTTTAAATCATAGTAAACAGGAAAAAAGTATGGGTAAAATAAGTCGGGAGTCTATAGTTTAGTTATTCGAGATTTATGTGGGAACAAGGAAGAATTTATTTGTACTTTGTACTTAATTTCACACCACTTTTTTTAATGCTTTGGAATGTCAAGGAGGGGAACACAATTCACCACAGATGGTTGTTGCATTTCTGAATTTACACCAGGTTTGCCAATAGACTCCAAATGCTTTCACACAACTGAAGCGCAACAAAAACTTGTCAGCCTGCAGGATGTACATGTGATATTTTGTAACATATACCATTATGCCTATTGCAGGGCTCCTGCATCTAACAAAGTGTCAAAGTGTGCATATCACAGTAAATGAGTAGACATTGGGGCCTTCAGGTACAATGCAGGAAGTGGAAATGGCATGGCTGTGGCAAATCACAGACCTGCAGCATTGCCTTGTCAGAACTAGCTTCATCTACCTTAGTAATTACTAGATAAATGCTTGGGTATTAGTAGTTTATTATGAGCTTATAATTTATGTCAAATATAAAGAAAATGGTTGTACAGGTCTATAAGGAAAAAAGTATAATTTTAGCTTCAGCTGTTCAGTATTTATACACAATTATATTTTATGTGTGTGTGTTTTAATCAACTTGCTAATGAAAGAGGTAACAAATAATACAATTACCTCTGTGCTCAAGTGAAGCATCAATTTACTCTCAGAAACAATACATTTAAAATTGTGGAGGTTAAACGACTTGTCAGTGAAGAACTTGACAACGTAATAAGAGAACAATGGATGGCCTGCATTAAACATGCAGAAAAACTACAGAAAAGAGATTTTATTAAAGAAATATGTAGACAAGTTTAGATTCGATTGGATAAGAGTAAAATAATAGTGGTACAGAGGACAAAATAAGTGTGATAAGTGACGGTGGTGAAGACGTTTGCTGGTGTGACATTGGGCCCTCGGCCATCCATCTAGAACAATCAAGTGTGTTAATTTTTGTTGCCAATTATTTAGTTTTACTGAATAGCCAAAGCTTACAGTCCATGCAAATAGACGAGAGCAGTATATGATGTGCAGTGACATGGGCTGACTGCTGTAGACAAACAGCAAGTAACTAGCGTGAATCTATCTAGCACAGTGCAAACACAAACATCGCTCCATGTGACTCATGGCCTAAATAAAAATAGACTGAACAATGCCATAAGTGTATAGCAAATTGCAGGGAAAAATCTTGCACAGTCAGACAGGAGAAGTGATTGGTAATAAGTATCAATTTATGATGAATGAAGCTGCAGAAGGGACCCCTGTTCAATTCAAGTCAATACAGAAGCTACTGGAGTATCATTTAGCTCAGTCCGAAGGATTAAAGTTGAGTTAGAATGTATTCAATTAGGCAAATGTACGTCTTTCTCAACACCTCATAAGCAAAGACCCAGAAGATCGAGGAAGGCTGATTTAGACAATTGTAATGAGTGCGTTGTTTGTAGTGCTCTGAATGACTTTTATATACAAGAAAAAGAAAGGCCAGTGCTTAAAAACAAATTGGTTTCAATGGCAGCATTAATACACTCTGGAAGAGACTACATACGCTTTGATTTTAAATAATTTTAATTCATACAAAACCAATATCTGCTAATGTATGTTTGTCATCCCTGATCTTGTGCTATTTCATGTGTTGATGTACTGCTTCGCTATTGCTTGTAGGCTCCGCCCTCTCTCACCCCACTCCTTATATTGTGCATCTGACTGCTCTCGTCTATTTGGATGGATAGTACTTAGGTTTTAATCTAGAGTTTAATTTAACAGCTCTCAGCAAAACGTTAATCTTGCGCTGCCTGCATGCTACTATCTCAATCTCTCACACACAAGGATACAATATGGCTGCGTTGTAGTGCACTCCTATCAGCTACAGCCATATGCAGGAGATTTAATGTGGATCATAAATACCCAGCACACATGCTAAGAGTTCTTTAAAAATAAGTCCACAGTACATGACAATCAAGGCTAGATCACAATAACCTGAGAAGGAAAACAGTTTACATGTGACAAGAATGGGTATGCATATCAACGATCTATTCAATCACAAAGTGGAAAATCAAATCTGCACATTGAGCTTTCATTTGTTTCTAACTGACCAATATTTTTTCATCTATTTCTAATTCAGGCAAGATAATATGGGTGCCAATGTCTAAATTCAATAGGGTAAACGTTTTCCAAATGCAGAGTCATCACTACTTCAAATTTCTCCAGTTGTACCAAACTTTCATTAATTTATTAACGTATATTAAAGTTATTTGTTGTTTCTTGTTAATTTCTGCTGGTTTCTGCCACACTCTCTAGTTTTTGAGGCAATAGTCAATTATGTGTTGCATATAAACATACTTCAAATGAGAAACCAACACTCAGTGGATTTGCAGGTGTTAGGACCTGATGATAAAGATGCACATGCTGAAATTACCCAAAATACAAGCTACACTTTCCACTCAAAATAATGTACTTACAATATTTCGAATACTCTAACTTACCAATTGTAGTATCCACATATTCAGTCCTTGAGTTAACATCAAACAAATTTCCAGCGCCCAAAGCATAAGTGAGTGAGTCTTCAAAAGATCCCAAGTGATAATAAACTTTACTGGCAACAAGTGCTGCCAGTTCATGCTGATTAAAGTTGCGATCTTCATGTAGAATTTCACTGGAATAATAAGAAAACAATTTATATTAACCTGGCAAATTAAAAAGCTGCTTTCGCCCTTCAACATAGTTTTTTTTCCTGAAAAACACAGGAGTCGTTTCTTTACAAAACAAAACCTTTAGTACAAGATTCCGGCATGGTCACCTCCTTCCACATTAATTTATTTTTCAAAACTGTCTGCACTTGCATCTCAAATGGAAACAAAATATTGAATTAAAAATGAAGAGCAATAGTTTGCAAATTCAAAGGTGTAGCTATTCTTAACATATACTCACTAATTGTATCACTGTCTTCACATTGTGCTTAATTAATAAACCCAGGTTTAATTGTTCTGAAAGCAGAACTCAAATATATGTAAACATTCTTTTGTTTTGCAGGATAACTTGTGTAGATGTGGATACAGGAAATGAACAGTTGTTAAAATAAAAGGCATAACTTAAAACATAAGAGTGAGTGTATTTAAGATCCAATTAGAAGTTTACTATATGAAAATCTGATCAGAAATAAATTATATTATACTTATTTTGAAAATAATAGTTATTTAGGGGATATTAACGTATGCTGCTTTAAACGGTTTAAGGGATTTCTTTTTGGACACATGTTTAGAGCACAAATGAGTTATGTAGGACATCATACACTGTAGTATGCAAGCGTTAATATATGGTTCATACTTCACCTAAACCTCGAATCTTAATCAATAATAAAAATGCTCCACTATTTCTTTAATGGTAGTTACTAACTTTATAGATGTAAATATCAAAACTGACAAAGATTAATTTGAAAGCATGCCTTCTCAATGCACTTTTGTAATATTCTTTTCGAAGTTTGTGTATGTAGATTTAAGCTCTGCAGTATTAAATTAATAATCACTTACATTTTTTCGATAGCTTCTGAAATTTCCGGCCAAAATTCATCGACGATCATATCCAGCTTTTTCAATGCGAACACCTTAAGTTCAGGCATCGGTTCATCCAGAAGGGATATAATCCCGGCTGCAAAGCAAAACATTACAAATCATCACGAGTGCATAAGTATTAAACCAGTTAAATTTAAACTATGCCACATATGAACAACATAACCTAAATGTCAAGTGCAATGACTTGCAACTTAACCTATTACGCTTTCCAGCATTAAATACGCTTACAGCACGTGGCTTTATTTAATAATACTATTACAGTGATGTGGTACATACCTGCAGAAGTAATATTCATTGTAAATCCAAGTAACGTGCTCTGCGATGACTGATACTAGACAATTCTGAAACAGCAAGACGGAGACCACGACACACCGTATACAAAAGCGTCCACCTTGCGATTAAAACGCTCTCTGATTTCGAATGCAGAAAGCTCACACAATTGGCTGCCAACATGCGCGCTTGGACGCGCCAAAGCTGAAAAACGAGTTTTACACAAAACTGGATTGCATGTGGAACATTCCCCTCATGCAGATTTTCACATCATAAAGAATATTTTAAATACGTAACAAGAAAAAGTAACAAAATAAAATAAGGCGGAAAGGATATCATGATGAATGTTTTTGACAAACCCTTCTAATGACAACATAATGTGTAAAATAAGAATGCAAAACATGTCTCGCATTTATCTGTAGGGGTGTTTTATGTATCACATTTGAGAAAAAGTTGTATATAAAGCGCAGATCTACCAGGCTGAAACGATAGTTGGATTTTCAAAAACCATATTCCTGTACGTTAGCTTTGATATCCAATGCTCTTTGCATGATGAGACGAGAAACAAAGGAATGGTGAAAAAAACATGATTGAGTGGAACATTAAAAACAGCTGCTCATACTTCAGAAATGGTTAATGCCACCAATGTTGACATAAATTGAATATTTTAATAAGATTGTACTTAAATCTTTAACTCCTGTCATTTTCCAGATATACAAAATTCAATCAGAATGAAGAAAACTTCATGGTATATTTCCAGAAAATTCAAGATGCATGTTTATTTTTATGTCAATAACCTAGACATGTGGTATTACTTTAATCAGGATCATTACAGCCCATTAAAAAACAAAGCAGCATTTCCTTGTCAAGGGCAGTTTGGGATTGGGAGAATGTTATGAACACTATGTGCATTTTTGAAAAATGTATAATTAAATGCCAAGTTTATTATCATCTGGATTTTCATTTTTTAGTTCTACTGTTCTTTCTCCTGCTCTCTCTCACAACCATCTTTGTCTAAACCTGCTTCTATTGGGTTCAGACCTCAAAATGTGCAATTCTAGAAAATATTCTATTTTCAATAGAATACCATTATAGCAAAGTGATGGAGAAAGCAACAGCATCTTTTGTGTTGTATTATTTCTTGATGAAGAAGCCTTGTAACAGCTTTTACTTTCTCTGCTTCTTACCTATTGATTGATTGGTTACATCCAGTGGGAATTTTGCACTGATCACACAGATTCAACAATTGTTCACTTGCTTCTATTTATGCCATCCCTGCAGCTTCAGAATGGAAACATATATAGCAGGAAGGAGGTGTGTATATCTGTTTACATCTTTGCACATGCGGTGGTACTGTGTTTTATGTGCATAGCACTAGATTATTCACCTATGAATATGTAACTTTGGACAATATCTTTAAATGCCAAATTGGCATCCCACATACCCACAATTCTTTCACAATGCACCTCTGCAACATTTGCATACTTCACATCAACTTCAGTTAAGGTACACTGAGACCGAATTGTCTAAATTTCTTTTAATTCTAAAGCTATTTACTTGAAAATTGGCACTCTTATGTGAGTAAATAAGGAAATGACTGTACAAAAGCTCAAAGCTGTAGCTATAATTGATTTTGTTACCATATTTATTTTTCCAAAATGTTCAACTCTATTGATGAAGTAAGTGATTTCAACAATTTTACATTATGGCCAATGTTAATGTTTTCTTTCCAAAAATGGTGTGACACAGCAGATTTTTCTGTTTGTTTTAGTTTTATGTTCCTCTGGTGTTCCTTTAGTCTGATTTCCAATTTAAGATCCCTAAAAAACTGAAGTGTTTTCAAGATCATTCAATCTCATTCTCAGCCATTGGGCAACTTCCTCTTTCTGCTACTACAGTCCAGTGATGATCCTGAAGGGGTGTCTGAGAGTCTCAGGTTACCCAAACTAAATACAGAAAGTTGCTCCTAAAGTGACTCATGAGAGTGTAAAACGTTAGCAGTCTAGAAAATGCCAGACTCACACTTTCTGTTACAAGGGGGACTACTAGGCATTGCTGAGCAACAGCCCCTCTCCAAGCCACATTATTCTAATGTTTGTATGTATTATTGGAGTCTAGATTCCAGCTTCCTCCAGCATGGAACTATGGATTGTAAGGGGTGTTAGTTTTTATATTTTAGTGTGCTGCAAATTCAAAGTATTTGCAGTTTTTCCTATTCTGTACCTTTCTCTCATACTTTTGAAAACTAGTGAGACTAATGATTTGGTTATCCATTTTATTAAATCATCATTATGGTCCCTTTCTTTTGAAGAAAAATGTGCTCTAAAGAATAAGGGACAGACACCACATCTGAATAGTTCACAGAAGTATGGAAACCAAATGTGAACTTTCCAGTCCCAGTGCTACAGGGTGTATCTAGGGCTCACAGAAAGTATAACGAACAGTAAATTATATTGCTATCTTTGCATATTATTTGGAGGAGAAAGTGAATGGGAAGAGATTGACATAAGTTGTGCATATCTTTTTCATAGAAGGCCACATAAACATCAAGTTTCCAAAAGAATATATCGAACAAAGAGCCTTTTCATCTTCTTAGAAAATGTAGAATTGATCATGCCTTATCAGAAGCAGCACAACGAATCAGTCAGTTGCAATTTATGATTAATTCAAGTGGTGTATTAGCTAGGGAAACAAGAACTACCATTCATGGACACGACATGAATGAGGACTCTGCTGTAATAAAGGCAATTATTATCTTGAATTGCTATGGCACAGTTCACAAGAGAGAATTTTAGGTCCTCCTGAGGGTTTAAAGGAACTTCAAGGGATATTCAAAATGATCTTGTTGGATATATAACTGGGATAATAAATTAAGAAATTAGGAAAGAAATCTCATCTTGTGGAATTTAAGCACATAACTGAATGAACTCTCCAGAATCAGAGCTTCAGGGATCATATCAGTGATGTATTTGCTGCCAGAAAGGAAAGTTGTGTAGGGTTAATCTTAAAAAGATTTTTGCCGCACGGCGGGAGAGTTCTACGATGCCGACATACAAATGATGGTACACACATGCAAAAATGCATTGATCAGAATGGCAATTATGTCGAAAAATTGGAAAAAGTCTAAGCTTTCCAAAAATATATTATTCAATGTTGATAAATGTAGTTTTCATTGTGAAAAAAAATTGGGAACCTTATTTTACGGACAACCCTCGTATGTGATTATGAATGCTTCAGTAACCAAAAAGCTGTTGGTTTTTAGTTTGTACATCACAACCATCTGCAAAGAACCTTATTCCAGTGGTAAATCTGTCAAATTGTGATTTGCTAAGAAAATCTGCAACAGTTGAACTGACTTCCTCAGTCCCTCTCCCACCATCCTTTTCAGTCCATACATAAAACTTAGGTTCCTTAGCATTTACGCCTGTCAAACACAAATTGTACAATGAAATCTGGTGAGAGTAATAAGCTTCTCATATTGCCTGTTCTGGTAGAGGCTGTACTTATTCCACATTGACAGGAAACGTTTTAGTCCCAACTGGTTCTTCCTTCATTAATTTATTTCAAGTTTTAGCTTTCATTTCATGTGCTGCTATTTTGTCTGCTTCATCTGAAGACTTGGATTTTATGACACTTCCTGAAACAAAAACTGCAGGCATGTGTGGCTGCACTGCCAAAATCAAGATTAAATTTAGTTCTTTCAGTTCCTCTTTGGTTCTGAAATGCATCCCACCCAGGTGTTTCTTCAAGTCAGGGAAAAGATGGTAGTCACTTGGAGCTAAGTCTGGGCTGAAAGGAGGGTGTGTGACAGTATCCCATCCAAATTCGTTGAGATTGGTTGTCACATGAGAAATGTGCAGACGAGTGTTGTCCCGATGGAAATGCACTCCCTTCGTGAGCATGCCTCCACCCACCTTGGTATACCTTAAATGATCAGCCAAAATTTTATGAAGGTAGATCTTGCTGAAACAGGGATCATCTCGCAGGTCTTCCAGGCCGTAACCCTTCAATCTTTCAGCATTGCTTCTTCCACTTTCACAATCATTTCGTCTGAAACCGATGGCCGTCCTGGATGTCTGTATGTCTGTCTTTGAATTCTCTGCACCATTTGCGCACAAGTTGTACGCTCATACACTGCTCTCCATACACTTCACACAGTTGGGAATGAATGTCCACCGGTGCAGTCTTTTTGCACACAAAAACTGCATCACAAAACATAATTCATACCTGGCGGGAGAAGCGAGTGGAAGCTCCATTTCTAATGGCTGCCAAGCTCAGACTGAGCATCGCAGACAGCTCACAGAGCAGGGTACTGGGAGAGGGAGAAGCAAGCTATACACCAGTGTTGCCGGATCTCCTGTAACAGTATTTCTCGCGACTACAGAAATTTGGGAACCTTATTTTACAGACAACCCTTGTATAATAGAGTTGACCATTGTTTATCCATCCGTGGGCACTGTTCTGCCCGCAAATAAGGTTTCAAGGGGAGTTCAAAACAACTCAACTTCCAGATATTCTGAGCCCAGACAAATGTGCGAAACTATACAGAGAGATGGCAGATTTACAAGTTTAGGAGTGGATATGATGATTAAGGACTATAAGAAACTTACAAAGACTGAAAAAACTTGGTGGCATAAGAGAATTCATTTAAGAAAAATTGGTACAGGAGAAAACATTCAAATTAAAACGAAGACAGAAACCACTTACTGTAACGATCCTTCAAAGAAACTTTTATTGATGGCTAAAAGGAGCAAAATGTTCAACAGATCTAGACACAGAGAAGATGTCTTTGATCAACAATATAAAAGAGAGAAGAAGGAAGATGTGAGGAAGCTGTTATCAGCAAGGTTCAGGGAAATTGGAGCAATATGGATGACTTGTCTTTCTTCAAAGAATGGCTGTGATTCAATCGTTACAGAGGAAATGAATCAAACTGTACTCTGCGATTGTCTGTACGAAGAAAGCGTAATTGAAAATTTGCTCTAATTACGTGAATGTGCAGCTTGTTGGAATCTGAAAAATTCATAATCAGTTATTTTGCAGGCCTCATAAAAATGTAACAGAAAGTTCCAGAATTTTTGCATTAAATTTTGATTTGAAATTTATTTATGGGATCCACAACCAAATGGTGACAATTTGTTGTGTGTGTTGATGCTTGTGTCATTTATATAAATTTCCTCTTTGTGTAAAAGGACAAAACGATGCGCTTTTGATATAATTCCTTATAGCAGAGATTTTTCTATAGTTGCAGCTTAGAACTGTTAACAAACATTATGCTGAACATTTTATATTTGTATGTAGTCAGATCAAAACACTATGCCCATAGCATTGTTTCAAAATGCAAAATGTCCAACTAAAATATAGCTATAGCATCTATAGTTTTTGTGATCTTTTTATTGTGAATTAGACATCAATCACAGCTATTAGCTCTACAAAATGACAATGAAGTGAAATTTGTATCTCTAATGGTTCGGAAGTTGCATGTTTTTTGCATTTCTTGAACATTTTCTTTTATGTGACATTTTGTGCTTTGATTAGCTGCTCCTTAAATAGCACATCTGAAAATCAGAAAATTCCAAAACTACAACACTGTATGAATGCAAAATCAGTCTGGAAATAAACATTTTCATAGGTATTCAGTAAGGGTCTCCTTAAATTGACTTGATTCTTTAATCCAGTAAATTTAAAACACATTTTAATTTAATAGGAGTTTTATTCTTTCCTTAAAAATAACACTTACAGAACATCTAATATATTTCCATAAATAAAATATAAACACCAATAACAATAATAAAAAATAAAAAGATACACATGGAAGATCATATTTACAATAAAACTCTCTAAATCTTTCGCAGGTTATATGCGTGATTGGTATATATTAAAACTAATGAAGGTAACTTACTTTAATTGAAATTATACACAAAGTGAAGGATAGAAATTTACAAATTTTCACATTACATCAACTTTTCAGGTCTACACACATCACCAGTCAATTTTTACAGACACTTCAGTCCTTCTTCACTTGCAAATTAACCACAGAAAATTACAACACACATAAATAAAATGAAGAGAAATTTAAAATTCTTTCTAGTTTTCATGAACACGAGTCAAAGCTACATACTATGTAAGAACACAATGTTCTTTTAAGCTTGGTTTCAAAACAGAAAAGCTAGAGTAAAGTATCAAATACATTATATGGAAAAACTTATGTCTAAGTCTTTTTCTGTACTTAATGCATCAGAAACTGGCCAGTCCTGGTATTTTAAATTCAAGAAATCAATCAGTCCTACAGAAAAAAGTATAAATGGATAAATTTCTGCTAAGCATTCAACTTATTAGCATTTTTATTCACTCAAGATCAAAATATTCATCAACACATTTTCACTTTTATCGTAATATTTGATTCTGAACAGACATAAAAAAGATGTCATGTTCTGTGTCAATAAAGCATTACTCAATGAATGTTTCTTCTTTATTACTTGTTCTTTATCATTTGTTCTTTCATTCTCTTATTCAAAAGTGAAACTTACATTCCAAGAACATCTTCCACTAGGGCGACCATAAAATTTTGAGTTACGAACAAGATGTTCCAAGGCATTATTCTATTAATATACAAAAAGAAGGCTATTGGATGATCAAATTTATTCAGGAACTCTGGACTATAACCCAGGAATGTCCAACCTTTGCAAACGAGGGGAGTGTGGGTTTACCTCCTTCCAAAATATGCAGACTTTGCCTCTCTTTAACCCCCTATGGTGCCTTGTGTTGCAGTGACGGGTTGGTTATATGTATGTTGCATTTGATTTAACAAAGCACTTTCAAATCTTATATGACAAACATCTGTTCATTAGTGATTTCTTTGGTACTGCTTACGTTTAACAAGTCCATCAATATTTGACATAGCCTTAGAAGACACACCAATTGATTGTCGTGTAACATATTGCGATACAGACTTTTAATATAGTTCAATTTGGAGAAATTCGGTTCACAAACATATACTCACTATTCTTACAAATGCTTATTTCTCATTTTAATTGACATAAGCATTTTCAGAAATTCCTTTATTGCAAATTTTCTTGTAGGTGCAAGGGAATATGGCAGGCTTTAAGCAACGGTGAAATGCTTTAAGAGCTGGTTGCTATGCAATACCTTTGAAATTCCATTCTCTTTGCAAGGCCAAGGAATGCCAAAACGAATAACTATTCCTACTTGAAAAAAGGTATAATTACTGGCAAAGTCAAACAAATAAAGAATATCTCGTAAATGATTCACTCAAAAGAAAAAAGCGATATAAATTGTGTTTTAAACAGATTGACGTTTTTTATTTAGTAAGCTTTTGTCTGTCTCTTACTGTTTACCATTTATACAAAATTCATTCAGAATGAAGAGGTCTTCTGAGGACATTCCCAAAAAATACAAGAAACTTCCACGGAATCGCCTGTTTGTGTCCGTCACTGCATACTGATTGTCATTGCCTCTGACTGTACAAGCACATATAGCTGAAGGAGGCATTATGTTAAGAAGTTGCAGGTTTCTAACAGGCTATAAATTATGGAATTATGTGGAGAAAAAGAGCCAATACAGCACACCTCTCATAGCATGTATATAGAAAAGATCATTCATTTAGATTGATAAAGATATTATTTTCAATAAATACATTCTGAGAATGTGATAAAATGGATGAATGACGTGACATGCCTTAAAATTAGTTTGTTCTGATCAAATGGCGCTTATGGTCACCCTATCTTTCACAAATCTTACGTCACCAACTGTCCCCTTTCCCTTATCTGCACATTAATTTATACCAACCTTCTTTCACAACATCTTTGTATTCTGATTTTGCAGAATATTTCTAAGGATAGACATATTACCATTGTTATTAGCTAGCCAAAAGTAGCATCAGGTGGCAGCACAGTTTACTTCGGCAAGTGTTTCATTTTTATTGTCTCTTTTTTTAAACCATGAAATCTAAATAAACTGATATTAAATTACAACAAATAGCATAAAATGTTACTTTTTAATTTTGGAATTTGTAATAATGTGAATATTTGAATGAATTGCTGCTTTTATGAAAATAACATAGTTCTCACAGTTTTTGTAAAACATATATTTGCATTTCTTGCTTTGCATTAATTTCATACACTATTTGGTGGGTGGTTACTACCGATCTCCATAGATGGCAAAGGCATGAGTACAATATTCAATGGTCAGTCTTAGAGCATGTGCATTTAAGCACCCTTGAATGCATTTGGATTGTGAATTCAGGCATATCAACAACTTGTGCTACAAAGTCTATCAGAATTAGAGTTAGGAGTGCCCGTGAAGGGGGGTGAACACAGGTTTTGCAGAACATTGCTCTGAGTAACGTGACCTGCCAGTGCAGAGTGAGTGAGAATTACAGACACCGTAATATCTGCATTCTGCTCTTTGTCTGAGCAGTTGTTCCCTCACCTGCTACCAATTACAGTATAAGGCAGACATATTCATCCTAGGGTACCTCCAGGGGTATGCAATGATTTCTTGTGAGGCATGTAAAATTTAAAATATGCACATAGTAAGCATATGTTTCCCAAATGATCACAAATAAGAAAAAAGAGTAAAATTTAAAATATGCATACTGTCAATATGTTTCCTGAATGATAAAAAATAATGAACATTTTTAGCCAGACATTTGAATTGTCCTATGTCCAAAAATCCATTTTACTTCCTCTATTGGTCTACCCAACAATATCTTACAGCACCACTCGCTAATTACATTTTTTAGCTTTTGCTTCAAACACCGACAACAACCGCAGCATCTGCAAATGTACACAAATGATTAATTTATGTTTCAGTACTCAAACATCTGTAGCACAGTTGGTAGCATGCTTGCCTCAGGTGTGGAGGACCCAGGTTCAATCCCTGGCACCAGCATGGGGATTTTTCCCCTACTGGGAGGCCTGGAACATGATGCACTCAGCCTTGTTAGGTTCCAGAGGGGCCAATTGAGGAGCTCCTTGATGGAGAAGTAGTGGTTCCAAGTCGAGAAGTCTGCATAACTGGCTGGGAGGGCTTGGGGCACTGACTACGTCCTATCCTCTAGTACTACACCCCACCAATGAGGCCTGTAGTGGGCAGAGGTGTGGGACGCAGTGGTTGGGCGGCAAGGCTTGGCCCTTCAAGGGCTGTTGCGCTGGGGTTCACTTAAACTTACAGTACCCAGAAAAGTTAAAGCATAATAAACCTTTCACAAAATTAACAAAGGTGCCGCTGAGACATTGTATGCTAGTTGCTATAAATGAAATCACCTTATAAAGCAGTTGAATTTCTTATTACGCCTGGTTCTTTGATTGTAGCAGATAAAATGTTACACCATTCTGGTGAAGTACCTAATCAAAAAATTCTGAATTCTGACAAAAGTAGAGGGCGTAGAATTTATGATATAGCACAAGATATTACTGATCCAATAGTAGAAAATATTAAAATGGAGACAAAAGATTTGCGATTTAAGTCAATGAATCGACGGGTGTGCCTGATGATGCTGAGCTATGTATGTTAATGTTAAAAAAAGATGCTGCTGCATGTGAAATTCAGGATGTAAACAATTACCAGAACACATAACGGGAGAGGATATTTTTAAATTTCTTGGCAATTTTATAATATTAAAATCTTATGTGACTCTAGGAAGACCTTGGTCTAAATGGTACAGGCTGGAATGTAAATGCTGGGGGTAAACAGAGAAAAACGGTTGAATACCACTGATATAGGGGCATTAAAATTTTTGGTAACCCATTTGCAGGCTCTCCCCACTGTGCTACTGTGCTCCCCACTACTAATGAAACAGCAACATATGCTTCCTCCTGCCTGCCTCCCTCCCTCCCTCCCTCTCCACTAACCTATAACCACTGCCACCACTGTAAGGCAGATAAATGCTACCCTTGGCTAGCTATATTTATTTGCTTCACAACTTTCTCATACAATTACAAGCACTTTCAGTTCTAAACTTTCATATACAACTGATAACCATTTCAATGTGATAAATTGCATTATAACAGAATATGAACTCGGGCATACTAAATCCAGTTTGGTTAGCTGCGGACTGTTATGAAATATTAAACCTTATATAGTTAACCAGTTAGCACCAAATAAATTCCCTGCATATCAAAAGACTTAATACTCTGGGCAGACTAACCTGAGCTAACTCACGCAATACAAGTGAAGGATTACATAAATAACTCCTATAAGCATCTCTTTATTTTGTAAATGCTGCTAATGAAGCAATAATATCCTTAGCACAAAAGCCAGCCCCCCCTCCCCAAAACTGTTAAACAACAAGATTAAGAAACATTAAAAAATGTACGATATAACCAAACTATGTGAAAAGTTTGCTTACACATATTTTGTATATTTCCATAAACAACCTTGTATGCACCATTCACTGTCCCCTTAAACAGCCAATTTCAAAGAAGTCTAGAGGTCACATACTGGTTGAAGAAGAGATACAGTGTGATCTTTAAGTCCCTCCACAGTGATGGAACAATCATAATGTTGTGGTAACCTGAACTCCATGAATTTGTGATTCTACATTGGTCAGCTGGTTGGAGTGTGTTTCAAGAAAACAGTAGAAAGAGAAAACCACTCCTTCATCTGTTTGCCCTCTCCTTATGTAGGACTTACAAGCCAGTGCCTAGGGTCAGATGCCTGTAGGGGAGCACAGGAACCTATGGACTGGACATAGTGAAGACCTGGAAGCGGGTGGTCAGCCAAGCACCAGGATTGATAGTGAGGAAGAGGATGATATAAAATGCAGGCAAAATCAATGAAGGGAAAGGTGAGATGGAGCAACTGGTGGAATGAGTGGCAGGGGAAACCGGAGAAAACCCGCCCTACGCCGCTTCGTCCACCACGAATACCACATGCAAACTCCTGGGATTGAACCTGGGCTGCCTAGGTGGTAGGCAAATGGTCTAACCGCTCAGCCAAGCCGCCGCCAGAAGAGAAAACAAATACATAAAAACCATAATTAACTAACCATTTCACAGATGATTTTGAAAATGTCCCTCATTCTGTCGAAGGCACAGATTCACTTGTTTATTGTTACACACTTAGATTTAAGATCCTTTTGTCGCTGAATTAGTATAATTTATTAATGCCAGCTTCAGTTCATTTATTGTTTATGGAATATCCTTACACACTGCTGACTTTGTGCATCCCGAATCAAATTGTCAAGGTGTACCACTTCTTGCAGCATTGTGAACAGAACTAGTTTCACAAAAATTTAATTATTACATAGTAAACAGTACCTCAAAATGTATTCTGGAATTTGTAAACTGTTCTGTAAATTTTTGTTTTACTTTTGCTGTATATTTACCACCTTCTCTAAAACACATGCTGTTCAAGCATCACATTTTCAACTAAAATGAAACACTTTAACATGACCAAGCTTGTTACAATAGGATAGTGTTTTGGGCATGTAACAACAGCTTACTACCAACCATTTTGGGAGTATGCTGAAGACTATTCACTATATACTGTGGAGAGATTTAAAGTTCACATTGTGTAAAACATTTACACAATTTAAAAAAATACTCCATAATTATTTTTTAAAGTACTACATTTCTCTAAATACAAGATAAAATAATCTTACATTTGTAATACATACTTTCCAAATAACCTGCAGAAAGATATAAGCTTCAAACTTTGTGATATTAAGATGAGGGGACGGAAGTTTTCTTTACAGAAAATAAGCAGGATTTAATCACATAACACTCAGGAAAGTTTAAATATATAACTTCACTAAAACTACACATTTACCTGGTGAGAATTAAATATGTTTTTGGGGTAATTAACCAATTCTAAGATACGTTCCAATGTATAGGGTAACTAGCCTAAAAAACTTATTTTTAGTTACACAAGATAAAAAGTAGCTTTAATGAAGTCAATATAAAGCCGATTCAGATTAATATCATTACTCATAACTTCACTTTATTAAGTTAGAACTAGATAATTAAAAGACAAACAAAATTCTGGACAGTCATGGAGTTATAGGTGACACACTCAGCTCCAACCAGGCTCTCCCTATTGTGTCTTGAATGCCTTTGAGATGCAACCAGATTATTCTGGACACTGCCTTCCCCCGTCTCCCATAAACATTCTGCAACTCGCCAACAGCTGCATATAAGCGGGCATGCTCGCAAAGCAGGATGAGTTAGCGAGTCATTGGTTCAAGTTGTCAGTGCAACAAAGTGCTGTTCTCACAGTTGTCACTTACAATGAGTGTTGCTTGGCATGCGATTACTGAAGTCCAGTGTTCAGTATTCCAATAAGTGAACCAGAAATACAAGGAGGCTGCTTCATATGTGATTTATTCAACTACTACGTGCAAAACAAAGTGAAGTGACTGAAACCACACTAGTGAGATTAAAAAGTGAATAAAGTCACAATAGTTATTGGTCTCTTTTAAGGACACTTGATACTTAAATTGTTAATTCAGCCAGTTGAGCCAAAAAATTTTAATCAAAGATTTGTTCAACGTAATTAGGCCCAATGTGAAATGACCCATACAATGGACATTTTAAAGTTTTGAACTTTTAATTCTGTGTAACATTAAAACTTATGGAAAAAGTGAATAATCTAAGAGCTTTAATTTTATAAAAACATATCCTGTATTACATAATTACAACCCTAAATTCAAAAGGAAAGGTTACTTAGAGCTCTTCATCCACCTTCAAAGAATGATAGTGAAAATCTGAAACTCAACAAAAACTATGGGGATTATTTTAAAACAAGAGAATGTAATACAACTCTGCATACTCCAGAGCTCATTTCGTTAAACATCACGTTTGAGTATTTAAACGGTTAGAAGAACAAACTGCAATTAGATCACAATACAGGAGTAGCTCCCCTCCGAATATACGTGAGCTGCCCTGCCGCTCGCAGGGGGCCTTAGCCCTTAAGGGATGTTACAGGCTAAACTAAGCTAAACTAATCTACAATTATCAAATGTTTTCTATGAAAATTTAAAAGGAATTATTTTTTTAAAATGTATTGTCAAAAATTTAATATCAAATACTCTTTTAAGAACCCTTACAGAAAATAATATCCAGGATTATCACCTGGTGACTTAAAAGTTTTGTAAAAAGGAATAATCACATATGATCTATGAGTGCAACAATCCAACTGAAAATCACTAACTGCCGTGTTCACTATAATATTTTGCTTTAACTTCCACAAAAAGTAAACCATGAGCAATGTTTTAAATTTTGTTTTTAAGAATCAATCTAACATGTTTTATATTTTTACACATCAGATTTTGAGAACAGGAGGCTGTCTTATATTCAGAGAAATATAGTAGGAACATAACTAGCAATAATTTTATTCTTCATAGCTCATTTAAAATTATGTCTGTAAGAAAATATGTTACAAACATAAAATAAAAAGTTTTAACAAAAAGAAAACAGACATTAAACAGAGAGTAATACCTATTAGATGCTGTCTGTAGGACCTTTCGTTTTTGAAAGGCAATACAGTATGACGATTATTTTTTTCTGTTTTCCGTTAGCATTTCTTGCTGTCCTTTTGGAATAGTATATCTTAGTATGTCATTTCCAGCACAGCCAACAATGACAAGTTTTCTATGTACATTTATACATATTTTTGTTAACCTTTCACAACGCTGTATGTACACACTTTTGACGCTTCAATGCTTTAATGTTGCAACTTTTTCCCTGTAGGCATGAAAATAAGAGCGACACTTTTACTGCATCTTCAATACCTCCACCATCTAGAAAATGAGGCCAAGGTTGCAACACATGCATGACTGCTTGCCTACAAGGAAAATAACAACTGCATTTGGATTAGAATGATTGGGACTCTTCACAATCAATTAGAATTAAAACTAACAACATGTGTCACACACACAGTCTTATGCTCCATTGGACAAGTTTTACCTTAGAACATGTTCTGCAGGTCCACACATAGGCTTACCAGATGTCTTAAATCTATATCACATCAAGGTATAAATTTGTACAACTTCCAAATAATGTCAAAGAATTCCATTACAAAAAATTTAAGCCAGCCGTGAAAAATACTCTTTTAAGAAATTTACCATTCCCTGTAAATGAATTTTATATTCTAGCCTATAAATCATATACTATTCCGGTAAATAAGCCATGAATCTGCTTATTTATAAATTAATGCACGAACCATCACATTCAGTTAAATTTATAGAATTGACTCAGTTACTTTCTTGAATATACTGTGCTTGTGAACTCATGGATCCTGTTCATCTAAGGGACGCACTTCAGCTCAAAAGGAAGCCTAATGACTATCTTCAAGACCAAAATTGGTGTCGACTGTATTTAGTTTTCCGTTTTATTATCACTTTGTAAAAATTGTACATAAAGAAATTTAACAACTATTACAATATTTATTTGATGAAATCATGAATTAATTGATTTCTTAAGGTGAATGAACTCCATTCTATTCTATTCATCAATTTTCTAACTGGTTGGTTGTTTTTGTGATCCCGTTGGGTTTATCCTGCTCCAAATCTCCTCGTTTATTAGTCACTAAATATCCCAAATTCACCTAAATATAAAAAATAACTCCTCTCAGGCTAATGCCCAGGTGAACTGTGGAAAGCTTACAAGCTTTCGAGAGAGAACATTGCTGTCATCTTCAGGGAATGACGAGACTCCTGGTCTGCCTATTTATAGTCCGTCTATTGGAGGGCACAGGCCAGATGCTGCTCTGTGGTAGGTTCAGTCCAAACATCAAGTTCATCAGGTCACAGAGATTCTTCAATTTTCACCAGTGAGCTTGCCATCAAAATCTAACAGTCGACATGAGCTGCTGATATTAGGAAGGTCCTAATGAAACTTGCTTTAAGCAAATACTAGTAATAAATAGAGCATAGAGTATTAGTTTGACTCAAAACTGTTCGGGTGCCAGCCACACATCAAAGGAGGCTCAAGGTTAGCTACCTCATACCACTAGGCAGCCCATGACACTGACAGCTAAGAACAAAGGCAATTTCCATACTGTTATGGAAGTTTCAAATGCATGACTTGTTATCAGAAGCTTTCTGAAATGTCGCTTTCCAGATGTCTGATACCTAATGGAGAGACTACATAAATGAGCAGCGAGTCAGTTTAGTTTTGAGCAAGTTAGTAAAATTGTCAGAATTTGTGTCAAGGTTACAACAGAACAGCTATGAGTTGCAAGATCATGAGTTGTGAATTGTGATTCAGTTTTAAGGGAAATAAAGTTGCCTAATAAGTAACTGATCTTGTCAAATGTCACACTTTATTAACAATACACAAGTATGATGACTTCCACATACTCAAGTCTTATGAACGACACTTTCTGGTGACCTGTTTTCTCAGACCCTATTGGACAAAAACTCCAACAAACTACCAATAGATGATCCCCAGCATCTACAATGGAACACCCCACAATAACAACCACTACCAAGAGGATGGTAAAGTGGCCTTGCTTGAGATGGATGCTCAAAAATGTTTTAAGATAAACCTTAATCTATCAAACATTAGAGTGTGTGCAACTCCATTTTATTAGTTTTAATACTGAAACTGCCTTGCTATTTTGCATACATACAATACTAAGTTAAAATTAAGCCTATGCACCACAGCTTACAGCATAATTCAGCTTACAACATTAAAAACAAAGATTAACAATATTAAGCAATTTACATCTTTACTTCTTTAAATATATCAGTTTTTTGAACAGTATACATGGATGACACTTTACCTTTGAATACAAAACTTAATCACAAATCTCTTTACTTCCCATTTTTCTCACAGAAACATTCAAGCAAAATAACCCACTAATTTAAAACAATAATTAGCATGCATCTGCCCCTGTTAATGGATAAACAAAGTTCATGTCGCTTCTTAAAAAGAGAACCTTGGCCTGATGCTGACCTTCTTTGGCTTTAAGATGCAAAAGCATCCTGTTTCTATCCCGCTCTCTCACACTACAAGATCAGGTTTCTTGTCATTGTGAGCCGAGCTGCTTCGGGCAGCAGCACTACCATCTACCACGATTGCTGTGGCCTCCTGGGCAGTCACCACCTCCTCTGGATGTGCTGCATCTTCAATCTCGACATCTGTATTAATGGAATGTTCACCTGATGAAGTTATATTGAATGCCAATTCCCCTTCTGCAAAAGCGATATAAAATAGGTGTACATACATCTTAGATATATAAAAATATGGTGCTCTCTAAAAAACGGTTACTATTACTGCTATTGCTCTCTTCAATATCATCAGTGAAAAATATTGGAGAGCAAGAGGATTAATGACTTCATTGTCAGAAATCCAGCATTAGCTAACAACAACATCTTAGATATGTCTAAACATTTCTTGGATATACTTCCTAACCAATTAATATGCTTTTCGCATATGAGTATGGAGGAAGTGCAAACCTTACAAGATGTTAATCTTACAATAGTAAGTCACCATTGGGGTAATTTGTCTCTGATGTGAGACTGCCTTTGTGGTTTACCAGGAGAAATACGAACTGGTTTGAGAATTTAATGCCATTCTGACAGTTTGTCACAATGGCTCAATGGTTAGAGCAGCTGCTTGGTAAGCGGAAGGTCTGTGGTTCAAATCCCAGTTGTGGCATTGAATTTTTAAGTTCCAGTTCTACCTCTCAAACCTAATATTAATTTAGTGATTGCTATATTAAGTATAGGTTTGGGATATATTTCCACAAGTCTCAGTAGGAAGAAAAGATGTATTAGAAGAAAAAAGATGGTGGACAAGGTCAGGAGAACAGGGCACAGGCCAAGGTATATTGGGTCTACTACAAAACGAATTGAGGTCAGAGGACCCAAGAAAGTTTCACAATTTACTATGAATTGCGAAGATTTCTTTTTCAACCTTTTACATCGTGTCAAAGGTAAAATTACAGACCAGGACACAAATATGAGACAAACACAAAGAGATAAGGAACAACTGTAATGGTTTTAATCTTAGTATGGATGGACAGGAGATTTGAACTCATTTCATAATGTAAGATTTAAACTTACTGTTAACTGGATTTCTTGTTATTTATGAAATATAGCTATGTAATAACCACCTCAGTAATATACATTAATGGTCACGCAAAATCGTTAATGAATCTTCCAGAAAAAATTAAACATTTTATTAAAATACCCATCACATTGAAAGTGCCACGAGCCGTGCATACACAAGCTGACTAAATGCTGCCTGCGCAGTCCGCTATATTGCACGTTACAGACACTGATTGGCATTTTGAAGTTGTTGGATGAAAAAATTAGATGCAACTCAATCACAATGAATACAAACAGATTGGATACAGAAAATAGGATAGAAATTGTCTGCAACAAAATTGTACCCAACTTAAATAAGGAAATTGGAGCTATTAACAGTGAAGCAACAAGATTCTAAAGTAAGAACAAATTAGGAACACGATGCACTTTTGTTGTATACAATGCTTTGTAGCAAAAAGTTGGATCGTGGGACATTGGTATAAGAGCGGAGTACAAAGTTCGGAAATGGAATGACTCAGTCATGGTTCAACATATCATATCATTCATGACATGCTGAAGTTTTGCAAAGTGCCTGCAAGATGGGTGCCACAGCAGCTCACTCCCAGAACTGAAAGAGTGACACGACTTCTGCACTTTGATAGTGTTCCATATCTGCCATATCAAGGTCACCAGACCTTACACTGAGTGACTAACACTTGTTTGGACCACCTATTCACTCACAGAGGTGATGGGATGCAACAAATTTCATTCTGATGAAGATATACACCAGGCAGTGCACACGACCAATTTTTTACTTTCTCTGCCATGTATAGTGTAGCAGAGGAAGTATTGTATTCCACCCAAAAATTCAATGTCGAGATTTCACCAGAAATATGTTTTGAGGCTGACTGAATCCAAAAAAAGCATTTTTAGAAAACAGTCCGTGAGTATATCTGTCAGTCTGTGGACAGCATAACCCAAAAACAAAAAAAGTCAATTAAAAACCAAAGTTGGTATTTCAGTTTAAGGTCTTTCAAGGATGCAAAACAAAGATTCTGAACAAAATTGCTCCACCCTAAGCTAACCTATACATGGAACATTTTTAAAAAATTTTTATTTTCTTGAAAATGACTAACAATTTTGATTAAAATGCTATATGTTTGAGATATTTTTATCACAAATGAAATGTGGATCTTGAATTTTCTGGTCATAGCCCTAGATGACTTTTGCATAACTGGTAAACCGAAAGAAATAGATCAAATCTTACTGTACAAAAAATGTAGATCTTGCTAAAACACGATTTATGTTTAAATAAATTTTTTGTAGAGTGAACCATTTCAGAGATAGTCCTGGTTATTTGTGAGAGTTTTGGAGAACTTATACTTCTGTCAAATGGAACATCATTATTTATGTTTCTATACATTAACTGTGCAAAGAGAACCACATTTTAAGGTTCTAAAAGATTTGACAATCACTCAAAGCCTATTGCATTCCCGTTGTCTCCTTGTACCAACAAGATAAACAATAAGATAAGTTATGCAAATGTTTATTTCAACTAACACGAAGAAGATAGAGGAATAAGATTTTGTAAGAATGGTTAGTACAAGAGTAGGGAAAGTCATGTGAGTGCAACACATCAGATTTTTTCTTTCTTTCAGAGGAATTTATCCACTTCATATGTACTGGAAGAAGGACAGGGAGACTATGTCAAAAAAGATATTTGTGTTCCATTAATTAAAAGAAATTTAAGGTTTTCATTTGACTCTTTGTAGTAAAAAAGATCTTTTGATGTCTTTCTAAGTTTACTTTCCTATTAAAAAGATAAAAAGAGGTACCTGGCATTTTAACTGAAGTTGAAGCAGAAGTGTTGGCGGTGGTAGCAGCTGCTGCGCCAGCATTGCTACCGGAGCTGGTAGTAGTATTACTGCTGGCAGTGCTAATAGCTCCAGTAGACGATACAGATGAAGATGAGGTTGATCTGGGCCGACGTTGCTGTCGAGACGCTCGCTGAAACGGATTTTCCTGAAACACAAATTTATAACTCATCTGAAATTCATGAGTTTTACTTTTTTTTCCTCTTTTGAGGATAGGTTCACTAGACAAGTATGGAAACAACAAATGATACCTAATACCTAATACTCGTAGAAACATTTTGTCATTCCAGTTTCTCAAAGTATTCTCTCTGACATTGTATGCATGTTGTACCCACTTCTGTAGTGTTGTGCTAGAGTGTCTGCCTCGCGTCCAAGAGGTTGCGAGTTCGAATCTTGCTTAGGGTTAAGGTAAGGTTTTTTCTGAGGTTTCCCCTTATCCTGAGAAGATAAATGTTGGGTACTTAAAGCTCTATAGACCTCGGGTTCATCTGAACATCATTTCACCCATTTCAGTCACTCACCATCCGATATAACACTACGTTGGAGGATGTTAAAAAAAATGACATTGTATGCAGCATTCCATTCTCTGGAACCACTTAGTTTCTAGTACTATAGATAACCCACGCTTGTATTCTGTAACTGCTTCTTCCAGGCTAGAAAATTGATGAGGTGTAAGATGATCCACCATGAACAGCAAGAAATTGTATGGTGCCAGGTCAAGACTATAGGGTAAACGAGTCAATAATTTTACCTCAGTTTCCTATAGAAATATAGTTACTACATTAGTGGTGTGAGCTGATGCAGTCGTGGTGCAACAAAATGCCTCTTAATCCTGTCTTTGGATGCCAATCTTAGATTCTCTTAAAACACTTTTGGAAGGCAAACTTCTCTGTACCATTTTGCACTAATAGTTCTCTTATTTTCAAGCACAACAGTTGCAATGTGACCAATTGTGGAGAAAAAAGAGGCTACCATTCTCTTTCCAACTTGGATGGGTGGTTTGTAATCAGAGAAGTTCCTGGCCTCTTTTCTACGAATCCTCCTAAATGCTGTTCTATCTCCCTTCTCCCATTTCTGCCCCAGAAATTCTTTCCTCCATACATCCGTTCCTTGGCACTCAAAGACTATATGCTCCAGATCTTCTCTGAGGGATACCCTTTCTTAGTCCTCTCAACCTCCAAACACCAGTTCTTAGCCATGCTATTGCCTCCCTTTGTTCATTGTTTACCTTACCAACATATGTCCCCCTTTCCCATCTTTCCTTTATTGATTTGTAACCTTGTTGCTGTTGTTGTTAGCTAATGCTGGATTTCTAACAATGAAGTCATTAATCCTCTTGCTCTCCAACATTTTTCACTGATAGATGGGAAGGGTGCTAGAAGTGGCCGGGCATATTTGAAGGTGGTCTTGGTCCACTTCCTCTTGCAGATCACATGGAGGACAGAGTGGTGAAGAATATATCCCAATTCTGTTCAAATGTTTTGCCAGACAATCATGTCTCGTAATCAACCTGAAGGTTGTAACTGCCGTTTTTTGAGGATACTCAGGAGTAACTGTTTGAATGTTTGGTAGTTCCCATCTTTTATTCTTTGATTTTTCATAGTAAAATTTTGCAATAATTTTTTTGAATTCAGAGTTGATTAATCTTTTAGCTGCATAAAATGGTAGATTAACTATAGATTTCTGTACACCGCTGGTACCCTTTTTGCAAGAAAATCAGCTTTCTCATTACCACTCAGTCCACAATGAGCTGGTATCCATTGGAAGACCCGGTGTTTTTGAAGTGCGGTTAGATGGGTAAGGATTTTCCAACATCCTATAATTGTTTGGTTTTTTGGTGACAACTTGGAAGTAATTGCTATAATTGCCGCCCTGGAATCTGAGAGAATAACTGCTATTGCTATTGATTTGTAATCTACCAGAGACCTTTTTCCATTATTCCACCAAACAGTTTTGGATGTCTATGTCTTCAAACCTCTTTCCTATTATTTTCCAGAATCTGGTATGATTATCCCCCCCCCCCCCCCCCCCCCCCCCCCCCCCCCCCCCCCCCCCCCCCCCCCCCCGCTCTCTTCCAGCAATCCCCCATCCCATTTACTTCTAGGTTCTTTCAGATACTACTTGTCCATCAAGATTCCCAAAGAGACTAAAGTAAGAACAAATTAGAAACTAAAAACTTCACTTATCTTAGTAATGTTGCACCTTCTTTTTGCACAAACTTGAAACCCTGGGTCAGTTTGTGCAAAAAAAAACGTGCAACATTACTAAGATAAGTGAAGTTTTTAGTTTTTAATTTGTTCTTACTTTAGAATCTTGTTGCTTCACTGTTAATAGCTTCAATTTTCCTTATTTCCCTAAGACTCTTTTTCCTGGTGCTCTACACACTGCCTTAACAAATTATTTTTATCTAAATTCAAAATCCTATATCAAAATTTCAGAGCTCTTTCTATAATCATACCCTTCCCATCTCCATCTGTGCAACTTCTCTTGCCACCGCACTTAGAAGACCCAACACTTCCCTGCAAAACATCCAATGAGCTGTATCTACGGTTTCCTCTCCCTCATTCAGTCTCCATATTTCTATACCATAAAGCAAGTCATTGTAAATAAATAAAGCAAGCAAAAGTAACATGCCAACAAATGCCAATGTTTTGCTGTCCTGAAGTAGTTTCAAACTTACCCTCTGTGGCACAAACGTTCCTCCCTGAGTGCCGTAAGAACTAGGCCGGACCAATGGAGTGGTATCATCAGTATCACTTTCACTTTCAGTCTCTGCCACTTGTTCACCCTGTGCAAACACCTTCCTCTTGCAAACAGGACACACTCTTCGGTTTCTTGTTAGCCACGGATCAATACATTTGGAGTGATAGGCTGCACAGATATATTTCACATTACGCTAATGTAAGCTCCTAGTTTTAAACAGTTATCGCTTTTGTACACATTAAGTTTGATTTCATGCATGTGCCACTAAGGGAGATTAAAAGCCTTGGTGCAGTTTCTTTAAAGGATGTTGTGAATGGCTTTGTCATTGAATCTTATGTTTTAATCAAAGCTATTGATAACTCTTTTACTATCTCAGGTCGCAGTACAGGGTGAGATGAATTATTAGACTTAATTTGTTTGTTGAATTTTTATTCGCACCTTTCTCAATTACTACAGTCTTTGAGTCTTAGTACAATTTAAAACTCCTTAGTTTTAACTAATTTATTTTTCTTAGCACAACCAAGATTTTGTATTGGATATTTAGCAAAATTTCGCTAAATATGTAATTTATCTTCTTATATCTCATCAATTTAATTGTATTGTATCAATACGGATTATATAATTTAACTTTCCATAGTCAAATTGGTTAGTAATAATTTCCTCACTTCTAAACCTTGGTCTACTAATACTCAATTATTATTCAACAATCACTTAATTGGACTAGCATAGAAAATACATCTGTTCTGATCAAAATGGCAGACCAAGAGAAAATTTAACATCCCTGGTCACTAGATGACATGTTCAAATATTTTCTCATTTATTTATGCTTACTTGTGACATTTTATGACTTTGTATTTCGCTATAATCTCCAATTTGCTAAGAAAACTATATTAATTTGGCTTTTTGGCATGTCTGACATGGAATACACACACAACACACTTAATTACATAAAATAACATGTAACAATAATTATCATCCTTGTAAATAGACAATCTTCTTGGCAATGAAAGAATGACATGGGACAGAGTCAAATATATATATATAAAAAAAGAAATGACTTGAATCATTTTCAAGTTTTTGTGCGACTAACACATGGCAATTGATTTGAAATTTTTATAGTGATGTATACTCCATCCAGCCTTAGATCCAGACCTTGTATCCCTCTGCGATAACCTGATGTTCATATCAGGTGCAACCAACACAAACAAATGCCACGTGGGCTATACCTCATGTTTATGTTGCAACAGAAAGATATTTACTCAGGAGTTTTAGCGATAACACTGCTATCGCGTTACATTCAATTAGTCTTTACCAGGTTATTATACATCTTGAAAACTCACAGATAATCTAAAGTAAGAACAAATTAGAAACTAAAAACTTCACTTATCTTTGCTTTCACTTTGCTTTGAGAATGAGTTGGAAACAACTTGAAGCCCAGGGTCAGCAAAAGAATAACAACATTACTAAGATAAGTGAAGTTTTTAGTTTCTAATTTGTTCTTACTTCAGAATCTTGTTGCTTCACTGTTAATAGCTTCAATTTTCGTTATTCACAGATAATTGCTGGTATTTACGGTACTATATTTTTGGTTTAGGTATATCGTGGGTTAGTTGTTGACGGCTTGTGTTTACATCAAGTGTGCATCTAAGGGTGGAGCGATTATAGATACATGCCTTCTCAGTTCATTAATTTACAATGCTCTTAAAAAAACAGCAAAAAGCAAAAATCCATGTAACAGCAGTCAATGTAACCTTTTCATCAACCACTCATACCATCACACCAGTTATTTTGTGTGGTCCCTCCCCATCTTTTAACAGATACATGTTACCGCATTCACTGGGATTTGAACTCATGGCATTTGACTTTTAATGGATGGCCAATCCATTTCATTTCGCCTGAAAGATCATGGCTATCCAAATCACTTACATGTAACTGCCTGTGAAAGGGATATGAAAACCAATTTAGAAATCAAAGAAAGTGTGGCACATGTATTCAACTTCCCTTCTTCTGTTTTCAAGGATTTAAGCCTTTGACCTGTTTCCACATCAAAAATCAAATCTCTCCATCTAGTAAGCGGATGGTTAATGAATATTTCACTTAATCATTCCACTTTTACTATCTTATATCGCGCACATTTCAAAATGCACCTACCTTCGACCAACGGATCTTAATGTATTATTTTAGTTATGCACATGTATCCATTCGCTATGTGCGCATTTTAATAGCATCCCCTATGATGTCATTTTCCATATACTTCCCTAATACCAAAAATATTAAGAAGCGATCTCACTCCTAATATTTTTTGCGTTATATTTAAAATAATCCTTAAAATTTTATACATTAAATCAAAATATGATAGTTAACAATTATGACACATAAACAAATAATATTCCCAACAATTGAAGAATGAAGTAACACAAAGTTAATCATAAACAGAAAATAAGTCAAGTTCATAATGTACTTAATATATTTTGGGAACAAACCATATATTCTGTTTCAAGACTTATTTTCACATTTCATTTTCACTGGAGTTAACACCCATATCTTTGCTGAACGAAAATCATGAAGGAGCCAGAATTTCTTGAGCTTTGATGATTAATTTTGACATAATCTTGTTGCTTGGTTTGGTGCTGTTGTATTAGTTTTGGTCAGTGCTCCAGTCATAGTAGAGAGCGCAGAAAGGGGAATGTACTTGTCATACAGTTGAATGACCACCTCGGTAGTGCAGGGTAACTCTCCTGTCCCCAGTACCGGCGTGAGGATTTTTCCCCTGCTGGGAGGTTTGGCATGGGTTACACTTAGCCTTGTTAGCTCCCTGAGGGGCCAATTGAGGAACTACTTCATAAAGAGGGTAGTGATCCCACGCCACAAGCTGCACAACCGGCCGAGAGGTCTTGGGGGCACTAACCACATCCCACCCTCCATTTCTGCAGCCTGCTCATGACACCTGTGGTGCGCAGAGGTGGGGGATGCAGCAACCAAGTGCTAATCCTTGGCCCATGAAGGGTTCTTGCACTAGGGGCTCTTTATACCAGTTGAATAAAGGAGACTAAAGAATTTATGATATGAACTTAAAACTCCAGGTTTTGCACAAGGCATGACAGATTTACTCTTGATACATGTAGCAATATAAAAAAACCTTCTAAACCATATTTTTCTATCCTTAAAACACTCGTACTCATTTCTGTACTGTCTTTCTATTCTAAAATTTTCTCTACATTATCTGCATCAAACATATTCCACAAAGATTTTCTGAATACTTAAATTATAATTTATTGAATTGATATGTCCCACTTGGAATGAAATAAATTACATTTACAATAACAGAAATGAAACTTTGCAAAGTGGAAAAATTCTTACAGGTACTCACCATGAGAGCAAGGCAAAATACGTAGCTTTTCTCCTTCCTGATAATCCTCCAAGCAAATAGCACACGTTTCATACGGATCACCTTTCGAAAACTTAGCAGTAGGAATCTTCTTCAGTGAAGAGTTTGGTAAGCGATGGCGGCGTTGACGGCGACGGTCTTTTAAGCACTTCACAACCTAAAAGTTCCAATTAAAATAGTGAAAGGCATTCTTTAAGAAAACAAATGCAATGTAATAACCTCATATGTGTGTGGAGTAAAACAACATTTAAAAATCAGACTTCAACTAATGCATAAAATAAGAGTAGGAAGCAGAAAGTTGGAGTTACACTCACATGACTTTCAAAATCCCTTATTATTTGTGGTTTTCATACCTGCTTTATAAATACTTCCTAAAAAAGCTAAAATAAGAACAAATTAGAAACTAAAAGCTTCACTTATCTTAGTAATATTGCAAGTTCTTCAATTGCTACCTAGTTTCAAGTTGCATTCAACTCATTTTCAAAGCTATCCAAACAAGTTACTGTAGTTACCAATGCTTAACTCAAAAGATCTATTTGTCGCCAACCTCTGAAAACAAAAACCTATAAATACAATCTACTGGTAGTATTTCAAAATTCATAACGCGGTTCCTGTTTTTTAAAATGAATATCTTTTTCCATACTGTTAAATCTATAGGACAATTTTATTGTTTTAATAATTTAACTTCTGGATTTATTTCATGATTAAATGACCAAAAATGATCAGCCACAGCTGATTTATCAATCTGTTTACATTTAATACTTCTAAAATGCTACTTCATTCTGGTTTCTAAATAATAAGATAACATGCACAACCGTGCTGAAGGGGAGTTCTTTAGTCTTCTCCATAGTTATTTAGTGCTTTAACTCTTTTCTTGCACATGTATTTATGTGATATCTGTCACAGCAGATTCCGCACATGCGGCACACACAATTTTCACTTGGGAGGTGATATTTGTCATCACTATACATTCTGGTTTCTAAATGACATTTAGTTTTACCAATATACGCCCTATCACAATCCAAACAGCTAAATTGATAAATGCTATGGTAACTTGTTTGGATAGCTTTGAGAATGAGTTGGATGCAACTTGAAATTAGTTAGCAGCTGAACTTGCAATATTACTTAGATAAAGGGAAGCTTTTAGTTTCTAATTTGTTCTTATTTTAGATTCTGTTGTTTCACTGTTAATAGCTTCAATTTTCCTTGATTTAACTTCCTAAAGAGGCTTATTTTTCTGTACCATCTTCAGAAGACTTGTACAAATACAAGTGGAACATTTTGGCCCTCTCAAGAAGTCTTCGCCATTCCTTTCCATCCTAAATAAATACACTGAGCTTCTATTTATAGACACTCTTTAAATCCATAAGCCTCCATCAAGATTGAACCTGCAGCTTCTAGACTGGACAACCCTTTCTATCCTGGGAACATGCATTCCAATTGCTAACACCTAGTTCTCCCAAGTCATTTATTACATTTTTCTTTCCATCTGGACTTGGTTCTTCCTTTTGATCTTTCTTGTTCCATTTGGATTCTACTCGAATATTTCTTTGGCTTCTTCCCTTTTCCATTCACAGTGTATGACCAAACCATCTCAGCCTTTGGGATTTTATAAAATTAATAACATTTCTTTCTTATTTGAAAAGTATAATTCGTTATTCGTTCCTGATATTCACTTTCGACTTTTTTCTTTCATTAGTCCCAAGATTCACCTGAATATTTTTCTTTCAAATCCTACTAATCTTCCTTTCATATTAATCTTGTTTCATCCATTGCCTTTAACAGCCAGGTTTTGAAGGCATAGTTAACGACAAACTACATTTTTTTTCTATTTCTTTTACGTGGCTTTAACTACATAGTCCACACATGATGGATCATCCAGTCTATCTGTGTCCATGGCACAGCATTCACTATTACCATCTATTTCTCATTTATACTATTCTTTTAGACTTAAGGTGGAACTTTGGGTTGTGGTATTAAATATTCAATCCGTGACTAAAGGAAACCACAAAAAGACCCAGTTAGGTTGGTCAGCCCACGGATTTGCACCCGGGACCTCATGAATGTGGGCCACAGATGTTACCACCTGAGCCATCCTGCGCGGTCAAACCATGGTTTTGCACAAGTTTGGCACTTTTGAATAGTTATTTGCCTGTGAGAAAGTCTAACAAGACAAAGTATACTTTGAAAGGTAGAATCACAACTGAAAAGTTCCAATGCCACAGCTGGGATTTAAACCAAGGATTTTCTGCTATACGCATGGCTGCTCTAAACACTGAGCTACCATGGCAACATGCCAGTATGACATTCAATTCCTTAACTGACTTGCATTTTCATGTAGACCCCAAGGAAATCTCAAGCCCGATGGCGACTTACATTTGCAAATATTTAAGTCTCAGCCTTTTAAGGTTTTTATTGTAGAATTATGTACGGAAATTATGAACCATTTCCAAAATTCATATATGTTATTGGTTTGAAATTTCAAAACTTTGTCATTTATTTAAAGTACTGTCATTCAATTGTTTCTTTGCAATATGGAAAAAGTATACAATTTCTAGGCTAGCATACAGCGAGCCAGTTTTGAAACATCAGACTATCAATTTTGTTTCCCTTATCTCTTTATAGCTTAAACCAAATGTATAAACTATTTCTGCAAAAGTTTACACCGAGGAACATAAGGTACATACAAAAATAGCTTTAATAAGAATAGTTTGTAGAAGCTATATCAAAATAAAGGATAGCAAGTTGTAGCAGGAATTATAAGCCTAGGATGTTTAATTTGTAATAATAGGAATGGATGATTCAGGCTGATATCTGCTGTGTTTGTGCCCATCAAAAATATCTTAATTTCCTTTTACATGAACATTAAATTTTATTTTTGTAAACTTTATTGTTGCATCAGAAACTATTTGGTAAAGTGGAACATGACCAACATCGATTATAAGTGAATATCATAAAAAAGACAAGGAAAAGACAATGGTTGCTAAGTTCTGTAGCCAAGAAGAATAAATGGTGGGTCTTTTTCAGTACAGTTGTGATATTGATATCAAATAGAGTGGACGTCAAATTTTTTGCACATAGTAGCAAGTGCATGTCATAATAATCAGAAAACACTTTGGTCATCCAGAAGTATAACAAGGAATACCAAATAGCCCAATAATGATTGCACAGAAAAGAAATACTGCACAATAAATATTTATGGACACAAATACGAATCTGTGAAAGAAAAACTGAAAGTGTAAAAGTGATGCCATTGAGCTTCATGTGAGAAACAGTTATAAAAGAAAATATTGTCACGGCAATATCCCGAATACTTTTGGACACTGACTTCAAGAATATGTTTAAAGAGAGAAATAATTTGTGAATATAGGTTATTCTTAAATCAAATTAAGTTAATTTTGGTAGAATCCAGGCTTTAATTAAAAAAAAAATTAGTCCTTGCCATCTTGATTTTATCTGTTACTTACTAAATGTGACCCTAAAACAAAGATTTCATAAGCTCCTTATAAAAAGCACCAAAAGGTAATGAAAGTCACGTGAATTTAACACATCAGATTAAACTGGATTTGAATCGATTAATAACACTCACTTTTTAAAATTTACCGGTACATGTTTCAGAGGCTAGCTTTCCTCCATTATCAACCGGACATCGACTGAACTGTAGAGGCTGGTTCACAAGGCTGGTATCTCCTGTAGACTGCTCTGGTGGTGGTTTTAGGAACTTGTGTAACGGATTGCTTTGTGGCATATAAAAATTGAAAACTCTGTCTTTGTTTTTCCAGATGATCTGTTCCTACGCTGACAATTCTTGGTTTCCTAATATGTGTTTTAATAATTTGGGATCCACATTAATGCCGTGATTTTCTTTTCAAAAATGGGTGTCAACTGCTGATTTTTCTGTTTGTATTTTATACATCTGAAATGTTCTTTAGTTCTCGTTTCCAAATTTTTCTTAGTTTTTCCTATATAAACCTGGTTGTGGTTATTGCATTCTATTTCGTAGATTCCAGATTTTCTATTTGCTGAAGTGCTCTCTTTACTGTTTGAGCCAAGGAAGTTTTTAATGCTATATCTGTTGACTGCAGTCAATTGTATGTTGTATTCTATAAAATTTTTTGAATTTGTCAAATGTCTTTGAGTGGTATGTGAATTTTTTTAATGACATTTCTTCTTTTGGTTTGCTTACAATGGTTATTTCTTTTATTAGTTTTTTCTTTTTTGCTATATTCACTTTTTTATTTGTGCAAGATTTCTGGAAGCCATTAATTTCTGCAGTTCTAATGATTTCTATAAGTCCTGTTTGATATTCCTGTGTTGAAAGTGGTATGTTCTCTAGTCTATGAATTAAGCTGTTGAAAGCTGCTTGTTTTTGCAGTCTTGGGTTGAAGCTATTGCATTTGATACAATTATCTGTCTGTGTTGGTTTTCTGTAGATCCCAAATGTTATTGTTTTAGTTTTTATGATTTTTAAATCTAAAAATGGAAGCTGTCAATGCCCAGTTGATAATGGAGGAAAGCTAGCCTCTGAAACATGTTCCGGGAAATTTCAAAAAGTGAGTGTTGTTTAGTGTTATTAATCAACTCAAAACCTATTTTTATGTGATTCCAACAACACTGTCATCAACTTCCAGTACTTATTATTATAACACATCACACTTTTTTGGAGTTATGAGCATTTCAAAACATTTATTTCTGGTGAAATATTTTTTGTGAAATGCAAACCTTCCTGTCTAAAGTAGTAGAGAAACTAATAGTCACCTACTTACCATGAATACGACCATGATGAGAAAACATATGCCAACAACTATTGCAAATGGAAGTAGTAGATGTGTATTTATATTGAAGGGCATCTCATCATTGATAAGGACATAGTACTGTTCTGGGTTTATATATTTGCCCTTCATGATCGATCCTGCTTCATCTCCAACAAATACAGACGGGATGTGAATGCCTGTTGCATTTTTTGCTGACATAGGCTCTGTAAAATCAAATGAAAATACAATTTAATCACATAATTTCTTTCCAAAACAAAATTTTATATGAGTACAATATGCTCAATAGCTTTATGCACCTTATTTTTCTGCAACTGTATTCAAATGCCAAAATAAACATTTTGAAGATAGGAATCAGTTTTCTTATTACACTACATATGCCAAAAAAATTACAATTATTTTGCTGTTTAACAACATACACTTAAAAACAATCGGTCTGGGGTAATTTGAACCTGAGACCTTGAGATCAGTAGGCCAGTGTCTAACCAACTGAGCCACCAAGACTGACTACATATGTCAACATTATATTAATCTCCGATTAGCAAGTCAGTTTGGATAGCTTTGAGAATAAGTTGGATACAACTTGAAAGTCGTCAGCAGTACAACATCTTGCAATATTAATAAGATAAGGGGGGCTTTTAGTTTCTAATTTGTTCTTAATTTAGGATTAAACATTTTTATATTTTCAATGTAATATTGCATTATTTGAGAGGTAGAATTGTGACTGAAAAATTCAATGCCACAGCTGGGATTTGAACCACAGACCCTCCACTTATCAGGCAGGTGCTCGACCCATTAAGCTACTGTGACTACCTGCCAGAATGACATTGAATACTCAAACCAGTTCGTATTTCTCCTGGTAAACCACAAAGGTAGTCTCACATCAGAGACAATTACCCCAAAGGTGACTTACTATTGTAAGTACTTTATGTCCCGGGATTAAATAACCTTCAGATGGTAATTATTATTTTATTTATTTATGCCAACAAACTTACTGTTGGTGTTTTTAAACACACAAGCCATGTGTGAGCAATGTTTGAGAGGTAGAATTGGAACTGAAAAATTCAATGCCATAGCTGGGATTTGAACCACAGACCCTCCACTTACCAGGCAGATGCTTTAACCATTAAGCTACTGTGACAACCTGCCAGAATGACACTGAATTCTTCATCTGACTCGTATTTCTCCCGATAAACCACAAAAGGATTTCAGGTTAACTATATAACTGAAATTTCTTACATTTCAAATAAGAAAATAACTGTACCTAATTCACTAGAGTTTACATTGTATACAATGGCGGCACTGTAGTTAGCTTCCTGAGCACGTCTGATTTTCTCCTCAAACGAACAGCCATATCGGCGGATAAGGACCACAAAACTTGCTTCAAATGGTGCCGGGGGACCATCAATTTGTTTGCAAGCCTGCTCATCTGGATAGGCAAGAACCAGGAACCCCTGTAGCAAACAATATCACATTAATTTCTCTCTATGCTACGAACTAATACAATCTAAATATACTTGAGTTGCACCTGGTGCAAATATAAACACTGTGGTCATTAATATATTATACACCAGATTCACAATCTACCTATTTGTAATGCTCACATTAAATAAAATATATCAGTTTACCTGATAGGCATCTTTGCAACCATCCAATTTTACACTGCTTTTATTACACACATCAATACATTTTTTCCTTGCCCCAATCTTTTTTGATTCGCCTGTATAATACCAAGGTTCTATTATCCCTAATACTACTAAACATCTCTTGTATACTGATAGCCTCAATTCTCGGTCAGATCTCTTTACAGAGCTATCCTTCTAAAATTTCTCTGTCCCTCCAAACATTCCCCATTCCTATTTCCTCTATAATATTTTGTATAGATAAAGCCCAAATATCATGCTCTGGTGTTTTCTCTTGCATAATCATACATTATTTTACTATATTCTGGCCTTCCAATGCTCTAACCCAATACCAGAACTACATCAACCTTTCAATTATTAGCCCTTTACTTCCTGTTCTGCCTAATTCTAGCCGTGTTACTCCCTTAGGTGATGCAACTGGTAAACACAAAATTAACCAACCAAAACTTTAAGTATGAGGGTAATCCGTAAAACAAGGTTCCAAATTTTTTTCACAATGAAAAATATATTTGACATCAAATATAACATTTTTTGAAAGCTTAGACTTTTACCTATTTTTTGAAATAATCACCATTCTGATCAATGCATTTCTGCATGTGGTGTGCCATCTTTTGTATGCCACTCACCCGTCGTGCAGCGAAGATAGCTTAAAACAGTTTCTTTCAGTTCCTCTCCAGTTCTGAAATGCGTCCCACCCAGGTACTTCATGTCAGGGAAGAGATGGTCGTCACTTGGGGCTAGGTCTGGGCTGTGACAGTATACCATCCAAATTTTTTGATGAGATTAATTGTGTGGATGAGCATTGTCCTGATGGAAACGCACTCCCTTCATGAACATGCCTCCACCCACCTTGGTATAACCTAAATGATCGGTCAAAATTTTGTGAATGTAGGTCTTGTTGACATCAGGGACCATCTCACAGGTCTCCCGAACTGTCACCCTTTGATCTTTCAGCATTGATTCTTCTACTTTCTCAATTGTACATCCATCTTTGAATTCTCTGCACCACTTGCTCACGTCTTGTACACTCATACACTGCTCTCCGTGCACTTCACACAGTTGGGAATGAATGTCCAGCGGTGCAGTCTTTTTACACACAAAAAATTCATCACAAAGCATAATTTGCACCTGGCGGGAGAAGCGAGTGGAGGCTCCATTTCTAACAGCTGCCAAGCCAAGACTGAGAGTCGCAGATAGCTCGCAGGGGAGGGTAGTGGGAGAACCAAACTATACGCCAGTGTTGCCGGAGCTACTGTAACAGCGTTCCTCATGACTGCAGATCCTTGGGAACCTTATTTTACAGATCGCCCTTGAATGAAGTCTACCCCCTGCCACCCTTGATCATATCCCATCTATCCCATACAGCATTTTGGTTTCCACTATTGCCTTATATACTCTTCCTAACCATTTAATTTCTATCCTTGGTATTTTAAATACACATGGCCTACTCCCCTTCATGGCAATTTTACCCTTAGCTGAAACTGCTTCCTCCAAGTCCTGCCATCTTCCGTTACTACTTAACCAAACCCCCAAATACTCAACTTTTCTCACTATGGCTAGTTCCTTCCTGGCCTTACGTGCTCCATTTTTTTCTCTTTTTATCACATTGATGATCATAATCATAAATAATAACAATAACAACAACAATAATAATAAACAATAATACAAAAGAACCCTCCAAACCAGTATATAAACCATACAAAATGTAAGAATTGAACATTGTAAACACAAAAAAGAGCAACACAAAATTAAAGTAGACAGCCCAATGCTACCCAGAATCTATGGACATAAACCAGAAATAGCAATGAGGCCCATTACAAATAATATAAATGTCCCCACATACAATTAACAAAACGGCACACACAGATTTTCCTCCTTCCCAAAGCTCAAAATATTAAGCGTAAAAAATTTGGTAGTCCTAATTCATAAAATAAAGGAATCAGAAATGAATAAATAAATGACACCTTAGTCTCATTTGATGTCACTACTTTCAAGTATATTAATGCAAAATCTATGAACACAAACCAGAAAGCCGCAGTTAACAATAGGAAAAGTCACAGAAGATTTTCAAGAATACATCACATTAAACTGTGCACAGAACAAAACTATTTCACTTTCAGTGAAAAGCATTATAAACAGAACTCTGGTTTAACTTTGGAAAGCCCCTAGCGCTGCTATTGGCACACCTTTTTGTGAGCACTTTAGAAACAAGAGATTTTGGTGTCACTTTGTCTACAGTATTTTTGCGACAGTATCAGAAAAACATTTGGAGGATGCTTTAAAACTGCTAAATCTTCAGGAAAACTGATAATTTCACATCAGAAAAATAATACAAAGGGCAGCTACCTTTCCTCAACCTTAAAATTATAAAGAAAGAAAACTATCCAACTTTCAGTATCTATAGAAAATCTGCACATTCTAGTAGTTACATAAAACATATCAGTTACAGTTCTGTTCCCAACCAACATGGGGTGTACTGTTGGAGACTTTAAGGTTGTAACGGCATGCTGCCGTGGTAGCTCAGTGGTTAAGAGCAGCTGCACATAGAGCAGAAGATCCATGGTTCAAATCCTGGCTATGGCATTGCATTTTGCATTTCTGGTTTTACCTTTCAAAGTTTACCTACACAAAGTTTGTGTATATTAGAACAAACAATTATTGCTGGATGACCTGATATATGGAAAAAAATATATAAAAATCGGATGTGTTGCACTCACATGTCTTTCTCTACTCTTGTACTAACCGTTGTTACAAATTCTTATTCCTGGATCTCATGTTAGTTGAGATAAACATTTGCAGAAATTATCTTATTGCTTATTTCCTTGTAGGTAGAAATGGAGTATGGGAATACAGTAGGCTTTGTGCGATAGTCAAATCTTTTAAAGCTTTGAGATTCCATTCTCTTTGCACGGTTAACATATAAAAAGATGAATAGCGATGTTCCATTTAACAAAAGTTGCAAGTTTTCCGAAAGTGGTGCAAATAACAAGGAATATCTCCAAAATGGTTCACTTACAAAAAATTTATTTGGACATAAATGGTGTGTTTTAACAAAGTCTACATTTTTTGTATAATAAGATTTGGTCTATCTCTTACGGTTTACCAGTTATGCAAACAACATCCAGAGTAAATAGGACTACATGGGCTATAGCCATAAAATTCAAAATGCACATTTTGTTTGTCATAAAAATCACAAAAATTCACCAAAATCAAAATTTTTGAAAAATTTTCCATGCAGAGGGTAGTTTAGGGTGGAGGTATTTTCTTCAAAATCTTTATGTTGCATGCTTAAAAGAATTAAACATATATATCAACTTCGGTTTCCAACCAACTTTTCACTTTTGAGTTATGCTATACATATGAGCAGACCTTTTTCTAAAAATGCTTTTTTTAGATTCAGGGGGACTCAAAACACACATTTCTGCTGAAATCTCAACATTGAACTTTTGGGTGGAATACAATACTTCCTCTACTTAATATAAGTAGTAGAAAAAGTAAAACCCTTAAAGCCTGGGACTAAAGTGCTTATGACTGTAAGTTGTACTCTTGAATACGAGATTCCCTTGTGAACTACCAGAAAAATGTGAATCAGTTGGAGAACTAAGGCCAGCATGTTGCCATGGTAGCTCAGTGGTTAAGAGCAGCCGTGCAAAGCAGAAGATCTGTGGTTCAAATCCCGGCTATGGCATTCAAGTGATTCTACCTTTCAAAGTGCTCAAATAGTCTTGCTCATAGATTAATGTCCCATGAACAAAGAGGAGAACATTCAAGTAGCATAACATCCTTTTGGCCCCAAAAAGGAGTTACTTCATCAAAAACATACTAAATTATGAACTAAAAGATGACATCTCAGAGGAAAACAAGCCAGGAATACACCAGACTAGCTGCAACAACTTCAAAAAACCTGATGTGTTGCACTCACATGACTTTCTCTACTCTTGTACTAACTATTCTTACAAATTCTTATTCCTATATCTTCTTCGTGTTAGTTAAGATAAACATTTGTACAAATTATCTTATTGCTTATTTCCTTGTAGGTGCAACGGGAATATTAGAATACAGTACGCTTTGTGCGATAGTCAAATGTTTTAAAGCTTTGAGATTCCATTCTCTTTGCATATAAAAAAAAAGAACAAAGATGTTCCATTTCACTAAAGTTTTAAGTTTTCTGAAACTCACACACATAACAAGGAATATCTCCGAAATGGTTCACCCTACAAGAAAATTTATTTGGACATAAATTGTGTATCTTAGCAAGATCTACATTTTTTGTACAGTAAGATTTGGTCCATCTCTAATGGTTTACCAGTTATGCAAAACTTGTCCAGAGTAAATACTACTACAAGGGCTATAGCCAGAAAATTCAAGATATACATTTCATTTATCATAAAAATGTCTCATACATATCACATTTTAATCAAAATCGTTTGAACCATTTTCAAGAAAATCAAAATTTTACAAGTAAAGGGTAGTTTAGGGTGGGGTTATTTTCTTCAAAATCTTCGTGTCGCATCCTTGAAAGACATTAAACTTAAATACCAACTTTCGTTTTTTAGTTATGCTGTCCACAGAGTGACACATGCAAGCATGCACACACACATGGAACTTTCCTAAAAATGCTTTTTTAGGATTCAGGGGGGTCTCAAAACATATATTTCTGGTGAAATCTCGACATCGACTTTTTGGGTGGAATACAATACTTCCTTCTGCTTACCAGTAGAGAAAGTAAAAAATGGGAAAACTAAAAGAAATATAAGCAAAAGAACACTTCAGGAACGTTAAGCAAACACAGGAAGACAATAACAGAAACCATGTTTTCAACTTTGAAATGCTGCCAAGCAACATATTTATGCAGAGGTTCATCCAACCACCAGGAGAATAATGCCCGCAGTTGACAGGGAAATGTTGGGTATAATTAGATCATGAAACATTTTCCATATCAAAATAAGAAATGATATAGTGACAAAAGTTGATCAAATAATTAATCTAAATTAAAAAAGAAGAGTTGGTTTTAACTTTCTTGTTCTTGAGCACGGTCTATTAGATTCAAATATGCAAATTAAGATTCCTCACTGTAGAAATTATTCAAGGTGGCTGCTAGAAATAAATATTTTGTTTTTAACGATGCTATTAATTACCAGGATCATATCAGGACTGCTGGTGTGCTGGAATTTTGTCCCTCCCACAGGAGTGCTTTTTGTAACTGTCAATTTTAAGCACATTTAAAAGTAATTGATCTGGGTTACGTTTGAATCCATGCCCTTAGGTTCAGTGGCCCAGTGCCTTACACAGTTGCAAGAGCTCTCTCTAGTCGCTATCTACAAAAGAAGTTGTTGTCTAATATCTAACAGTTGACAATGAAGTCTTTAATCTTCTTACACTTCAGTATTTTTCCTAATCATTTTGTATATGAGAACTGATGGACATTTTTGAAGTTGACTGTAGTCCATTTCTTCATTTAGACTGCATGGTGGACAAACTGGGGACTCTATCTGGGAAAGAGAAAATAGAAGAAATTCTCACAAATGAGCTTAGATCCTAACTCTTATGGATCCATTGAGTGTTGGTCCTTCTAGAGAAAAGTGTCTTCTTAATTTGTTTACATGCAATTCCAATGGCTAGGAAAATCAGAAATAATAATGGATATGCATGTAGAAAATGTTCACTATCTAATTTTGGTGTTAGCTAACCCGCATTATCTTTGCTGAATTGGAAGAAGAGGTGGCGCTGTGGCTGAGCGGGTAGACCATTCACCTACCACCTAGGCAGCCTGGGTTTGATCCCAGGGACCCATATGTTGTATTCATGGTGGACAAAGCGGTGTCTGGGCAGGTTTTCTCCGGGTTCTCTGGTTTCCCCTGCCACTCATTCCAATTGCTCCATCATTACCTTTCCATTCCATTTCACCTGCATTTCATATCATCCTCTTCCTCAATCTCATATCCAGTGCTGGACTGACCACCCATTTTCAGGTTTTCATTCTGTCCGGTCCATAAGTGCCTCTGCATCTGATCCTAGGCACGGGCTTGTAAGTCCTAGGGTGTGTAAGTCCTACATAATCGGGTAAAGAAGAAAGAAAAGAAGAAGAAAAACTGGAACGAGGTGAAAAAATATCACTGATAAGTTAGAAGCAAATGAAATTCCACTGTGCAAAATTGACTTTCAATTTGTCATCGATATGCATTTCCATTCTCTTTACCGGGCTATTATGAACCAAAATTTCAGCAGATGTGCTTCCTCAATAAAAAACTAAGTATTAACAGTCAAGCAAAACAAATCAACAAATAGAACAAATATTCAGAGATGATAAGCTTCATTTAACTTATTATTTGGTGTAAGTGGTTGATCTTAAACAAAGACCACAGTTTCTTGATATATTTGTCACATCCTCGGTGATACTATTGTTTATACTGGTCGCCACCATTATAGACACTAAATGACTTTTTTTTTTTTCCCCAGACGCTTGTAACTGGAATTGTGTGTGTGTTAAAATGCACCAGAGAATATGCCAAATTGTTTAGAGTCTGTGCGGAATAAGTTGGCAGAAAGAGATAGCAATGGTTGGAAACGACCTGAGTCTGCTCCCTTAAGTACAATGAAGAACCCTCATTAAGGGAATAGCTTTTCCAGTCAAAATTGTTCTTCTTGTCAAATCTCTTTCACTGTGATACCTCTCACTCAGTATTTCCTAGTTAGCAGGAGAGGATCATCTCAACATAGTGTGTGAGCGAGAGGGTGAGTACTGCTTTCTCTTTCTACATGCTGGCTGCCAACTTATTCCACACAGAGTATAGGCATGGCAAACGTAAATATTGTATAAGATATTTAATTATCAAAATTGTATTTTTTTAATCAATGTCCTGAAACTACGTGCATCGAAGGGAAATGTGTTCAAGGTTGATCATGACCATGTGATCGACACATTGGTCGAATCAACAATTGGCCAATCAATTGCGCTTAATATGTCCGTAACGGAAACAATTACCCCTATAGAGAGGTAATGAATGACTATTAATAGCGATATATGTGTCATAGGAGATACTCGCATATTGGCAATGCCAAAAGAGAAATTTATCAGTAATCCAGCTATGTTGGATGTGCCCTTGAGGAATGCCGGACTGAATAAAGCACAAAAGTGTTTGATACATGTGATCGTATCGTGAATATTTTCAAATACCAAAGAAAGAGAAAAATAAGGATACTTCTCTTACGAAACCAGAAAGTTCTGGTATGTAATAGTTTCAGGAATTGAAAGTGCTCCTGATTGTATAAGTGTGAATTAATTTGTAAATCTATTGCGAGTTAATGGCAATAAAATTGAATTAGCGGAATACCTGAATAATTATTACAAACAATACCACACCCTTATTTCTTCGTTTGCACCCATAACACGCTAAATTAATCATTTAGCATCTGTAATTATGGTAACCAGTATAAACAAGCACAGCACTGAGAATGTGATGAATGTATAAGGAAACCGTGGTCTGTGTGTTTAATTTCAACCACTTACGCCAAATAAGGTAAGTGAAGCTTATAGTCTCTAAATATTTGATTTCTAGATTTGCTTCCCATTCTTGGCTATTATGAACCTACTTTTAAAACTAAGTAGTTTGGTTTTCTGGGCCAACCACTTTTCACTATGGAGACTATAAGCTTGTGCTCTACAATTTCCTGGGTGTGTGCGTTTGCATTCAGTTTAACATGCACTACTACCATACCATTCATCATTGATTTATTACTTATAACCTACTTTCTACATGATTTTGCAATATTCTCGACAAATCCATGAAGGAAAACAAGAATAACACCAAATAAACACAAAATTTTGAACAGCCTTAAACAATCTTCAAAATAATTAAGCTACACCAATTACAAAACATTTCCGCCAACTCAAATCTAACACTTTAATGCTAAGAAGCAGATTACCAATGATTTCATGGCTAACAACAGTACATAATCAAAATGTTCAAAGATATTTAGGTATTAAGATGTAAAGGATAATCATGCATCCAGTTAGGTGTCTTGAATTTGAAGCAATTAATGAAAATTATAATTTACAGGTATGCCACGTTTGTATAGTGAAGTTGTAGCATTATTTTCAATTATTATGTTTGCGATTATAATTTTGGGATGGCTTGTCAATAACACATTTGTCTAAAAGAGTAATTGAACTTATGTATCCATATTTTAATTTGTGTAATTATTTATCAATAAATAACGACATAGTTATACAGAGAATTTTGCAAGGTTTATGGGGATTATAAATTTGGGCTGTTGGAAATGACGCCATTTATCGCGCGAGTACGCCAATCCAATGAATAGTATTCATATTCAAAATACAAATCAAGAGCCAATGGGAGCATAGCATTTTAGGAAAGAATGAATGAGAAGATAGGAGAGTCAGGCTAGTGGGAGTAAGATGAAGCGAGTTGCCCCAAAACTTTTGGCCAGTCCGTTGGAAGTACTCGGGAGGTACCGTTTGCCAAAGTGATATGTGAAAATTTCATTAACAGCCACATGAGCTGGAACGATTTTTTATTGAATACTGCAACTAAAGAACGATAATACGTCACACAAAAATTGATAAAAGAGAAAGTGTGCATGTGTAAAACTGCATAGTTAAAGGAGAATTACTCTACCTCAGAATTGGATATAATTTCAAGTAATCAAAGTGGTGATAAATGCAAATGTGAAAGTGACTTGCAGAATTCTTGATAACTCAAAATGTGTGAATATTATTTACAAGTGTGATTCTTCAAAACTTTAACTCGATTCCCAAAATTAGAACCACACATTATTGTGAACCCTGAGATTTAAGGTCACTAAGATAACGCTACATATATGCCGCCACAACACGGGGCTAATATAATTAAACAACAACATGAACAACGTGTCACTCAAAATACGCTACAGTGTTGAAATTTTACATTTTGAATCTGCAGTGGCCATAGTTCTGAAGCTTTAGGTCCACCAGATGGCAGCCATTCCCTTTGTTGCTGCCAGATTACTTGTCTCGCATTACCACAGTGTCTGAATGAAAGGAATCAAAAATAAAAAGTCTCTACCAACATGCATTTCTCTTTTGCTGACTTCTCCTATCGCACATAACCGTATCCATGATTGCTTCAAATAAATTGTGCAAACCAAACAATGTTCAATTCAATTTATTCATCCATAAAATCAGTACTGTGCAAAGTACAGTGATATAGGATACGTCAATTATAACATTAATTTACTTAACAATTCTTATGATTATAATATACAGGTGTCCCAAAATTAGACCGACAACCTTTGGGAGCTGATAGATAACACTATTTTAAACACTTTTTGTTATCTGTCCTCTATGTGATCTGTAAGAGGAAATGGGCGGAGACCACCTTCAAATATGCCCAGCCACTTCTGGTGCCCCATCCATCAGTGAAAAATATTGGAGAGCAAGAGGATTAATGACTTCATTGTCAGAAATCCAGCATTAGCTAACAACAACAACACTTTTTGTTAAGGAAAGTTTTTTGTTGCAGTGCTTCGTTTAAACACTAGACGAGTTAATGTCATAGATTACTGCCTCCCACTTAGTTCCAGCATTTACAGCAACCTCAACAATGAAAATTAGTATTGCATTTATCTTAGAAAGATACATAATCTTAATCCAAGAAACAAACACAGAGCACACAAACAAAACACAAACATCTCATTGTTTACAGTTAATCACAGCTTTACTATTCAAAGTAAATGTTGGAACACACACCCATTGCGATTAACACAAAGAGTGCATCGGCGTGCTCTATTCTGCCGTACTCTCGCAAAGACACCAGCCATTTCTCTGGTTTAAAAGTTTGTTGGTCTAATTTTGAATAGTAAAGCTGCGATTAACTGTAAACAATGAGATGTTTGTGTTTTGTTTATCTGTTCTGTATTTATTTGTTGGATTAAGATTCTGTGCCTTACTAAGATAAATGCAATACTAATTTGCATTGTTGATTTTGCAGAAAATGTTCAAACTAGGTGAGAGGCAGTAGATAATGACATTAACTCGTCAAGCACTTAAACAAAGCACTGCAGCAAAAAACTTTCCTTACCGAAAAGTGTTTAAATAATCTTATCTATCAGCTCCCAAAGTTTGTCGGTCAAATTTTGGGACACCTTATATATACATTTGGAAGTGAATGTGGCAGAAATCATGTTGCGATTTAGTAATTACATATATTTTTTTTAATAAATGAAAGAAGTATCCTGTGCATTACCATTTCCAGCATCTTTCAAACCAATGATGGTACAGAAATTGACCAATAAAAAGTTTTATTTCCTTTTTTGTGTTGGGGTATAACCGTGGATATTTTTAATAAGTCTAGGAGTATTCCAGACCGCCTCCATAGCGCAGTTGGTAGTGCGCTTGCGTCTAGCACGGAGGACCCGTGTTTGATCTCTGGTACCAACATGGGGATTTTCCCCTGCTGGGAGGCCTGGCACTGGGTGCACTCAGTGTCGTTAGGTCTTGGAGGACCAATTGAGGAGCTACTTAATGAAGAAGTAGCTGCCCCAGGTCGAGAGGGCCGCATAACTGGCAGGGAGGGCTCAGGGCGATGACCATGTACAATTCTCCAGTACTGCACCCCACCAATGACACCTGTGGTGGACAGAGGTGGGGGATGCAGCGGCAAGCCTTGGCCCTTCATAGGCTGTTGCACTGGGGTTTACTTTTTGGAGTATTCCAATGGTAAAGGATGCACTGTATACTCTGGTAGCAACAAATGCTTACTTCTGTAGAAATAACTGAAAGAGTAAATTACAGTTGAACTCTTGAGTTACTTCAGGAGTAAATTACACCCTTGGTAACTTATTCCCATAGCATAAACTTCTTTAGTAAATGTTACTTCCACAATACTGTATTTGTCAGCGTAACAGCTGCACTTTTTTCCTTTGAAAATAGGCCCAAAATTGGATGTGTCTTATACGCCGGTAGCCAGTTAAGGTGGGTCCAACCTATAAGCTCCATTTCTTCAAAATTTTTGTTTTGGCTTGAAGCAATTCATTATCTTCCACATGAATTGTAAGTATTTCAGCTGTATAGAGTTCTGTGGATGCACATGTACTGTAGTTAACAGTTTTTAAATTCTCCACTCAAGCTTCATTTATTGTTGTATCTATGTGGAGATCCACTTGTGTCAGATATACATTATGGTTTTATTTGCAAACTATGGTTGAAAAATGGCACTGTTATACCATTGCATTTAAGCTGCAAGTGATTATATATGCTAAAAAGCATGAAAACTGAGCTGCAGAAAGGCATTTCAGATAACCTCCAATTGGAAAAATTATAAGAACTTGGCAGAATCAGGAAAATGTTGTAAAGAAAGCACCTTGCAGTGAACATAATCTGAGAAGTGGAAATGTTAAATGGCCAAAACTTGAAGCAGAACTCAAGCAGACAAGCAGAAATTTCAGTTTCTATGAAAATGAACATTCATTAAGCAAAAGCGATATCCGCTAACAAGGGATCGCCGACTTCATTGGATCAACATGATGGTGTTCAAGATTTATGAAGAGATATCTGCTTTTTATGCAGACCAAGACAAAAATATTACAGAAAATGCAGGCAAGTATGAAGAATAAATTGTTCAATTTTGCGGATTTGAGGATGAAAATTAAAAGGCAAGCACTTTTCCTACTTATGTTGCCTAGGTATTTGATGTATATGCACATGTTTTATAATTTTTTTGCTTATGTCTGAAGTTTTAATCCTTTTTATCATGTTTTATCTTGCAACTTGATGAAATTCTGGGCAAGAACAAAACAACGGCAAACAGACTCCCTCTCATACCCTTCCTGTTTGGAAGTAGTATTCAATAATACAAGTTCTGTAATCAGTGGTCACTTTCATCTTGAATGTAAAGAATGCAGAAACTGTTCCAGTGAAAAATAGCTTTGCACTGCCACAATACATCAATCGGTTTATGAAGTCGGAAATGCATGCAGTCCAAGTTTCAATTCAGCACTCCCCTTTGAAATAAGGGTCTCCCTGAACTAATTATGTCATACATTTAACACTTTGAAGCCCAAACCTAAGTATAACTAGTGCCGCGCAAAATGTTCATGCAGCCCACACCCAAGTACAGCTCAGGCACATATTTCTAACGATTCTAATGCAATTACATGTCTATAACTTGGGCTTGGGCTAAGCGGCTATAGTCAGGTATCTTTTATGTTTCAGCTGTGATTTGTACTGGCATCTGTCTTTGTTTTAGTAAACTATTAGAATATACACGAATCTGGAATATCAGCTGCTCTCGCACCATTTTCCTAGAAGGCGGTTAACTTTTTGTTATCTTTGGTGTGTATAACTGTTATATGCAGCAGTTTCCTAGATTCCTGTGATCTGTAGCCTAAATTTTGGATAGAATTAATCATGTACAGAAAACTAATTCCAATGGAGATCTTTTCGAGTTTTCAGACAAGGAATATGCGCAAATTTTAAAATCTGCATTTTGACACCTTTTGTAAATTGAAAATAAAATATTAATACAGAAATACTACTCTCTTATTTTTTGAAAAATTCTGAAAAACCAGCCTTTAAGAATATAATAAATCTTTTAGCATATGTCACTGATGCACTGCAAATAATTATTCAAAATAGGTGAAAAAAACGGATTTTCTTGGCTCTTTAACTGCAGAAACTGTCTGGGACTCAAAGTGTTAAACTGCCCAGTGGCAAAGGCAAAACAAATCTGAAGATCAGTTATATATATCTTTAGTTAAATCATACATATTGTGAAGGCAAATACCACATGCAACACAGCGACCAACTGCTGAATTTGTGAGAGTGTTTTCAAATACTTCTATACATTTTAGGGGAACAAAAACTGAAATAAATAAAAGAAACTAAGAAGTACAGTCTTAGAATTTTACACCTTTGGTTTATCAATAAGTTCTCTACTTTTATAAAACAAAAACTGTTTACATGCAAGAAGCACTGTAATCAAAGATTATTCCAAATGCTTTGTCCTTTATTTATGAAAACAAAGCTATGAAATGAACCGTTTAGAAGGTTGCAGAAAAAAGCCCAATGTTCCACTTGCAACTGTGTAATTGCTCTGATATGAAAACTTTCATGCAGTGTTTAAACTTTGACAATGTGACACACAAGACCAAATTAGATACAGGGAAAATAATGGGAAAATATACAGAGGAAAAAGCAACGAAATGCTTTAAATATCCACTTCATTTGTATTTTAGATCTATAGAGAGTCAGACATACCTCGACGCCTTCCGGTGGAATTGGAGGACCAAACTCCGCTGGCATATCCAAGAACTCGTACCAAGGGCCCTCATGCAATTCAAGCGATTAAACTCATTTATTACACTCGTTCATCGAGACATTAATGGTGTTTCATACACAGAAAAAGAGAAATAGCGAACTGTAATTACCTTTAATCCCTCTATAGGCAGAGGATCGCCGAACCTGGCTGGCATGTCTCGGAACTCCGTCTCTGGCTCCTCACGATAGTCCAGTGAGTACACCAACACATCTGCGCCCACAAGTGCGACACCATGACTGAACAGTGCCACACAGCTAGCCACAGCTACCACATAGAGAGCCGTAATGTGGCGTGGCAAAGGACACTGTGGGTACATGGCTCTCCTCACACCTGTCACAAACATACAACAATATCACCTTACCTCGTCTTCATTCAGTATTCTTATCCTTCTTTTAGTTATTAATGGGACTGATCTGTGATTAAAAATTACAATTTACGCTTTTTAGATTAAGTCCAATTCTCCAGGAATGATTTAGTACAAATACATGTATTTGCTTGATAGCATTGTATATATATGGGGAGCGGAAAGCTAACGGTCATTTTTCATTCTGACGAAGGCCATAGAGTTTACAATGGTCGAAAGCTCAATGTTTTTAAACCTCACACGGCTGATCACTCGTGAAGCTGTAATAAATAACATGTGCCGTGAAAGCTTTAAATCTTACAATGATAATAATAATAATGATAGTAATAACAACAACAATAATAATAATAATACTTTATTCATCACATAGCACTTACATTGTTGAGCTGATGCTCGTAAATTGGTGACGTCAAGATTAACATTTAAAACTATGAGAGTACATATATACACAGATAAAGACAAAATAGTACAATATAATTAAAAATAACATTTAAGGGAAGCATACGTAACAAATATTTTTGAAAACACATCTATGGAATAGTAGTTCTTTTTTATAAGTCATCTTCCAGATATTCCTTCACAGAGTAATATGCCTTATTTACAAATAGGTCTTGTACAGCTTTTTGGAAATTATTTTGATTTTCTGTTTATGATTCAGTGTGGTAGTTTATTATATATTTGTATATCCAAATTAATGCATTAACTCATTACATTGCATTAATGTTACATTGATATGTTCCATTCAATTTGGATTTTAATGCCAGTATCTGTCCCATAAAATGTAAACAATGCATATAAATTTATTACTAAGTAAATAAACATACTAACCCTTTGCTAATCTGCAGATCTGGTACTTCTTCTCATGGATAACTGCTATAATGCAGCATCAGCAAACAGAACAGATATGAAGAACATACTGGTTTCCCCTTTAAAGAGAAATAAAATCATCACCAGCAGAAATAACAATATAAAAATATGATGTATTACATTGGCATGACTTTGTATACAAGTGACTTAGCACTTGTAAAAACTAATATTTTGCATACACATTACTATCTTCTGCTCACTCTTTGACCACTATTTTTACAAACACTTATTCATCTACTTCTCTTAATGGAGATAAACCTTATATCACATTTTATTATAGATATAAGATGGCTAAAGCAATAGCAGGTTGCTATGTGATGGCTATAGAATTACAGGTCTTTGGAGGCCACAACAGAGAAGAGAATGCTGGAATAGGGACTTACTATTTGAAAATTCAAAATAAAGAATATTTCAAAAATGGTTACTGCCACAACTAAATGCATTTGACCTAAATTGCATGTTTAACGAGATTTTGTGTGTTGTAAGATTTTGTGATTTGACCGCCTCCGTAGTGCAGTTGGTAGCATGCTTACCTCTGGCAAGGAAGACCTGGGTTCGATTCCCAGTACCAGCATGGGATTTTCCCCACTGGGAAGTCTGATACAGGGTGCACTCAGCCTCGTTATGTCCCTGAGGGGCCAATTGAGCTATCCTGATAGAAAGGTAGCATCCCTGAAAGGTCAAGTAGTTGTCTTATGGTCAGGGGAGTCGGCATGCTGACTGTGCCACTCACAACCTGCACTCCTCCATGGCCTTGGCTGTGGCAAAATGAGGGTAACCTCTGCATAGAGGAGATGCCCTAGGGATTAAGATTTTGTGATTTGCCAATTATACGAAGTCATTTAGAATGAAGAGCATTTCATAGGCTATTCTGAGAGAATACAAGATGCATACCTAATATTGGTTGCATAAATATCTTAAACAGTATTTTAATAAAAACTATTATACTCTCTTTTTCTCTCTCTCCATCTCAAATCTGACAATAAATACAGTAAAGCCATGGTCATCCGAGCCCCAATTAACCAAGTTCCATTTTATGAAGTGCTATGCAGAGTATCTAGTGCAAAAATAGAAATATACATAAAAGAAAGTAGCAATGAAGACAGTGAAATGGAAAATAAGAAAATCAGTTTCAGTGAAGGATGCAAAGTGATAGAAAAGACCATAGAGTACCTAGAGAAACAGTCAGATACAACTGCTACAACAATTATGTAAAATGGTGCCAAAGAAATGAGTGAGTCCTTTAAACAGAAAACACTAATGGACTTCTCGAAGAAATAACTTTTTCTAACTGGAACATGTACATGCTGTAGGTCATTTATTTCATTTTGTATTTTTATTTTACTTTTATTTATATGTACACTGTTTTTCATTTCATAATACAGTAGATGCCATTTTTCCACATCTTTGACCACGTTTTCATTCATTTCACCAGTTTACCATACAATTCCCCCTCAATTTTTCACAAAGTCTGTATTATCTGAGTTTTTTATTACACGAGGTACTGTCAGTCCTGCTTACCTCGGATAATCAAGACTCTACTGTACACAAGAGCATAGAAGATACTTATGACCGACACGATAGTCAATTGTTTTGTATACGACTGCCTTGATGTCAGTAATTAACTGTGAACACAGGAGAGCTTCAGCTCAGATGGTAGAAATATTAAAAACCTATTCATAATTCCTAAATGTTACACAATTATGTTACATCAAAAACTGCTGCAGGAACGGCTTACTAAATATATGCAAATAACTTTACACGTTACCTTGCTGGAATATGAAGCAACATATATTCACAATGAATAAAATGTTATTCACATGACTTTCTCTATCTTCTAGCATTTACTAATGGGTACATACAAATTATTCTTAAAGTTTAATTTTTCTTTTTACTTCATTTAAATCAGATAAGGCTTTGAAAATAATAGCTACATTACATATTTTGTAATAAATACAAAGGGAATAACCATAGCCAGATGTTAACTGGACATTTTAATTCTATACCTTAAAATTCCTTTCTGTTCCAATGCAATCGTCAGACAAAACTTACTTCCTGCATGATATTATCACTACATCCCTCCAGTTTACGAGCACCCCAACTGCTGAGATTGGGCGAGTGAGCAAGAATATTTTTATGAGATATGCTGCCTGTTTAAGAGTAGAAGATCAATATTTCCAGCATAAGGTAAGGATTTTAGTGCACCTCTGAACAGCATAATTTTCCCAACTCTTGGGACTCTCATGCAGTGGAGAGAGCCCCTGGAATGGGTTACCATATGTGTTAAGGACCTTACATGTTTTGAAGCCCCTTATATTCCTCACCCCAGAAAAAAGTTATGCATCTGAATAGCACAAGCCAGAAAAGAAACATACAAAAAATACCAAACTTGGTATATAGATTTTCAGAATTCTTCCAAAGATGTGACGCAAAGGTTTTCAAGAAAATCTCCCCCACCCCAAACTATCCTTCACATGGAACATTTATCGAAACTCTGGGTTCTTTTCAAAAATGGCTCTAACAATTTTGACTAAAATACCATATGTTTATCATTTTTACATGATAAAAATGTATAACTATTTTCTGGGAAAAGCCTGTGAAATCCTTTTCATTCAGAAGAAATTTTGTATAATTTTGTATAGCTGGTAAAACACAAGAGACAGACAAATACATACTGCACAAAAAAATCTGATGTGTTGCATGACTTTCTCTATTTTTGTACTAACCATTCTTACAAACTCTTATTCCTTTATCTTCTTTGTGTTAGTTGAGATAAACATTTGCAAAAATTATCTTATTGCTTATTTCCTTGTAGGTGCAAAGTGAATATGAGAATGCAGTACTTTGTTGTTGTTTTGTAGGGTTTAATACCCATTTTACTACTATGGCACCGCAGGCGGTGACACTGATGATACATGGAATGAAGATGGAGCACCGGTGGGATGAGATGGCAGGGGAAACCAGAGTACCCATAGGAAACCCACCCCAGCGCCACTTCATCCATCACATGCGTTTGCCTGGGATCGAACCCAGGCCACTTTGGTGAGAAGCGAATGGTCTAACCACTCAACTACGACGCGGCCGACAGTAGACTTTGAGCGACTGTTAAATCTTTTAAAGCTTTGAGATTCCATTCTCTTTGCACGGCTAACATAAAAAATGAGTAACAATCTCTCATTTGACTAAAGTTTAAGTATTCCAAAACTCAAAATAACAAGGAATATCTAAGAAATGGCTCACTCCATAAAAAAAAATTCATTTGGACCTAAATTGGGTGTTTTAATGAGCTCCACAATGTGTTATATAGTAAGATTTGGTCTATCCCTTATGGTTTACAAGTTATTCAAAAGTCATCCAGAGTAAACAGGACTACATAGGCTAAAGCCAGAAAATTCAAAACAAACATTTCATGTCATAAAAATATCTTAAACAGATGTCATTTTAATCAAAACTGCTTAAGCCATTTTCAAGAAAATCAACATTTTCGAAAAAGTTTCCATGTAAAGGATTGTTTAGGGTGGGGTAATTTTCTTCAAAATCTTTGCGTCGCATGCTTGAAAGACATTAAACTTAAATACCAACCAAGAAGAAAAAGACAAAAAGAGAAGAAAAAGGAGGAGGAGCAGAAGAAGAAGAAGAAGAAGAAGAAGAAGAAGAAGAAGAAGAAGAAGAAGAAGGAGGAGGAGGAGGAGGGAGGAGGAGAAAATCTATTTATATGACAAGAAAAAAAATAGTAATAGTCCGCCATCAGCTACCGTTAAATTTTGTTACTATCATAAACATTGTTTATTTTAAACCAGTTCATTTACATACTTACACAAACAACATAAATGATGGAAACGGCCTTGGAGCAAGTCAATTTCCAACAAGATTGTAATTATCTCCTAATCATTCGTAGGTTAAATATTAAACTTAAACTTTTTATTTTCTCTACCATAAGGAAAAATTTACAAAATTACAATATTTGTACATTATTAAGAAAATCTACAGTAGCAACCTTCAGACTAATAGGACATGAGTGTTTATAAACACACCTATACAGATCTGGCACAGCAGAGACTCCTATATGCCTTTTCTATAACTTACACGAGGAAATGGATTGTGATCATCTTCTACATTGTTCAGCTTTTACAGAAGATGACAACCTCCCAGCTAATATTGGAAGTTTGAGACCAAGATTTCAAAGGAAATAAATGTTTTGAGATCTCTGATTAAATTAGAAAACAGCATTTTAAAAAAAAAGAAATCCATGCTGTACATGTATGCAAGTGTGAAGTGTAACTCAAAAATGAAAAGTCAGTTAAATACCAAACTGGACATTTGAGCTAAGCAACTTCCAATGTAACATAAACATTTTCAAAAAATCTTCTCATTCCAAGTTATCCTTTAGATGGAACATTTTTTTAAAAAATCTGATGTATTGCACTCTCATGACTTTCTCTACTCTTCTATTAACCATTCTTACAAATGCTTACTCCTATATCTTCTTCGTGTTAGTTGAGATAAACATTTCCAGATTATCTTATTGCTTGTTTTCTTGCACACGCAATGCAAATACAGCAGTAGGCTTTGAGCGAGTCAAATGTTTTAAAGCTTTCAAATTCCGTCCTCTTTGCATGGTTAACATATAAAAAAATGAATAGCGATGTTCCATTTGACAGAAGTATAAGTTCTCCGAAACTGACAAATAAAAAGGAATATCTCCGAAATGGTTCACTCTACAAAAAAAATTATTTGGACATAAATTGTGTGTTTTATCAAGATCTAAATTTTTTGTATAGTAAGATTTGGTCTATCTCTTATAGCTTACCAGTTATGCAAAAGTCACCCAGAGTAAATAGGCCTTCATGGGCTATAGCCAAAAAATTCAAGATACACATTTCACTTGTCATAAAAATGTCTCAAACATATGGCATTTTAATCAAAACTGTTAAGAGCCATTTTCAAGTAAATCAAAATTTTTGAAAAAATTTCCATGTAAAGGGTAGTTTAGGGTGAAGCAATTTTCTTCAATATCTTCATGTTGCATCCTTGAAAGACATTAAACTTAAATACCAACTTTGGTTGTTAACCGACTTCATTTATGAGTTATGCTGTCCACAGACTGACAGACTCACACATGGACCTTTTTTCTAAAAATGCTGTTTTTTTTTTGTTTTTTTAATTCAGGGGACCTCGAAATATATATTTCCAGTGAAATCTTGACATTGAATTTTTGGGTGGTATGCAATACTTCCTCTACTTTATTAAACATAGTAGAGAAAGTACAAATTTTGATTTTCTCAAAACCGGCTCTGATGTTGATTATATCGGGAGAACATATTCTGATTCACATGATTAAGTTGGGCCACTGTAATTTTTCCAATTTCATTTCTAATATTTTGTTTTAGTTCTTCCAATGTATGAGGATTTGTCTAGTAAACTTTGCCTTTCAGGTTATTCCACAAGTAAAAATCACACACTGTTAGATCAGGAGAGCGAGCTCCTCTGCTGTATGGGCAGTAGCAGAATCTTGTTGAAACCACCCATATGACTTCTCTTCTTCTCTCAGTTCATGATAAAATAGGGTCAAAATGTAATTTTGGTACCTCTCTGCATTTAGTCTGCTAGTAGAATATTGGACCCATTATACGTCTAGCACTAACACCACACCAAACTCCAACTTCCTGATCATAATGAGGGATTTCTTGAATGTGGTGTGGATTTTCAGAGGCCCAGTACCGACTAGCTGCTTGCACAAAGGCAAGCCAGTAGTGGGGGAATCCAGCAAGGTCGAGGGACAGGTGAAACGCTGTGTGTTCTGGTAGGTTTTACATTAAGAACTCTGTATTTTCATGACAACCGAAATTATATCTTGAATTTTCTGGGTCTGGACTCTGAAGTTCTCTTTATTCTTGATTACTTTTGTATAACTGGTAAACCATATGGGAAAGATTAAGTCTTACTACACAAAAAATGTTGATCTACTATCTGCTAAACTTGAGCAGTAATCAGTAATAATATCTGGTTATTGACGGTCTCCCATATAAACCAAGACCATCCGAGCGATGTGTTTACTCTCCGAAACAAAGCTGCAGTATTGGAGGTGCACACATAATTCTTGACCTTGCAAGCAGTGTGCACAGCTTCAACTTCACAAGTATCAGTTACCGGTCTACATAGTGATACAGTATCACTGCAACCCCTTATTTTCATATGCTAAAGTTATTTTAAGTATGAGTTGCCTCGTATATGATGCATTTGTTGAGCAACTTTCTGGTGAAGGCACAAATTCACATAGTTGTAAATAAATTTGAAACTACTGGCTTAGTGCTCAATAAAAAAGCTTACATGTACACCAACAGTTTTAACGGAAAAACTAAACAACATTGGTGCAAACCTTCAACGTTATTGAGTAAATCACTCGCAAAACTAGCAGAAGCACGGGTTTCTGCACACAGAGCTACCTCATTCTCCAGATCTAACAGTGTGTGCTTTTCACTTCTTCATATGAAAGAAAACATGGGCAAACTTCTGCAGACTAACCCCATCGAAAAAAAGAATGTTTTATCCAAAATATTTGTTAAGCACATATAAATACATACCCAAAATTCTAGCTTCCAAAGATGCCTCAAAAACTGCCAAAAAGAATTCCCAAAGTTCTGCAAAAAACCGAAAATTTTATAGATAACGCTCACGAAAAAGGCATTGAAATGCAGTTTCTGTACACTTCAGCTCTTCTCTCCTCCTCTACACTCTCCTTATCCCTCACCTTTCTCGATTTGACCCCCAAACCTAAAAAACAAAGCTACACCTAACCTAATCAAAGCTAAGCTAACATGATGCTCCCAAACATTACCAGCCATAACATGAACAATCTTCTACTACAGGTGACCAAAATAGACAATATCTTTCTCTGATGCAATATTGGGGAGCTTTTTGACTATGGCGAACAGACGAAAGTAACTTTTATACCGTTTCAATGCCACTTTATTAACTTTTGATGAAGTTGGTCTGGAGAAGTTTAGCCGAAAACATTATGAATGAAATAAAAAATATTACAGTGGCAGAACTTACTTGCGTCAGTCAGAATGTGGTTGCCAGATACAATGCCTGTATAATCTAGGAAGGGCGACACTTCCAGCATCTTTTATAAAGTAAGAGCTCATATAAGGCAGCACAGCTGTTTGCAACATACATTCAGCTGAGGCAAATAACATAGCACAGAGCACAAACACCATGCATATGGTCCTAGTTTATTTGGGAAACTATAGATGTTTTCTCTTCGATAACACAGGACTCTCTCATCCCATTCATATACACACAGTAACCTAGGCATCTTAATCTAACATAGGTTAAATCGTGATAATACAGGACCCTGTCATCCTGCTCATATCTCATATACACACTAACAGGACCTAAATCTTGATAACACAGGATCCTGTTATCCCGTTCATATACACCCACTAACCTAGGGTATTGTACCCTACATGATGCAGTTATCCAGAAATATTCTCGTAGAAATATTAACACACTGTAACAGTAATTTAAAATACCCCATTTCACATTTCCTCCATAGCCTTCTTCCCCTAACCTCAATCAACAGATTTAGAATCTGATACAAAGGAATCACATTTACATTCCATCATTTTGATATATTTTATAAGTACACACACCTACCACTTTGGCATTCATCAAAGGGATTATACAGAATTGGTAAATTTGAGTATGTTGCACAAGTATAATGACAAACTCTACCTATGTCTCAAAACAGCACTCTTCTACCTAATTTAAATCAAATCACTAACGTGCTACTGCACCAACTTCAATCAATAAACAGTAAGTCAATTATTTACATTTCTCCAGTGTAGAGCTAACCATATATCCCATGATTAAAGTAGTTACTGAAACGTTAATTTATACAAATAGTATAAGCTGAATGTCATTTGCGCTAAAACTTCACTCATTTACGTACCATTTAAAACTCCCTTCTAATGATGGCAATACAAGGTCATGCACACATCAACTACTTATCGAGGTTTGAAGTAGAACCCGTTACTTATACATTTGCAATATTACACTTAAACACAGGAATGTTAAATTACTTCCACAGTATAAAAACATGACTAAACTCCAACAGTACTTGTCAACTTATAAAATATACGAAAGAAAGCAAATGATGTTTTTTTTTTTTTTTTGTCGCCCGCGGCTCTAACCCATAAATTTAGATAAATAAACTCTGGTGGCAATAAACAACGTTGCTATTTACATCATTACTTAATGTAATTATTCTAACAATCTTAATTTTAGATGTTGTAAACATAAATCAGAATCATTGTGTACTCACAAGCCTTTACATGTGATAACTGTCAAAAATCATTTCATTGGCAAGCAAAATAAATTTTACGTTTTTATCTTCAACTTTTTTACTATTTGCAAGCAGAATCTAAACGTCACATCTCCAATACCAAAATGTCCTTCACGTGAGCACGACGAAAAGGATGACGGGTTCATTCAGATGCATCCTGTCATCGCTACCAACATGATGCCATTTCAGATCAATCGGTTTTATTGATGATATGCGTTTTGAGTTTCCACCTAAGAGAATTTTTCGTAACCTTGTACTGCCCACTGTTCAGAATAAAAAATGCATAACAAATTGAAGCTTCGAATAAACTGGTTCTTAGCAGCAATTATGACACTACTTGATTACGAAAACTCGAATAAATGAAGGAAAAAGTGGACATTTTATGTAAATTCAAGAAAAGAGCAATTACGAAAAAAAATGTAGATTTCATAGGTGCAAGAATGCACATGAATAAAATAACCTATTTCCAAGTTACCATTTTATTTTATTTTACAGAGATGAATAAATACTTTAAATGCTGAATTGTGGGTTTTAGAGGAATGTCATGACGATGTAATTGAGTTAGTGACGCAATCAAAAGATAAAATTCTCATCCAAGATAAATTCTTTATATGTGGCTGTACATATAGGAAAAGAAAGATGTTGCCGCCTACTAATTCCATGATCGAGCGCATCCCACAGTCAAGGGTAGGTTATTTCTTTATAGATATTCGTGCAGAGCCAAGAGGACAATTATGACCCTCAAAAGCTTTATAGCATATGGCTACCGTATAAACTAACAATTATATGAAATGAAGGGAAATTTGTAACATTCACTTCCTATCCACACGTGACTGTTTTAGCCCGCAAAACGCCGAGCTGCTCTTTGTTTCTGGTCGATAGAAGGGAGTGAGGCGTGCTATTACTATTTATAAGCCAACAGCAATTCCGTTTAATACCTTAAACTTGTAGCGCGACAGTTTTAATAGCGGAGCCTGCATGATGCAGCAGAGGGCCATGCTACCTCTGCTGCATTTGCTGCGCAACTACATCCACTAAGTTTATTGCCTACCAATGGATATAAAAATTACATTGTTGCTGTTCATTATTACTGCGAGATTTATAACGGCTGAACCTGTAGCACATTACGATTTTAAATGCTGATAATTGATTTAATCTACACAGCCTAATCCTTCTAAAATGAATCCCTCATATTACATAGGTACCTAAGCAAAAATTACCTATTAATCTAACAATGTTTTCCAAGCCTGGCTGTTATCAAGTCAAAATTGTTGAAAATCAGCCTCTCTATCAAAATGGGTAACGTTTAGTATGCGGTCATATTCCAGTTAAATTGTTTAGCTAATAGTAGCTATTATGTTCCTTTCCTCATGGTGTAAAGCTTCATTCAGTAATTAGGTACTTAATACATAGAGTGTTTAATATGTGATCTTGTGTGATTCCACAAAGTACATTAGATACTGTCTTACAGAATATCAATAGAAGAAAGCTGTTGCTAAAATGTTATAGAACAGAAAAGATTTTCAGCTTTCCTAAGTAGGTACATTTAAATACATTTTAGTATTCAGTATTATGTGCTTTTCCTGATAAAATACCTTCCTAAATGAATCCCAGATAATCTCAAGAAACAGCAATGAAAGCAAAATGATGATGCTAGTGGTGATAATTACCTACTAATACTCATGGAGTGGTTATTAAGCAAGCTGACTTACACTATTAAGAGTAGATGCCTACTCACACTTTAGATTTTTTTTTTTCCTTTTTTAATGCTTACAGCCTTTATCTAATACAACAATACCTACATTATAATTGCTTTCCCACCTAAAATAAGAAAGTTCTAAGCAGGAACTCTTTGTTTCTAATTCAGTAAAAAAAAATTATGTAAATTATTTAAGAGTTGGTTTATGAAAATGTTTAAATTGGATAGGGAAGGTAAACATTAACAGTAGAAGTTATACTTCATAATTCATGTACTGAAAGGAAAATGGGGATATAGAGAGAATTTTGCCTAGGTAAGTACTCACATTGCTCACATTGTTGTACATGGTGTCACTTCATCTGCAGTAGTCTTTTCTTTTTTTTATTTGAGGAGATGAGGGAGATCACAGAACATGTAACAGGGAGATTCCCAGTGGTTTACTGTGGGTACACTTCCTTGTTACAAACAGGTGTTACCAGAACTGCAATATAAGTTTCAAAATGAACTATACTTAAGATAATAATGAAGAAATTCATTTTACCTAATAACATAGGTATCTAACATGTATAATGTATAATGTCATATCCCAGTATAGCTATGTGGGATGAATCTTGGAAAGTATTTTACAAATTTATAAGATACCTATGTATGTTGTGCAAAGCTTTCTACAGTACATTTTTAATACTAACAGAATGTACAGCTCTGCTTGTATTATTGTGTTAAATGTGACAATATTATTCTCTCTCCTTTCTCACTATTCCCCCCCCCCCTCTCTCTCTCTCTCTCTCTTCCTCCAGCTCTTTCCCTCTTCATTGCCATCACCCCATTGTCTATCTTACATAGCAAGTGATGTTTTGAAAATCAGCAACAAGAACTGTTATTTCTGGAATGCTGAACAACTGACAGGTTTAACATACACAAACTTTAAGAGGTAGAACCGGAACTTAAAAATTCAATGCCACAACTGGGATTTGAACCACAGACCTTCCGCTTGCCGGGCGGACAGTAAGTTTGTTGGCATAAATAAATAATAAATACACAAACTTGTTTCTCTTCATTATGCTGACAATGTAATTGGAACTATACTGTTTCTTGTGGCAATAGGTTTATGTGCACAAATAAATAAAACTTATCAGATGCATTGCTTATCAGGGGGCTGAAGATACCACAAAATTTATTTCCTGGTACAACAGCAGTGAAATAATAACAGCAACAACAACAACAAAATAATGATAATAGTGAAAATGATGATGATGATGATGATGATGATAAAATAATAATGATAATAATAATAATGATAATAATGATGGTGGTGGTGGTCTTGATGATGGTGGTGATGGTGGCGGTGGTGGTTATGGTGTTGGTGGTGGTAGTGGTGATGGTGGTGGGGATGGTGTTGATGGTGGTGGTGGTGATTGTGGTGGTGGTTATGGTGTTGGTGGTGGTAGTGGTGATGGTGGTGGTGGGGATGGTGTTGATGGTGGTGGTTATGGTGATTGTGGTGGTGGTTATGGTGATGGTGGTGGTGGTGGTGATGGTGGTGGTGGGGATGGTGTTGATGATGGTGGTGGTGGTGATGGTGGTGATGGTGGTGGTGGGAATGGTGTTGATGATGGTGGTGGTGATTGTGGTGGTGGTTATGGTGTTGGTGGTGGTAGTGGTGATGGTGGTGGTGGGGATGGTGTTGATGGTGGTGGTTATGGTGATTGTGGTGGTGGTTATGGTGATGGTGGTGGTGGTGATGGTGGTGGTGGGGATGGTGTTGATGATGGTGGTGGTGGTGGTGATGGTGGTGGTGGGAATGGTGTTGATGGTGGTGGTGGTGGTGATGGTGGTGGTGGGAATGGTGTTGATGGTGGTTATGGTGATTGTGGTGGTGGTTATGGTGATGGTGGTGGTGGTTATGGTGGTGGTTGTGGTGGTTATGGTGGTGGTGGTAGTGGCAGTGGTGATGATGACGACGACGATGATGATGATAAATACATATCAGCTAAAATCTGTCCCAGAGGGAAGTATTTCTTTAAAAAGTAAGTCTTTATTTCTTCAAAAGGAACCTTTTAAGACAACCTGACAGCATGGGAAGTTTCAAAGATATGTTTTATTTGGCTGTCTTATGTTCTTCTTGAGGTAGCTATTTTGCCAGTTTCTGCTGCTTCTGCTGAAAGACTTTTTTTCACGCTAAGACAAAGACATACTTAAAAAGCAAATTGGAATGTGATTATATGGTCATGTCATGCTGTGAATTCACTGTGATATTCATATATGAACTGTTATAAGTAAGGTATTTCAGTTTTTAATTTTGTATCCAATTGGAAACATCCCCATCCATTCCCAAACTTCAGAGAAAGTAATTAAGATTCCATATATTTCATTTTCCATGCGAGATCTAAGTTATCAATTTTTATAACAATAAACAATATAAAAGCACGAAATTTAAGAATTATATTTTGGCTTCTAGATAGGACATCAACGACATTAATAGTAATTACTCACTGAAAATTAGTAACTATCATACAAAATATGGTTAGTTTTATTATATGTATAGATACTTATTATATTGAGGTCTCACCTTCTTCCTTGACATCCAATAATGGATTGTACTATTTTCAGTTATTGATCATATGAAACTAAGGAAATACAGTCTTAATATAACTGAGATTTTGACAGTGAAGATATAATAGACTGTTTAAGAAAGATTTAATCTCAATCAAAGAAACAAAGGTCATATTTTCACAGCACAATATTCCAAATATTCACTTATGAGATTCATTGATTTAATTATTTTTATTTGTACTTTATATTTGTTCAAATATTCCTGCAAATCATATATACTTTTAAATGTACCTATTTGAAACAATTTTTAAATATATAGTTTAATTTTGTAAGTGGTTGCAAATACCTAATCTCTTCTTGTTGAGAATGATTGATTTATTTACTTATTTTTGTACTTTATTTGTTAAAGTATTTCACTAAATGATATTTGATTTTGAAGAATATTTTGAACAGTTTAATGTTTGTGAGTAATCTGTTTTTATTACGCAATTTTTAGGAATGAACTTGAACTCGTGTATTTGAACAAAATAGGCTCAAGATTATAGCTAGCAGAAATGTCCTTCACAGCTTCCTATTCCTGTTTCATTCCTTCATGTTTTGTAACTATATTACAAGGCTTCATCAAGACATGATGCTATTTATAATAGCTATTTAGTCTCCTGAATCCTAGATCACAATATTAGAGTTAAAATTATTATTTTGTGCTTAATGAGTTTCTATGGGTCAAAGTTAAAACAAAAATTCAAAAAAAAAATATTGTTTTTGGGGGGTGGCTTTTTGGAGGGGCCTAAAATGATATTTAGACAGCTACAAATTTTGTTATGTGGGTCACTATGTTTTATTTTATTAAGTATCAAAAGAAGAATATTCAAAATACAATTTTTTTTGGGGGGCGGGGGTTGGGGTTCAGGGGGGTTTTAGGGGTAGTATCATATATGATACCTAAGGACTATTTCAATTTGTATGGGTTTTTCAATCCTATCATCAATATAAAGTAGATAAGAGAGAGAGAAAAAAAAAATATGAGCATAGAATGCAGAAGGTATCAAACATATCACCGACGGTCATGAGTTTAACACATTCACAGAGCAAGACACAATTCCAAAACCTGAAGTATCATGTATGATACCAAACGATACAAGGCTGTGGTGTGAGATATTTAGAAGATATAATTTGAAGCAACACTAATAATTATAACAGATGATGTGTGTTAGATGACACTCTAAATAAGAATTCAAGAATGTACGATGGTCTATCAGATACAGCTTTGCTTCTTTGGCTTTCTTTTATATTCCACTTTCCTAATTCTGTGAGGGAATGATTATACAAATCCTTTACATGAGTCTCTATTTAGAGAGAAGTTCTTAGCTTCAGCTGTTCTCATTCTTCTGTTATCAGTAGAGGGCAGATTCATGTACTAAAAAATTTTAAATTTTAAATTTTTTTAAAATTTTACAACTTTATAGTTATAAAATGTTACAGTTCTCAATTACAAATTGTAATAAGTGTGTATATAGTACATTAATATATTTAAATACTTTTTGTGTTCTATAAAATTTTGAACCTGAACTAAATCCCCCAGAAATGCAAGAAAGCTTAACCCGTAACTTGTACATCTGGGTCTTAGAGACCCGATGGTAATTTTATTTTTATCAGTGGCATATGTGTGGGAGCAATGACGTGCCCCTTCTGGTATCCTCCTAGCTTTCTGTTGACTATCAGCCCACAGCATTGTTGCAGGTGTGTCTACGTTAGTTTTGCTTCTACAAAGGTGATCGGGTCCCAAGGACCCTGGTGTACCTCTGGTGACATGTTTTTTCTTAATATCACTTTCATTGAACTTAATATATATGAAGTGATATAGACAGTGAAACTTTTCCAATGTTTTAGAAGTAAATGAGTGGACCTATAGACTGATAAATTTGGGAGAAAATACATATTACGAAGAATGTTCACATAGCCATGAATTTAGATATACCACAAGCAGACAACATAATGAAGTTTATATCCAGCAACCCAGATAGCAGCATAGTCACTAACACAATAGATGTTTCCTCTTCAACCGCCAGTCGAGAAACCGTTGAGAATGAAGATGCTGATCTTCGAAACGCGTTCGGATAAACATAAGTGTAAGTGAAACTATAAGTGTCTATAGGTCGACTCACATACTTCTAAAACATCACTTTCATTATTTTGGATTTGCTCTACCAGAGTGTAGAAAAATGAGTAGAGAAGAGATTACAGATATTCTAAACTGCTAGATAAAAAAGGAAAAGTCCCACCTCTGTAGTGTGGTTGTTGTTGTTGTAGTGTTTAACGCCCGCTTTTGCTACTACGGCACCGCAGGCGGTGACACTGATGCTACATGGAATGAAGATGGAGCACTGGTGGAATGAGATGGCGGGGGAAACCGGAGCACCCGGAGAAAACCCGCCCTGACGCCGCTTCGTCCACCACGAATACCACATGCGGGTCCCTGGGATCGAACCTGGGCTGCCTAGGTGGTAGGCGAGCGCGCTAACCGCTCGGCCACGGCGCCGCCTCTGTAGTGTGGTGGTAGTGTGTCTGTCTCACATTCAAGAGGTTGCAAGTTCAAATCTTGCTTAGGGTGAGTTATCCGGATAAGGTTTTTCCTGAGAAGATGAATGTCAGGTAACTTAAAGCTCCATGGACCTCAAGCTCATTTGAGCATAATTTCTCCCATTTCATTCATTCACCGTCTGATATGACACTAGCTGGAGAACGTTAATAGCAAAGAAAAAAAAATAGAGGTAAAATTGCTCAGTGTGCCCATCTAAGGACAGGAAGTATCAAGAGCATGTGCCAGATGTTGAACACCGCCTTTTTGTATGGAATGTTCTGGAGATTTGTATCCAAAGCGTTTTAGATAAGTAAAAAGACCGAGTTTGACTCATGACACTCAACAATCTAAATATAATATTTTCTCTAAATTGCTGCAATTGTTTACGATTTTCATATATAAGGTAATGTGTAATTCAGCTGAAAGTATTGTTATTGAATTCCCCATGTTATCCCTGCACAAATGTTATGTTCAATTTGAACTTTTTGGGGGTTCACAGTTTAGAAGAACAGCCTCTTTTAAGTTAATATGCAAAGTTTCATTTGGGTACGTGAATATTCATAGTAGACGAGTGGATTTTTGTATGTACACGTTTTTCAGATTCTGTGCTTATGTACCTTACTGTCCTGTTGTATAGCTTTTGTAAGGGATGATCAGAAGCATTGAGCATAATTTTAAATTAGGAATAATAAGTCCTTACTAAATAAGTTACATTAACATTCCACCCACTAGCTTTCTTTCCTACCAAAACACCTCATAGTTAATATGGGTACTGAGGACCCAGGAGTTCCTTATATGTCACAATTTTTAGGTGTGCCAGTTAGGGGTTAACATTGTAATAATGTGAAATTTTCTTCTGTTTGTCAGGTTGAACTCCATGTGCACTTGGATGGCTCAGTTAGACATGAAACAATATGGGAGCTTGCAAGGTATGTTCCAAGCTTATAGCTGGACCAGCATTAAGAAACTGCTGACAAGGACTGCTGTGGTTTGCTTCCTTTTTTTACCTTCTCTAAGGCTTACTAGTAGTAACTAGAAAAAGTATTGTATTCCACCCAAAATTATATTGAGATTTCACCAGAAATGTATGTTTTAAGATTCACTGAAATCTTTAGTATTTTTTTTTTTTTTTTTTTTTTTTTTTTTTACAACAACATTTTATTTCTGCATGTTCCATTACAGAAATGAAATCTTTAGTATGTGTGCATGCATATAGCATAACTCAAAAATAAAAAGTTATATGAATACCAGACTTAATGGGAAAACTTATATAAAGATCACCTCGTGAATTATTATTTACCATCTCTGAACAACCTTTAGAAGTTTGTTCTAACAACAGGTGCCACTACTACAGATATCCCTTTAGTTAATATTACCAATAGCACCAGAAACCAGATGGACATCTGCTGATGATGGGAATAAGTCATCCTGGAAACATGTTCTGGTACTTTCTTTACTTAGTGATTTTATTGTTGCAAATTCTAACTCATCTTAATAAATTATCAACAACATATCATTGTTTTTAATATTTATATTTAAATGTAATATCAAACTTAGAATTTAAGTTCCACATCTTCCAAGGATATAACATGAAGAACAACATACCTAAGTTTTCTCATGTAAAGAGTAAGTAACTGGGTGACCAAGTGTTGCTCAGATTTTCTTTTTTTAATCATGTTTTTTTTTTGGGAGAAGATACTTATTTAGATAAACTTGAAAAGCAAAATGTTAACTAAACATAAATTTTCATTCTAATTGTTGGAGCTGTTTCTGTGATGAGACCTTTAATATCCTGGCTTGTTTGTTGAAATTGGTCCATTAACAGAGAAATTATGACCAAAATAAGGTTTCAACTAATTGTGACTGTTACACATAGACTAAGATAGCTAAGTCAACTTTCTTTAGGTTTTCTGAAAGCTATTGATGAGGCCTTTAATATCCTGGCTTGTTTGTTGAAATTGGCCCATCAACAGAGACATAATGGCCAGCATAAAGTTTAGAGTAATTGTGACTGTTGCACATAAAATCACGTTTTTTTCAGGAATGACACATATAGATAAACATAGTAAGTAAAACCCTGTTTGAATACAAAATTTGATCGAAATCATTAGAGCCGTTTCCAAGTTGGGTGGAATATATTTATATATACAAGAATTGCTCATTTAAATGTACAAGATTTAAGTTGAGGTATTATTTTGAAAATTCATGTAAGATACTGAACTTGAATATTAAGTTTGGTTAGTATAATTTGAGTCAGACATGCATTCAATGTTCCATCTGTTGCTAATATTTACTTACAACACACTTTGTTAAGTCCTTCCTAAATCATCAGCTTATGTCAACTGTTGGATTTTGATTGAGGGAACTCTGGTGATGTTTAGGTGCCCCTCTTGGTGGCCTATGAACTTGAAATTCAGGTTCTTGTCAAATGTATCGAAACTGATGAGTTTTCTTTCATATTTCTTTATAAAAATCTCTTCCCATGTGGATAATGCTGTTAGATCCTAAATATGTTTTACCTTCTCTACTAGTGAGTAGAGGAAGTATTGTATTCCACCCAAAAATTCAATGTTGAGATTTGACTGTAAATATATATTTTGAGGCCCCCTGAATCCAAAAAAAAAGCATTTTTAGAAAAAGGTGTGTGCATGTGTGTGTCTGGACAGCATAACTGAAAAATGAAAAGGTGGTTAAAAACTAAAGTTGGTATTTAATGTTTTTCAAGGATGCGACAAGAAGATATTAAAGAAAATTGCTCCCCCCAAACTACCTTTTACATGGAAAATTTCTCGAAAACTTTGATTTTCTTTAAAATGGCTCTAACAATTTTGATTCAAATGACATATGTTTAAGATATTTTTATGACAAATAAAACATATATTTTGAATTTTCTCACTATAGCCTATGTAGTCCTGTTTATTATGGATGGCTTTTGAATAACTTGTAAACCGTAAGAGATAGACAAAATCTTACTCTACAAAAAAAATGCAGATCTTGCTAAAACATACAATCTATGTCCAAATAAATTTTTTTGCAGGGTGAACCATTTCAGAGATATTCCTTGTTATTTGCATCAGTTTCAGAAAACTTAAAACTTTTGCCAAATGCAACATCATTGTTCATTTTTTATATGCTAACCATGCAAAGAGAAAAAATCTCAAAGCTTTAAAAGGTTTGACTATCACTCAAAGCCTACTGTATACCCATATTCCCCTTGTACCTACTAGGAAATAAGCAGTAAGATAATTTCTGCAAATGGTTATCTGAACTAACACAAAGAAGACACAGGAATAAGAGTTTGTAAGAATGGTTAGTACAAGAGTAGAGAAAGTCATGTGAGTGCAACACATTTTTAATAAATAAATTTGCTGTTCTATATCGTGGTTCTCCTTCCAAAAATGGTCAGCTACTGCAGATTTGCATATTTCTTTGTTTCTGATGGTCCTAAGATGTCTAAAGCTTAATATTGAGAGTCTCTTAGATTTTTCAATGTAGAAGTTGTCTCCAACTTTGCAATTTATATAGTTAACATCAGAATTTTTGTCTGTAAGATTTTGGGCCATTTTATGTGACTTTAGAAGATTTTGTACACTGAATTAGTTCTGCAGTACCAAAGTAATGTTGCATGTATTCTTTGAATACTTTTCGGAAAAGGTTTGTAGCTCTGAGGTGGTATGCAAATTACTTTTATGGAGTTTTATTGCTGATTGGGGAAAGTGTAGTTATCTATCTGTATTTCTGTTGCCTTTTGAATATATTGGTATTTAATCAGCTTTTTGTATCTGAGTTATGCTGTTCATAGGCAGATAGACAAGTGAATAGACACATGTGTTTCTTTTTCCTAAAATTGGCTTTTTTTGGGTGGGGTGCAGGATCCTAATACATGTATTTTTGTTAAAATCTTGAGGCTCTTCTTTAGAATAGGTGACTTACCACTTGCTGGCCAGATTCCAAGTCTGAAGTTACTTACTGCGCATGCACCAACAGTGGTTATCAGAATTGTCACTAGGTTTCGCTGCGTGCACTAGCTGTCACTAGCAGACGATTTTCACATCTGCCAACATTGCTTTTTCAACTACACTACTTTTGGTTGCCAACACATTAAACACAAATGCACTCGCGCGTCGTTGCTGCCACAGACATACCGCCAGCGCGACTCCATACTATTGTTGTGGAAATTATTGTGTACATTACCATTATTGCCTTGTTACTGGGTCCACGAAACGGTGGCTCATTCTTTTTTTATTTATTTATTTTATTTTATTATATTATTTTATTATATTATTATTTAATATTATTATATTTATATTATTTATATATATTATATTTATTATGTTTAATACTATTATATTTATTATATTATATTTATATTATTTTTATTATTTATGGTTCTTTTTTATTTATTTTATTTTTTTATTTTATTTTCGAGTGGAGAAAAAGTCCATTTACGGAGCCCCATGCACTGGGATGGCACAGAGGGGGGACTGTAGGCTTCGCCCTAGGGCACTACCCACTAAAAAAACTCCACTGGAAGCATAGGATATAGGCAGAAAGGAAAAGGTGAAAGAGGGTGCCAGGAGAGAACAGAAACCTTTAATTTAATAAATTAAATTAAATTTAATAAAAGTAAAATTAATTAAGTTAATAAAATTTAATAAAAACTTTGTGTGGGATCCTTGGAAGCTGCCAAAGTTAAATACCAAGTATGGTGTTCAATAAATCTTTCATTTGGAATTACGCTGCATAAGCACAAATATACGCATGCACACCTTTTTCTAAAAATGCCTTTTTTGGATTCAGGGAGTTGCAAAACATGTATTTCTTGGTATCAAATGTTTTAGTGCAATACAATACTTCCCCTATTTACTATACATGATAGAGAAGGTAAAAACTGGATGTAGGTCATGCTTTGTTGGTGTTACTGTATGTCTATAGATTAGAGACATGAAGACATATGTATCATAGGCCTATCTTCTTGTCATATTCATTATCTGTTCCAGGACAAAAGGACTTCCACTTCCAGGGAAAGGAACGTTTGAAGAGTTACGTGACGCACTGATTATCAAACATCCAATAGATCTTCATCACTTCCTTCAACCATTTGGCATATCGTCTCCTTGCCTAGCGTAAGTCAACAGGTTTGCTGAAATCCCTATTTCTGCTTCTTCTTTTCCTCTCCCTTATGCCCTTTCGAGCATTGGGTTTCCTCAGCCGGTCATGATCCATTTCCTATATTGTGTCCTATCTCTAGTTAGTTGTTTAGCTTCCCTCAAAATCTTTTCTTTTTTATTCACTATTCTCCACATAATCGCTCCATTCTATCCATGGTCGCCCTCTCCCTCTTCTTCCCTCCCCTCTAGCCTCCCACACTGACTTTGGTTTCCTGCTCTAATCCATCCTATTTGTGTGTCCAAACCATTTTAAAACGTTTTTCTCTAGTTTTTCTATTACTGGTTCTTGACTAAGGATATTCTTTATTTGACAGTAAATCTCTATTTCAACAAAGTGCTTTTTACTATCTTTTTTCCCTGCCCTAGACTGTTCTAGCACCATGATGCACAATGTTAGTTTCCTTTTAAATATGCTTTACTCGGTGGTCTTTTTCAAAAAAAGTTTAGGGGAACTCTCGGGCTGTACTTGTTTACTTTGAAGTCAATAACCTACACGTAACACAAGAAATTAACTAAGCTGGGCAGTTCACTGCTTTCGGTTTTGGTTGCACTAATATTCACCATCATCGATCTAACTTCCAGCATTATAATATGAAATGCATGCATCCTTGCTCTGTTTTATTTTCTTGGATGCTGGAGACCACGTAGGATAATTCGTTATTTTTCGACTCATCGTGTCTTCTAATTCTGAAAACCACATGCAAAGTGTACAATGCAGGCAATACACTACAAGCATCGGTAAGTCACTAGGCGTAAGCAAAACAAATCGTTACCATGTCTACTACTGCAACCATACCTAAAACATGGAACAGATTCGCTCAGATCCAAAGAGTACTGATTTCAGTTCTCTGCTCAGACAACATGCACACGCTACACTATTCACAAACAGGAATTAAACAATAATAAACAAGAAACTCACTAGGAAGATAAATAGCAATACGTTTGTTGTTTTGGGTTTATTTTTTACACTTGCAGAGAAGTTGTGATCAGTTCTATTGCTAATATAACCTCTTTGAATGGAAGCCAATCCAATAAATATGAATAAAACCATCGGTAGTTATAAAATCACATTTCCTACTTCTTTGATGGGAAAATTTTGTGGTTTTTTAAATTTTGTCATCAGAAAATGTTTAGGGGAACACATCCCCCAGTATTACCCCAGAAAAATAGCAGTGGCTTTACTACCCATGAGTAAAAGTGTTTTACACTTATGTTTTGAGTAGTTAACTAAAATATTCCATGCAATATGGGTAGAACAGAAGTACAGTGTTATCAGATAAAGTGGTCACACACCAATCAGTACCTGTTCTCAGGTGCACATCACTCGCCTGCTGAGATTGCAATATCCACAATTAATAACACAAGTATTGCAGCCAATTGGCCATATACAGATCAAAATTACATGTTAGCATACTCAGTTATAGACACTGTTCTTTTTGTACAAAGTTCCAGATGGTATTGGCCACATTTTTGACCACACAATTTGCACTCACACATGGTATTTGCCTTATGGTAGACTGAGTTCTTACAGATGATATGGTGAAACCCATGGATTGCCATTCTGTGCCTTATCTCAAAGCTCGCTGCTGCCCACGATCGAGGCCCCCGTAGCATAGAACTCTGGATGTATTTCTTCTCTCTTTTTGGTCATTAATGTTGGGCCTATTTCTGATGCTTTGGAGTTGGGAGGAGCATTTGTAGTCTGATGTCTTCAATGAGACAGGATTCCCTTGCTAGGAGATACACAAGCCTGGACCTCCAAGTCTTTTGATACTCCAGTCACGCTTTTTTATGTAGACTGTTTTGATTCTTTCTAGTGTGGATAAATATTTTACCATGAGGTGTGGCCATGAGGTATTACTTCTATAGTGTAGGTCACTATTGGCATTATTTTTGCTCTGAATGGTGTCATGGCTGTCTCTAGGCTGAGTTGCTTGATGTGGCTAATATCATACAATATCATGCATTGCTTGTGCTGTTTTCTCTGTTATGAAACATTTGGCACTTGTTTGGATGGTAATGCCTAAATATTTGTAGTCTGATACTATGTTTAGGTTTTTACTTTGTATGAATATTTCTGCCGTTGCAGGTGCCTTACCACCATTTCTTAGTACCATCATTTCGAGTTTTGATGTATGTCCACAGTTGGACCACATATGGTGTACTGGTATCTACAGATTAATTAATTCATTAATACAGCATCTAAACAGAATCTTGTTGACTTCTCTGTAACAGACTCAAAAACAAGGGCTTCTGTGACAACATAACAGATGCAATAGCACCATCTATGGTCCTAGCTTTACCATGGTTATATGTTATGAGCAGTTGGCAGTACTAATGCAACCTAACAGATGGAATATCACCAAATATAACCAGACTGCACCATAATGGAGTAATAATGTTACAGTTAGTTTTTGGGGTATTCCAATAAGCTGTTATATATACGGAATGTCCCAAAATTAGACCGACAAACTTTGGGAGCTCATAGATAACATTATTTTAAACACTCTTTGTTAAGGAAACTTTTTTGCTGCAGTGCTTAGTTTAAGCCCTAGATGAGTTAATGTCATTACTGCCCAGTTTAAGCATTTAGGGCAAAATCAACAATGCAAATTAGTATTGCATTTATCTTAGTAAGGCACATAATTTTTATCCAAGAAACAAACACAGAACACATAAACAAAACACAAATACCGCATTGTTTACAATTAACCACTGCTTTACTATTCAAAGAAAATGATGGAATGCACGCCCATTACAAGAGTGCATCAGCGTGCCCTATTCTGCCATACTCTCGCAAAGACACCAGCCATTTCTCTGATTTTGCCAACTCTACAGAAAACAAACAAAAGAAACAGAACAAAGACGCTTCAGTTCATTTACATATGTTTCTGGTTTGTTTATGTGTTTGTTTCTTGCATTAAGATTATGTGCCTTACTAAGATAAATGCAATACTAATTTGAATGGTTGGTTTTGCCGTAAATACAGGGTGCACACAAATGTTCTGAGCGGTTTCAAAAATTAAATATTATTTGACTGAACACTACAAACACTGTATACTCAGATATAACAACTCAAAGTTTTATTAATAGCTTACAGGTGCTTGTTATGTGCTCCATGAGTGACTTTACAAATATCAACTCAATAATCAAGTTCGCTCCACACTCGATGTAGCATGTCCCTGTTAATTTCACCAAATGCGTTGATGCGGACCTGTAGTTCTCGTAGATCAGCAGGTAAACGTGCAAACTGCATCCTTCACATAACCCCATACAAAAAAGTGGCAAGGGGTGAGGTCGGGTGAACGTGGAGGCCATGACATGAGTGCGTTATCTTCATTCCTGGTACAACCTATCCTCAAAGTCTGGTGTTCAGGAAGTCACAGACATCACGGTGGTAATGAGGTGGAGCATCATCCTGTTGGTAGATGATAGTATCAGTCTCCAACTGTGGCAGGAGCCAATTCTCCAACAGACCTAGGTAGATGTGCCTTTTTTCACTGTTGGTCGCCATCTTACAACTGTTGGAGCTTGTGGCCGTGCGAGGAAGCATTAGTCACAACTGCACTCTTGCGGTGGAAGGAAGAAGCATCATGACTGCTGCAAACGAAACTTGGAGAGATAGCTAACTTACAACATTAAATACCATCACCACATATTTAATAATATGACTATAAAAAATCACGAGATCGCTCAAATAATTTGTGCACACTCTGTACTTAAACTGGGCAGTAATGACATTAACTTGTCTAAGTACTTAAACGAAGCATCACAGCAAAAAACTTTCCTTAACAGAAAGTGTTTAAAATAATGTTATCTATCGGCTCCCAAAGTTTGTAGATCTAATTTTGTGACATTCTGTATAGGAACCTATATTTTTTTGTCTTATTTGGAATGCATCTCTTGTGGAGTAACAAATTATGGCATTCTCAATTAAAAATCAAAGCCTTCTTCACCAGTGGATCTTTTATAACTCCAGTATGTACATATTCTAGTACACTGGCTTTGTAAATTCTTATCATTTTAGTCATTTATGTATTGAAATTAGATGTTTTATAGCCATGTTCATCAGAAAGAATAGGGTATTTCAATGGTGAAACGGTTATCAATCACTTGAGTGGATTTTGAGATTACATCTGCCCAACACACTCTTCCTCTTTATATGTATATTAGTGTAGATTTATGCTACTCATTTTTGGAAACAATTCTGAAGTTTTTAATATTTAATTTGTGACATTTCTTTTAAGCTCTGTTAAACCTAAATGCAATATCTGCAGATACTCTTGTTAGAAAAAACCATGTGATTATTTTTTCCTTAATTTTTTTAGCCTCAGTTAAACAATTTGAAGAAAGTTGAATAAAAATTGCGTTGTATAGAACATTATGAATGTAACAAATGTAACTCAGAGTTTAGATAAGAATTGGATGTTTAGAATACCATTTTAAATGAAAATTCTTGCAATAATCGTAATTTGATAGTGTAATTAATGTGTAATACCTTATTTTTAGAGGTGATCTCTCTGCAATTGAAAGAGTAGCTTATGAATTCTGTGAAGACAAGGCCAAGAGTGGGGTGATGTATGTGGAAGCAAGATACAGTCCACATACGCTGCTCTCGAGCAACCAGCCTTCTGATCTTCTAGGTTAGCATATTTATATTTTTAGTATTTCTTAAATAAATAATTTGTTTTCTTATAGTAGGTAGACAAAACTTGGGATTAACCAAGTCCTTATGAACCAAGAGAGTAATTGAAAAATAAACATACTGTAACAAATGACAAGTCTGGTTACTTTTAGTGTCACTTTATTTTTTCTAAAACTGAATCACAAAACACAGTTCTCTGTTTTGTTTCTAACATAATTTACAACTCATCGCAACTTTGCAACTCATAGCTGTTCTGTTCTATCGTAACCTTGATACAAGTACTGCTCACTGTACACAACAAACAACTCCCATGATTAACCGTGTAAAACTGTCTAACGATGCACTCACAAAAATATATTTTAATTGAGTTTTGCTTTTTGGCAGTTCCTCATGTTCATTTATTTACCTAATCCATTTTTCTTATCTTATGCTATTTTAATAAAAATTATTACAGCTATTTTTAAGAAGAAAAAAAACATTTTGCAATGTAAATAGTAGTTTGGGGTGGGAGGATTTTGTCAGAAATCTTTGTGTCACATTCTTGGGCAATGCTAAATGTAAAGCATGCATGCGCAGATCAACCTTTTCCAAAAAATACCTCTTTTTTTGGGTTCAATGGGCTCTAAACATGTATTTTTTCTATTAAAATCTCTTCCTGAAATTTTTGTTGGAGTGCTATACTTTCTCTACTATGTCCTGGGAAAACTTAACAAATTAAGTAAAAGGAAGAAGAATGTTGAACCTAAGAACAGAGAAACATTTTAAAAAGTTTGGAAAGTTTATTGGTAGTACAAGCAGTCGTAAGCTTTCCCAGTCATAGTCAGAATGATAACTAATGTATTCTTCCGACTGTCAATCTGTGGTCTTCTGGACTTTTGATCCCTTGCTTTTGTGGTGCAGCATACATAGGCACAATGCAGTGCAGCGTCAACATCCGACCAATGGAACAGAGGAGATGCTGCCTTCTGGTCAGTCGGACAAGTTCACAGTCGCAGAACATGCTCTATGGGCAGAAAGGAACACATAATTCAATTTAAGGAGGCAACTATTCTTTCTTCAGTGCAATACTGTTACGCCAGACCACAAGGCAAAGTAATAGAAATTTATAAACACAGAATAACTTCAACAGAAGGAAAGAAGCTCTCAAACTGAATAAAATCTAGTTTTTGATACTTGAACATACAAAATAGGTTCTAATGCACAAAAAGTACAGGAGCCAATCAACCAGTAGCAATACTGGAGGGGCTAGGCCCCACTCACCCTGTGCGAGCAGCCTTCATATAAATACCCCAGCAGTTCCAGCTAACGAATCATGCAACTGAACCTTCACCTAGAAGATTTAAGACCATGCCATTGAAGATGTTTATTGCAGATGTGGACAAAAGGTCTGGACATCCAGCATATGATGACTTATGAGCCTGTAAGAATTCACTAGCTGTTATTCATTGGTAGCATAAGACAGAAAGGGTTCTAGGAGGTAAGTAACTCGAAGGATAATGACACTGAGTAGTCTGAAGGTTTCATGGCCGGAGCCAGAATTATGGCTGGAAATTATTTCCAGGCTTAAAAGTCATGGTCTGCTGGAGTTTAGAGGTCCAGAAGTTTTGTCCACACCTGCGGTGGACATCATCTGTGGCGTGTTTGTAAGTCTTCTTGGCTAAGGTTCAGTTATAGCAGAATCGCTAGCTGGAGTTGCCGTATTTATATCTGGGCCACTCAAAGGGGGTTGGCTGGGCTTGAGCGGGAGGTGTGTGCTAGGTGGGTGGGGCTTCTCCGCTCTGATTTCTAGATGGTTTACACGATTTCTCTGCATTTGTGCTTCCTTTTTATGTTCAAGTATTGGACGCCAGGTTTTGTTCAGTTTTAGAGCTTCTTCCTTTCTGTTAAAATTATTGGGGTGTTTGTAAATTTCTATGGCTTTGTGTTTAGCAATCAGAGTGGAGAAGCCCCGCCCACCTAGCATACACCTCCCGCTCAAGCCGAGCCAATCCCTGTGAGTGGCCCAGATATAAATATGGCACCTCCAGCCAGCGATTCTGTTGTAACTGAACCTTCACCAAGAAGACTTACGAACACGCCACAGATGATGTCCACCACAGGTGTGGACAAAACATCTGGACCTCTAAACTTCAGCAGACCACGGCTCTAAGCCTGGAAGTAATTTCTAGCGATAATGACACTGGCAGTAACATTGGATGAAGATAGCATAGGATATGGAAGGATATCTAGACCCTTAAGATTTCAGGATTTAATATAATTATAACCCCATTATATATACAACCTGTTGTTAATTATAATGAGGAAGGTAAAAGTGCTACTCTTGAGTGGAGAGTTAAAGTCAGAAATACAGGTGGAAGTGAAATAATTCGTCAGACTTTACCAGCCAATTTCTCATGTTGTGAATAACAAGAAAGTCTAATACCAAAATGGTGAAAAGTTTATCGTTTTTTAGAAAAAAATATTTTTATCAAAAAAATTTATCATCACCTGGCTGAAAAATTATTCATTGAAGGTTCTTGATTTATGGCTATATTCATAGAAAATTGAATAAACAACAACTTTTTTCTGTGGTGTATTTCAATAGATTCAATGGTTTTTGTGTAAATTGTAAACCATTTTATCAGTTCATGTAATTCTGCGCTTCCATCCTTTGCTCTACTTTGCAGTTGCTGGCACTGTATTGGTGACATTTTTAAGATTTTATTCTTTTAGTTTTAGACTTTTTGGTTTAGTTTTTAGATTTTTAGACTTATAGTTTGACTTGGGCGCTAATTACCACAGCAATTGAGCACCCTAAAGCCACACTACTATGACTACAGACACCATTATGAAACATTGCTGTTTCCATTCAGAGGGGATGGAAAATTTGCACTCCAAAATCTTTAAATAATGCATGCATGAAGTTCCGAATTTGTACCATTGTTGTCAGCTGAGAAAAAGAAATGTGCATTACCTTCTGGGCAACCCTCATAATTTAGTTAATACAATAATTCATTTACAATTCATTGTAACTGAATAGATGTATGAAAAATTGCTAAAATAAATGTTCATTAACTCATGTACCTGTGGTAAGTTGGAGCATATAATGCAAGCCATCTTAAGAATTTTTCAAAATGTTCATAGTAAGAGATAGAAATGCTAAAAATTGATTTGTGATCGTTCATGGTCATTTTTTGCCAATCTACTGGTTCTCAGAAATATATGGATTGACTGAATTATTATTGCAGCTGCAAAGAATGTAGTGCGTGCGGTGAATCGTGGATTTGAACGTGGCCAGTCAGATTTCCACATTACGGTGCGCAGCATTCTCTGTACGCTTGGTGGATCACACACAGCTATGGAAGTTGTGGAGCTGTGTGATGAACTGCGAAATGAAGGAATTGTTGGCATGGATATGGCAAGCATGTCTACAGCTGACCCAAAGGATTATGGTTGGTATCTGTTGAAGATAACATGGGTCATACATAGTGACATACCTAATTGATATCTGACTTCAATGTTCAACTTTTCAGTGGAAGTTCCTGCAACTGGTATTGAAGTTGAAGCATTTCAGAAGGCTTATGAATTGAAGATCCATAGAACTGTGCATGCAGGTGAAAGCGGTTCTGCAGAAATGATAAATCGAGTGAGCAAGCTATGTGTATCAGTGTGTGAGTTTGTATCTCCTATCCAAAGCTTTCAAAATGCTTTATTGTGATGTAGGTTATGGGCTGCATGGTTAACAAGTTCTTTAAATTACCCTTCCCAGTACTTTATCCATATATAGGTGGCGGTGGTGAACCTTTGTTACAGCTAACACCAGTGGTTTTCTTCTAAAAATAAGTTTAGGGGAACTCTTGGGTTGGACTTGTTTACTTTAAAGTCCAAATAACCTACACGTAACAAAAGAAATTAACTAAGCCCGGCAGTTCATTGCTTTCGTTTTGGGTTACACTATTTCCCACCATCATCAAACTTCCAGCATGATAATTTGACTCAAAGGTGTTAATTTTCACTCAAATGTGCTCTTTCAGTATTTCACTTCACTGTGTACTCACAGGCAGTTTCTTTCATTTAGATTCTCTGCTGTTTGTGAGCCTCCTAGTTTTTGTGCCATGCTGACCTCTCTACCCCTCCTCCTCTCCCACCCTTATCTTAAAATTCTTCTGTATTTAGTGAACTTCAAAATATGTATGTATGATAACATTTTCATATCATGTTTTTGAGTACAATATGTTGTTAGCTAATGCTGGATTTCTGACAATGAAGTCATTAATCCTCTTGCTCTCCAATATTTTTCACTGATGGATGGGGCACTAGAAGTGGCCGGGCATATTTGAAGGTGGTCTCGATCCATTTCCTCTTGCAGATCACATAGAGGACAGAGTGGTGAAGAATATATCCCAATTCTGTTTAAATGTTTTGCCAGACAATCATGTCCTGTAATCAACCTGAAGGTTGCAACTGCTGTTTTTCGAGGATACTCAGGAATCACTGTTTGAATGTTTGGTAGTTCCCATCTTTTATTCTTTGATTTTTCATAGTAATATTTTGCAATAATTTTTTTGAATTCAGAGTTGACTAATCTTTTAGCTGCATAAAATGGTAAATTAACTATAGATTTTTGTACACCGCTGGTACCCTTTTTTGCAAGAAAATCAGCTTTCTCATTACCACTCAGTCCACAGTGAGCCGGTATCCATTGGAAGACTAGGTGTTTTTGAAGTGCTGTTAGATGGCTAAGCATCTTCCAACATTCTATAATAGTTTGGTTTTTTGGTGACAACTTGGAAGTAATTGCTATAATTGCTGCCCTGGAATCCGAGAGAATAACTGCTTGCTGAAAATGTGAAATTCTGTACAAAAGATTTTGTAGGGCCATTCGAATTGCTTCAATTTCTCCATCAAAGTTAGTAGTTCCATAACTTAAAGATTTGTAATAGGAAAAGAGGTGACATGTGACTCCAGCACCTGCTCCATCTTGGTTTGATATCAATGATCCATCAGTATAAATATGGAGCCATTCGTGTTCTGGAAATCTAGTATGGATTGTCTCTAATGCCAATAATTTTAGAACAGTAGTTGGAGTATCACTTTTTTTAATTTCTTCTGTCAGGTGTAAATAATATGTGATGTCTAATGTATGTGTTGGATTGACTTTAGATATGAAGTTTTCCTTTGAATTAGTAAGGTGTACATCCTTCTTGATGTCTTGAATTTTGGAAAGAAAGCTCTCCTGAGTCTTTAGTGTATGTGTAAAATTTCCCTTGTGCCATGTATTGAATGGGAGTCTGATCAACTTTTCGTGTTGAATAAGAGCCGCTTCTTCTATTTCATATTCAATGGGGTATTGGTTGGTTAGTATTTCCATAGCTGCTATTGGTGTGGTTTTGATAGCACCTGTAATTAATCTCAGACTTAGGTTTTGAAAGATTTGAATTTTTTGTGTGTTTGCTGTTACAAGAACTTCGCTGCAGTAAGTAAACAATGGTTTTATATATATATTATATGTTGTGTTAAGCGTTGCTCTGGAACATCCCCACTTCATTCCTGAGTACAATATTACTTCCTCTATCTGCCATATGTATGTGCTAGGAAGTAAAGCTATACTTATTATTTGAAAGTATTCCAGTTTTCCTCTACACTTGTTTGTTCAAGGCACTGACACTGTACAAGGCTGAGAGAATAGGACATGGTTACCATCTACTGGAGGACCCACAACTGTATAAGACTGTTCTTCAAGATCAAGTGCACCTTGAAAACTGCCCTTGGTCAAGTTACTTAACTGGAGCTGTGCCACTCAACGCTGCTAAACATCCCATTGCACAGTAAGTAATATCACTTATCTAATTTACTTTTCATATACAGTAGAACTACATTTCCATGAATTCAGTCAACTTAATGAGGTGCCTAGTATCAAACACCACCAAATCCAGCCACTTAATTTGTTGGATAATTGCAAAAAAACTGCCCAGAATAAATCATTATCCAAAGTAATTTAACTTTGATGTTGAAATGTTAAATGAAATTCTGGAATATAATGTACTTCTGGTATACAGTTTTTTAAATATTTCAGAAATAAATTTGAGTAAAATCAGATGTGGTGGGGTTTGATAGTTTGGGATTTAGTGGTTTTTGAAACTGAAGAACTAAAAATTTGAAGGTACGTCTAACAGTAAATGAGGTTCTTGTCCACGTAATATAAAAATAACTTTTTTTAATGAATTTGGTTATTTAAAAAGTTAGGTTTAATACCTAATAAAAGCAGGTGTCACTTGATTACAATACAAATCAAGAAGAATTATTAAAAATGTGACTCTTGGATTTTTTTAAACTTTTATTTCATGTTACATTACATTTGTGTCTATTTCCTCCTCTTGAACTACTTCGTCTTCGTTGGTCTGGGTGGCTCAATTGATTAGGCACTGGCCTACTGATCCCAAGGTCATAGGTCCAAATCCAGCCCAGACTGGTGGTTTTTAAGTATGCTTAAGACGACAGCTTCAAATCCATAGATTTACGGCATATAAAAGAACTCTGGCAGAACAAAATTTTGGTGCAATGATGACGCTGATATGATGCTGGCAATCGACAGCATCATTAAACAAAATACTTTTTTTTTTAACTTGGTCTTCATTTTCTTCAATCTAAGATCCTAGATCTTCTTGATTTTCTGAAGCAGAATAAAATTGAACCAGCTCACTGTTGCTCCATTCTTCTCTAAAATGTTTTGATAAATCACGTACCTTGGCAGAAGTGCTTCTCTCTTTAATGTTTGTGGTCTAGTGTGCATCATGTTTAGATTAGTCTTAGTGATAAGCTTAGCCCTACATAGTAATTATTATTTTTTTATGCCAACAAACTTACTGTTGGTGTTTTTTAAACACACAAGCCGTGTGTGGGCAAAGTTTAGGAGGTAGAACTGGAACTTAAAAATTCAATGCCACAACTGGGATTTGAACCACAGACCTTCCGCTTGCCGGGTGGACGCTCTAACCACTGAGCTATTGTGACAAACTGCCAGAATGGCATTAAATTCTCAAACCAGTTCGTATTTCTCCTGGTAAACCACAAAGGCAGTCTCACATCAGAAACAATTACCCCAATGGTGACTTACTATTGTAAGTACTTTATATCCCAGGATTAAATAACCTTCACATGGTAATTATTATTTTTTTATGCCAACAAACTTACTGTTGGTGTTTTTTAAACACACAAGCCGTGTGTGGGTAAAGTTTAAGAGGTAGAAGCTTGAGAATTTAATGCCATTCTGGCAGTTTGTCACAATAGCTCAGTGGTTAGAGCGTCCGCCCGGCAAGCGAAAGGTCAGTGGTTCAAATCCCAGTTGTGGCATTGAATTTTTAAGTTCCAGTTCTACCTCTTAAACTTAGCCCTATATCTTCATTACAACATTGTTTAGTTTATTTTACCATTGTCCACGTTCCTTAAGCACTTTTTCAGTTACAGATTTCCAATAGTGATTAGGAATATTATTTACTCTGAATACTGTTTCACAGCTTTGGGTAATTTCTTCCTCCTCTTCCAGCTGAAGAATTAGTATCTTTTTTATGTCTTTTTCACGTAAGCCAAACATGCGATCTGGTGGAATGAAAGAACGTCCAACCATTGGAGGATCGAAAGTGTTCTTCCTACACAATCAACTTGTTCAGAAGAATCAATTATGAGCTACTTTCCCAGCATAGTAATGTGCATGGTCTTTTATTATTTTTTTATTTTGTTTTAGTTTTTAATTATTTACTTTTTCTTTTGGCGTGTCCACACTCCCATCTGCAAGACACATAATCACTGTTTTCTCTTCAAACTCAAGTGTTCATTACTGTGATGATAGGCATAAGAAGAAATTATGTTTGCACTTTTGGGAGTCACTTTTACATCAAGTGTAGCTGGCAATATTTTCCTTTGTCAAACTGGGAAGTCAGGGAAAGCCCTAATTGGCTGAAAGGGATTTGGCAGATTTTGGAATTAAAAGTGGCTGGATTTGGCAGTTATTGATACTCAGCCTCATTTTTTACTGTATATTTAAATAAGATCTGTCAGGTTTTGCTCTCATATCGTGGCTGTATTGAATTCCTTGAGGTAACATCTATCAGAAGCGATGCATAACTCAGTTTGCTCAAAAATGGATTGCTTGTGCCAGTCTGTTGGCATAAATAAATAATAATTACCTGAGTTATGTTTTGCTGTTGACAGATTTGCTGAGGATGGAGCAAACTTCTCCATTAGCTCAGATGATTCCATGTGTACAGGACGTCCACTGGATGGGGACTACAAACTTGCAGCCAGTTGCTTTGGATTATCCGAGGCTCACTTCATAAGAGCTGTAAGTCAATGTCTACTTTCACCTTGAAAAAAGATTACAGATCAGCTTGTTCAAAAATAAGCTTATATTCAATAACTCTGTTTACAGGTATGTCGTAGAGAAAGTAAAATATCTGGCAGAAATATTGTACAGTAGGAATATTGCTTCATATTAAAGTATATCTGTTGCTATTAATTATATAATTATACATTTGTTCACTTAATGTCTGCTGGTATTTTACTGCTCTTAGAAGTATCTTATTCACTAGACAGTGAGTGGAGAACAATGAATTCTTTTGCTGCAGTATATAAAATTTAATCCACTAGTTTTTCAAATTTGGTACTCTTGTATAGATTATTGCAACTGGAAGCATTAATGGAGGGACAACAAAACATGAAAATAAGATCCTTTGTTAAATGTTACCTATAGTTATCTTCTTGGTTGACTGAGTGACCTTGGCCTTCAGAGATAGTGCTTTGCCAGATTTGTGCCGTGCCATTCCATTGATTCTCTTTTGGACAAGTGACCACAGTAGAGAACCACCTTTATATATACAGAAGAAATAAATATATATAATTTCTTCTGTCCGTGTGCATGTGAGCGTGCGTTCTTAAGATGCTTATGATTCACTGTTTATAATATAAGCTAAAGCATGTTACATAGATTAAAGAGAATGAAATATATCATTTAGGGGTGTTGTGGTGTTGTGCATTATAGGTACAGGCTGGAACCCACCCACCCTCTCACCCTGTTTAGTATGTCTTCTTATACAGTAATATAATCAAGTAATTACAACAAACATGGCCATTTTCCAGCTACAGAGAATGTGCAATGGTGACATCTAACCCACAGAAGAAGCAAAATTTGTGGTATCAGTGATATTTTGATTTTTGTTTCTATTACAGTGACATTTTAGTCTATTCACACAATTTTATAAGTTTTGGATATACAACGTTTGAACAGGACAATGTCTGTCGGGTCTGCTAGTGGTTTTATAAATAATTACATAGACTTCCACGGCCTTTGTCCATTACTTCTTTCTTGGCTTCCGGTATGGGCCACATCCTGTTCACTTTTTTAATCATGCTGAAATTTTGCTGTAAACTATTGAGACGGAATATTAGAAAATCGTTCATGTAAAGGTTTGTTAAAAGTGTATAAATATTAGAATTGTTTGTGTTCCATAATAAAAATAGGAGACGATAATTGGGATCACTTCCCTAACGAGAAAGAACAATTTGCGCGGATGAATACGGCGGATGAAGACAAAAATGGCGGTGTGTCGTGTCAAAGCGACGCCAAGCAACGATTCATTAGCGTCTATGTGTTCAAGGTGATAAGACGTGTTTTGGTAGCATGTGAACATGGAACTTTCACCAAACTTTTATCCAGCGTAAATTCTACTAAATTAAAAAGGTGTAAAGGTTTTTAAAGTATTTAATATGGTGCTGAGAGTGTAAAGTATCGAAGTGTTAATAAATAAATACATTGTGATAAAGAAACATTGATATATGCATTCCATCTGTTACCACGACCTTGTAGATAGAAAACGAGTCTCATAGCACAGCCCTTTCCATTAAGTTACATTAAAAACAGTATCACTATGTAGAGAAAATGTGTTGCATTTCTATTTCAATCATAGAAAATTGTATGAATTGTATGTTGAAGGGCAAATAGAGAAAGAAATGTGATTGTGTTTCATAAAAGAAACGTGAGTGAAGAAAACCTTGTGAATGTAATATGTGGTATTTCGATTTCGGTTATAGAAAATTGTAAGAATTGTAAGTAAGGAATGCTATGGGAATGTATTACGTAAAAGAAAAGTGAGTAGAGAAAAACCATATGAATATTGTATAGTAAAATGGATAGTATGTAAACCTTCTGCATGATTAAATACATATACATGCTAAATTTTGCACTGTTCGCTCAAGCAGCGTAGGAGCACATAGAGGTCAAACATGCAAACATTTTTATATACCTAGATTAAGAATTTTGTATCTGGTGCCCTTAATGAGTTTTAGTCCTAAATCACAAACTGAAAGTTGCATTTGAGGTTATCCCACAGTGCACTTAAGTCTGGTTCACAATCATCTGGTAACAGTAACCATAACGTCAACAACAATGGAAAACAAGGCAGCGCTGAATATTTTAATTCACAACAGTTCAGTAATGAGAACAACAAGGTACACCATCAATTACATTATCAGTAAAAGGTGGAGGTCCATATTGTACATTGGGAATTCATTTGTTTCTAACTGATCAATGATATTTTTTTCTAGCTTGTGACTAGGGAGAACTCTAGCAGCTGTTACATTGCACAGCCACTTTGAATAATTTCTACAGCAAAACTCTGATCTGTTGCACTCACATGACTTTCTCTACTCTTGTACTAACCATTCTTACAAATTGAGTAGTCGGAAGCTTTCACAGCTGGAGTTAGAATTAAAGCTACAGATTTCTTACAAACTCTCACAAATCTTCTTTGTGTTTGTTGAGATAAACATATGCAGAAATTATCTTATTGCTTATTTCCTTGTAGGTGCAAGGGGAATATGGGAATACAGTAGGCTTTGTGCGATAGTCAAATCTTTTAAAGCTTTCAAATGCCGTTCTCTTTGCGTGGTTAACATATAAAAAATTGAATAACTATGTTCCATTTGACAAAAGTATAAGTTCTCCAAAACTCACAAATAACAAGGAATATCTCTGAAATGGTTCACTCTACAAAATATTTGTTTAGACATAAATTGTGTATTTTAGCAAAATCTACATTTTTTTGTGTATCTCTTACGGTTTACCAGTTATGCAAAAGTCATCCAGAGTAAACAGGACTACATAGGCTATAGTCAGAAAATTCAAAATATACATTTCATTTGTCATAAAAATATCTTAAACATATGGCATTTTAATCAAAATCGTTAAGAGCCATTTTCAAGAAAATAAAAATTTTCACGCACGCACGCATGCACACACACACACACACACACACACACACACACACACGGACCTTTGAATTCAGTGGGCCTCAAAACATATATTCCCGGTGAAATCTCGACATCAAATTTTTGAGCGGAATACAACACTTCCTCTACTTTACTAAACGTAGTAGAGAAAGTAAAAAGTCTAATATGCACAACATGAATCAAACGTGCTGTGCCTGTTAAGAATAACAAGAAAGTTAAATTATTATTTATTTATGCCAACAAACTTACTGTTGGTGTTTTTAAACACACAAGCCGTGTGTGGGCAAAGTTTGAGAGGTAGAACTGGAACTTAAAAATTCAATGCCACAACTGGGATTTGAACCACAGACCTTCCGCTTACCGGGAGAAATACAAACTGGTTTGAGAATGTGGTTAGAGCGTCCGCCCGGTAAGCGGAAGGTCTGTGGTTCAAATCCCAGTTGTGGCATTGAATTTTTAAGTTCCAGTTCTACCTCTCGAAGAAAGTTAAAGTTTGGCAAAGTCTTCTTCCCTGTCCCAGGACCTGAGAAAGCTTCCCGTTGGTTGTGAACACTCCTATTTGAATACACGTATTTCAACTTTATATTTCTGATTGTTACCATTACCAGTGGTTAAGAACCAGTCTTTACAGACTTGTTATTATTGAGTATGCTAATATGTCACTATGTTTATGTTTTTCCACAGAATCTTAATGCTGCAAGATCATCTTTCTTACCTACAGAAGAAAAACACGAGCTGATCTTGGATTTGATGAAGACTTTTGGATTGGATACCTGCAGTGTTTGTGCTTAACAGAAACCTGCTAATATAATGCTTGCCTGATTTTATATTGCATAAAACCAAAGTGCTCAATTTTCTGACACATGTATTAACTATTTACTTAATTACTGGTTTAGGGTTTAATTTTTCTCTTAAGTTTGCCATAACAGTATTGCTTTGGAATGTGTGAATGCCATTTTAATGTGCCTTAACTTGTTATACACAGTGTTGTGACTGATCAAACATACTGAAATAGTTGAAAATGTGTGATTACGTATCTAATGCTCAAAGCTGGACAATATTAGTCTTCCCAATATTGCCAAGTTATCTTGCTCATATCTTTCTCTTTAAGACATAGAAAAAAATTGGTGACTAAAATTCCAAATCTGTCAAATAAACCCCCAGCGCAACAGTCCATGAAGGGCCAAGGGTTACCGCCCAGCTGCTGCATCCTCCACCTCTGCCAACTACAGGTGTCATCGGTGGGATGCAGTACTGGAGAGTGGTACATGGTCAGCGTCCTGAGCCCTGCCAGCCAGTTATGCGGCCTTCTCAACCTGAGGCCACTACGTTTCCGTCAAGTAGCTCCTCAATTGGAACCCCAGGGACCTAACGAGGCTGAGTGCACTCCGTACCAGACCTCCCAGTGGGGGAAAAATCCCCATACTGGTACCAGGGATCAAACTCGAGTGCTCCTGCCAGAGGCAAGCATGCTACCAACTGTGCTACGGAGGTGGTCAAATCAAATCTGTCAAGTACTTACCCAAAAAGTCATGTCCTGTAACCAGTCTGAATGTTGCCACAGAAACCTTATGGGAAAAGTTTGGCATTGTATTAAGTTTTACTAATAGTTTCTTCACTTAAAATTTTCATTATTTTTTATATGAATTTGGTATGTTTGGTTGTTTTTTCTTTCAAGTATTTATTTTATTGATTTGCATGAAAAATATTATACAGTGTTTAATATTTTATTCTATTTTTAATGTGTATGCTGTTTTATTGCCAATTGCTTCACAGTGTACTGGATGCACTGCAGTATAATTTTTAAATATATTTTGAATTTGCAAAATAATGAAATATAGATTTTTTATCTTCTTTATGTAATTGATGTGTGCTATAGCTTTAGCAAGTTTTGAGTCTGATAATATTACAAAATTATTGCACTTATTTAGTCAGTTAACGATCAAAAAATGATAAATGCAAGGTTATAGAAGCAAAGAAGTGAGAGAGTAGTTACCAAATGCTGTTGGCTACTGTTCTATTATGTATTGCAAATACCTCTGCCAAGAGGTTATGAGGTCACTAGATCAGACATGTCAAGGTCACATCTGGTGGCATTAGCATAGATAGTGGAATAGAGCTTTGAGTTCTGCTAGTAATAAATAAATTAATCTATCCATTTCTCAGGAATGTAGTATAGGTTGCCTACTCTTTTGACATACCTGCTTACTTGGGGATGCAAACTTTTTAACTAGATAAGTAGAAAATAATAAATGATATGTGTCCAACAATGAAGTACTTACTTAACATTTATAAATAGCATACTTTTTGTATGAAAACTTTTTACTGGTTCTAAAAGAATGTACATATCTTTTACATCTATAATTTTACATAATTTGACATAGTATAAGGAAAATGCATCAAGTATTAAATAAGGTATTTATAATTTTTTCGTACAAGATTTAGAATGTGCTATATTTAATTCACAAGTGATGAGCTTCCACAAATACTATTATGGAGAATTTCGCCAGTGACAACATAAATACCTGATCACTTGAGATATCTATATAAAATTCCTCTCTAACTTATTGAAACATTAATTGCCATGACAGATGTACCGTATTTTATCGCATAATCATTGCATTTTAATTTATAGACAAGCAATTAGGAATTTAAATAAAAAAAGGTAAGTCGATTAATAAAACTAGACCACACTTACTTATAATTTACCGGTACATGTTTCAGAGGCTGACTTTCCTCCATTATCAACCAGACATCCCTGGTGTTGATGGTGATATTTCCTCTGAGATCTCCTCTGGTGGTGGTTCAAGAAACTTGCTGAAGGTATCCTTCTCAGGGATGTCGAAATTGAATAATCTGTTTCTATTTTCCAAAATTAAGATTTGTTCCCACGTGGACAGCTCCTATTTCCTCGTTACATGTTTGAGGAGTTTCGGTTCTGGTTTTATGTGGTTTTTTGTCCAAAAGTGAGTGGCAGTTGCTGATTTTTCTAACTGTTTGCTATTTATGTTTCTAAAGTGTTCCTTGGATCTTATTCTAAATTTTGTTTGGTTTTTTCTATATACACTTCAGTACAGTCACTGCATTCAATTTGTTATATGCCAGATTTTTTATTGGGTGGGATGGCATCTTTGATGTTTGAGTTCAGTAGATTTTTTATGGAGTAGTGGTTCATTGGTGCTAGCTGAATGTTCTGTTCTTTGAAAACTTTTTCAAATTTTTCGAGGCCCAAGGATGGAATGTGAATTTTTTTAATCTCATTTTTGTTTCTGCTGCTCTGAGTATTGTAGTTTCTTTTAGTAACTTTTTTGTTTCTGCTCGTTTCACTTTTTTGTCTACTAATGATTTTGGGAAGCTGTTCTTTTGTGCTATTTCAATTATTTTGCAATATTCTACTTTGTATTCTTTTGTTGATGTTATTAATCAACTCACCTTTTTGGTTTAAATTGATTATTACAACACTGTTTTCAAACTTTCAAGAAAGAAGATAAGCAATTAGGAACTTAAGCATTTCACGGCATTAATACTCCAGGTGTTGTTTATGAAGAAATATTGAAAAATAACATTCCACCCAGCAGCGGCTCATAACTTGTCACACTAAGCGTGCAGTATATTACATCTCCACTTTCTCTCTCTCTCTTACACAATCTTCCCAGAACATTTAGTCCTAATTTGCAGTTCATAAGGGCAACAAGCTCTCCTGTTCACCATTTTTTGTTTTAAATGACCAACATCACCACAACCATTATTTTCTCAGGTGCTGTTTCTCTCACTCGCAAACAATAAGCATGGAAAACAGAAGAGCCGTTACTAATTACTTCACAAGCACATATCCAATAACAACTTTTATATACACTTTCATTATACTTTCTTGTAGCAATCTTCCCTTTAGTATTAGTTGTTTGAAGTAAACTGACTAATGGCAGCAGTATGCCCTAGTGTTTAATTTGCAGCTTCTCTTTTAAGGATAAACCCAAAGTTTTGCAATTTCCACAATTGCATACATTCAGATTTCCTGCTATGCGCTGACACAATTGCTTACAATTTGCTACCAGAAACACAAACATAATAATTTAAAACAGTAAGAAATTAACTATCCCAAACTAAAGTATTAGCTTTAATAAATAATAATATGAAGAATAATTATATGCAGTTACAAAAAGATTTAATAAAAACAGATGCAATTGTATTTGCAAATTTACCATAACTCTGATCTTAATATAGAAAAAGGCGACATTATATGTAAAAACATCAAGTTGGCTAACCACATAGCTGGTTCATTGCCACTTCTGTTTAATGAGAGGGAGGAAAATGTTTGTAACTAGAAAAACAGTGAAGGAAACGACATTGGACTTGTATGAGAATGCAGTGCACTTGCATAGTAACAGTCACACCTCATGGATTTGTCAATCATGCTGCATTAACCTGCCATACTCCCAAATACAAATTTTGCCCCACTTCCCGTGACCTCTTGCCTAAAAGCTTTCTTTGCCAGTCACAAAATCTCATTTATGCACTTATAGTTCAGTGACCGAATGTGCTCGTATTGCATTTGCGAGTATGCGATCACCCAAGAACTATCACTGCTTCCATCACAGCAACCTTGAGTACCATTAGTCCTGTTAGATTCACGGGAGAGAGTACAGGGTAGGTATGCAGTGTATTCCAATGCTCGGTGCTGAGGCATTGTTTCTATTCATAAAGTCATTGTCAAGCAATTCATTGATGCCATCAGTTTGTTGAAATGGTGGCTAACTTATCAATGAATTTGATTGGTTCAAACACCTAAAGTGCAGCAATTAGTACATAAGTAAGCAAATGAAGTGGCAAGGGGTGTGAACTATTTTACACATGGTTAGTGTGTGCTAAGTCAATAACCATCTTATTTGTCAGTTATGTACAGCTGTTTGCTTATGTAATTATTCTAACGAGTGCTTATTTTGTGAAATATCAGTACGGGGAAATACAGAAATTATATGGCAAGTTGGCCGCACTGTAGTCAAGTGGATAGACCATTCGCTTCTCACCAAAGCAGCCCGGATTCGATGCCAGGCAACGTCATGTGGGATTCATGGTGGACGAAGTGGTGCTGGGGCAGGTTTCCTTCAGGTTCTCTGGCTTCCCCCGCCATCTCATTCCAGTGCTCCATCTTCATTCCATATATCAATCAGTGTCGCCACCTGCAGTGCCGTAGTAGTAAAAGCAGGTGTTAAACACTACCAAAAAAAATATGGCAAGTTTTAACTAACAGTGATTGCATTCGCAGAACACAATGGTAATCGAGCTGCAGAAAGGGAATTTTCATTGAGCAAGAAACATGTAAGAGATTGGTGCAAAAAGCAACTGTAATCTACAAGCTATTCAAGGCTTCTTTTCATGGCCCTAAAACCTGAAAATTAAAAATGAAATGCTGGCATCTATTGAAGAGTTGCAGAATAATGCACGATGTTTCATAGTCAGCAATCTGATAATATTGGCTCCAGTTAAAAAATACACCTGTTTCAACAGTATCCTAAATGCTTTTGTAAATAAAAGATGATTTTTAGTTCAATAAAGATAAAATCACCTGTATTAATTTGTTATTGAAGCAGGCGTTTGCATTGTGGTTTCAGTGCCACACAGTACTTTTGTTTGCCCTCTCCTTTATTTCAACTTCAAGCAGCATGACATGGCTGTGCTTGAATATGCTCAGACTCTGTAACTGTACACTAGTCACTAAAAGCTAACACGGCCAATCTTTAATAATTTATTCTTCAAATAACTGTACTGTGTTTTCATTAAAAAAAGAAAGCTTAGAAAATGCTACAATTATGCGATGAAATATGGTATATAAAACTCCTATATAACTCATTGGAATGTAAATTGCCATGACAGAATGTACTTTGAAAAATATGGTGCTCTCTTAAGATGTGTACTTTTTATTCCTTCTATAGTTTCCATATATATTTTTTCTTCATGATTGCCCTGTGGATGAGCTCTATGACCCTTATGTTATGAAGAATGACTGGAGAACCCTTGAACTATGCATATTTTTTACATGAGCAGAAGAAACTCTTATGAGCGTGACACATTTATCAATGACCTTTGCTAGCTCAGCTTTTCAGGTGAGGATGGAGAAATTGGAAGTTGTCTTCTTGATCCTTCCTTACCTAGTTTTCACTAGAGCATGTTTCACTTGCATCATTAGCTACCATTGAAGACTGGAATGTTGCAAAATTATGCTGAGATGTCAAAATCCATGAATTATTTCTCAAGTTTCTTTATGCAAATTCTCTCCCAAATGTTTAATTTTTACATACTTAAAGAAATGTGAGAAACATTACCACAGTGTGCTTTGCTGGTGAGGGAAAGTTTTGTGTGTTACAATTTCAAAATGTTGGCAAGTATGCTGTTTGTTATGGACATTAAATAATGCTCGACAGGCTGTAACATGTGGGAATTATGATTTGAAAAGGTTTGTTTTACTCTCCAGCATAAAATCCCATATTGTCAGCTTCCTAATAATGATCTCATGTGCATTTGTGCCTTAACTTTGCTCACTTTGATGCCTTCCTTGCTACATTCCGTGTTTTGACTTACCACTGCCATGTGCAAGACTGACATGTAACTATGAAGAAGCATGTATTGTGACAATAATACATCAATGGTTGACGTCTTTCACTATTGTATGTTAACACTAATACAGGGTGTTTACAAACTCTCTAGGATCCTCTACCAGCGACAAAAAGTTTATAATGAAGTGTAATCATTTTTAAGTTGAAGCCATAGAAAGCTAAACAAAAATATATGCTCTATAACATCACATTTCAGCATTATACGCTTGCAAGTCTGCAGCAGGCTGGCTCAGCTACCTGGCTTAAGGTCAACTTGCCACTGGCTGGCTAGTGTGTAGCATTAAACACTGATGCAATAGCATACCTCTTTTTAGGAATAGTTTGGTAACTGTCCAACACTTTTGTCCACATATTAGGATCCTGAAGAGTCACAGTTAAATTAAAACAAGTCCATTCTGACACCTATGTGCACAGGTGCACTTGAAAGAGTCTCCATGGCAACAAATGCTTCCACCAAATTCAAAACAGTTTAAGGTGAGGGAATGTGAGGGTGCAGTGTAATTACACTGCTGATTGGTGGAAGTGTTCATTGCCATGGAAACGCTTTCAAGCGCATGTGTGCACATAGCTGTCAGAATAGACTTGTTTCAATTTAACAGTAGTGCACAAATTTGTGGAATCCTGTGTATGTTAACTGAGAGATAATTTTCTGCTCAATTTATAATGTACAAATTATAGCAATAATTTTAAAAAAATGGAAAGTTGTAAGGTGGTGGTTGTTTAAATTCTGTAAGAATCCTGTAAACTAATCCTTAATAAAGTATTTTGGTAGCACAAATGACTTATTTATTTAATTTAAAGATTTTACAAATATTTTCTAGGTTAAGATATACAGTAGTTCTGCTTAACCGAACTAAAGGGGGCAGAACTGTTTTGGTTTATTCATGGTGATGATTTTAGGCAGCAAAAGGAAGAAAATACAATAGAAGCCTAAAATACCACCAAATTGGATTGACATGGGGGAAAGTATGTTCCCAGAAAGTATTAGCACTGTTTATTTTATCTTTTAAAAGTTTAACATTTTCTTCAAAGAGTGGTAATGCAATATGCTCTTTGCTACCCCTAGCATGGGCCTTGGCCACTGCATTGCTAAGAATTTTCTGAATGAGACAACCGGAAAAAGATATTCCGCATCTTAGTAATGTGATAAGTAACATACGTAAGATGATTCTGTGTATGGAGAAGCAAAATGAATAAAACAGTATCACCAGAAACAAATGTACTCTGGGGCATGCAGTATACCGCAAACCAACACACACTGACTTCTATTTGAATGCTCGCAGTTTCCATCATAAATCACAACGGTCGGAGTTCTCAACACTTTGGCCCACAGAGCTGTGTCCATCTCCGATCTCAGCCACCTAAAGCAAGAACTACAGCACCTGAAGCACACTTTCCGCCAAAACGGCTACTCCGTAGGTGATATTGAATCCTCAGTCTCCAAGGCCAAGAGAGAAAAACCACAATCTCAGCAAATATCAGACAAGCCAATCGCCACTCCCTACATCCCATATACTGGCAATCTATCCGGCAGAATCAGTAGAGTTCTCACCAAACACAACATCAGAACCATCCACAAACTGCCTTTGAAGATCAAACACCTAGTGAGACCAGTAAAGGACAAACTGGACGTTAATGTACCAGGGGTATACCGTATCCCCTGTGAATGCAGGGTGCCGTACATAGGGCAAACCGGCAGGACCATTTCTACCAGAGTCAAGGAGCACAAACAGTCCATACGCTTAATGCAGCCTGACAAGTCAGGGCTGGCGGAGCACTGTTTGAAAAAGACCACAGGGCTAACTTCAAAGAAACAACCATTGTGGCGAAATGTAGTGGTTTCTGGGAACGGAGGGTTAAGGAGGCTCTGTACATCTCCTCCGAGACGACCACACTGAACTGAGACCCCTGATTGCAGTTTAGTCCCTCCTAGAAACCAGCCTTAAAATTGGAAATCGACCGGCTCAGAAAACACAGATTCCAAGCGGACAGTACATATACTGGTCCTTTCACTCTTGCTAGTCATTTATCATCCTGATGATGGGAGAGATGCACACTCCCAAAACGTCCATGGCTCTTCATCACTACACCTGGCTCAAAGCCCGAGAACACCTTGAATAGGTCCAAATCATGTTTAAATGTTTACAAACGAAGAACACACAAGAAACAAGAAAAATTGCCAAATACTCTTCACAGGACTATAAGTGCCATAAAGTGAGTGTAATTCTTAACATGAGATGTATTGTAACTCAGTACATACGGTGGGTCAAGTGTGCAACATTAGTTTTCTCCAGCTGACAACAGAAGCTGTTGCCCAAATTTTGTTTCGAAACATACTGAAACCAAATTATTGCAGAGTGGTACAAATTGAAATCATAACATTTAGGAAAGCTTGATTTTTAATGAGATTAAATGGATTATACGCTACAACATTACAATGAACACCAAATATGCAATTGGTACGAAGAAAATCACAGGGTATGTAATACATCTCTCACACCTATTGATGCTATGCCCCTGATTCCACAGTACTTTATGCTTTTTGCTCACAAATTAATAAAGAACAGGTGCTTGTGTGTGATATACTGTGCACTATGATGTCAACCAAATGAAAACATAGTTCCTGTGCATTAAAAGAAAAATTGTAAGGGCTTAATCCTTTCATGCCTGAATTATTTTGCTACTTATGCCGTTCTTCCTCTGATTCGAAACCAGTTTAGATTAGGCGGTCGTAGTGCACTGGCCATACACTCAAAGCCTGAGGTCGTGAGTTCGAGTCTCGGCAACCGCAGTCAAATGTGCCTGTGGTTAAGGATGGGGAGGTCCCACATAAAATAATCGGTGTGATGGCAAGCATGGATGATGACGGGGTATCATTTGACTGCGGTTGCAAAGATTTTGCTTCTTTTCTTTAAAAAAAAAACACTACAATATAAATTGTAAATAAAATAATTTTTTACAATGCAAAACATCTCAAATACGTATTTTTAATTGGTGACAGACAGTATAACAAGAGTATAGCAGGAAAAAAAAAGGTTAAAACTAGTACAAACAGGAAAAAAAGCCTATGTATCTTATAATACACACCAGGCATGAAAGGGCTAAGCAGCTTCACAAGGGGGAAAGTGCTACAAAATTGACAAGTTTAGTTCTTTATGGCAGAAGAAGATTACAAGATTAAAGTTTTTGAAAATTAAGTGAAAATTACTGTTTCATAAACATGTGATAGTTACCGGCACGGTACGTATGTAAATATGAAAATGTTATTTAACAGTGACTAAATGCATTATGCGCATGCATGCTGCCTACAGCGAAGTTCAGCAAAACATTTTGTTCAATGTGTGTAGTTTCAATAATGAGTTTGTAAGATCTATATTAAAAATGCTTTCTCTACACCATAAATATTCAATGAAAAACTGAAGCTGTTAACAGTGAAGAAACACAGATCTTAAATTTAACAATTATTTAGAGACTATAAGCTTCAATTATCTTAGTATTTGCTGTGGACATAGCCGACACCTATGGTAACTGTTATAAGCAAGAGCACTGAGGATATCATGGAAGCATCAAGAAACATGTTTGCATAAGATTTCAAGAACTTGCAGCAAATACTAAGATAAGTGATGCTTTTAGACTCCAAATAATTGTGTTGGTGTGGGTGGCTCAGTTGGTTAGACGCTGGCCTACTGATCTCAAGGTTGCAGGTTCAAATCAGCCCAGACCAATGGTTTTTAAGTGTGCTTAAAAACAACAGCTCCATGTCAGTAGATTTACTGGCATGTAAAAGAACTCCTGCAGGACGAAATTCCAGTACACCGGTGATGCTGATGTGATCCTGGCAATTGACATTGTCGTTAAACAACAAAATATTTAAAAATATTTTTCCAAATAATTGTTATACTTAAGCGTTTTATTGTTTTTTTAAATTGTGGATTTTGTGTTTGGATTATCTTGAATTTTGAATTTGCAGGGCTCAGTTTAGTGGTGTTCTATTGTGCTGTTTTTCCACTTTTAGAGGTTACCCAAACAGCAGTAATGGCTGGCTAACATGGAGACCTGCAAAAATGAATAAGGGATAAATATCCTAAGGCATACCCACTGATTAAACCTAGTTCTTCAACAGCCTGTCCAGCACATTAAGGAGTGCAAGATATTTTTTTACACATCTGGTTTTGCAGCCTTCTTTATAAAGTCACCTAAAAGAACTGAGGTGATGGATAAATTAACACAGAGATGTATGCCATATGTATCTGTTAAGTGTTGGATTTACGCTGGCAGGCTGCTGGAAGTTATTTCCATTACTTATCCTGATCTAGTAGCATTCTTTAGTGAAATGAAAGATAATGCGAGGGAATGGTATTTGTGTAATTTTCAGTATGATAAAGTTGAGATCGAATGCTTGAAAATGGTTTATTCTATTAAAAAAAGCACAATGTTGATTACAGAGGAAAACTTTTTTCCTAGTTATCTATTTTTATTTTTCCAATTCATAAAATATTGATATCATTTTTCTAATGCCAACATTGTCCTAAAGTTACAAGACAAAAGCCCAACAATTTGTATGTAACATTGCACCTGGATATTTGAAGTCTGGGGTGGTTTTTAGTTTCTACTGCTCTATGAATATTTCTGCAGATGTAGGGGCTTTTCCACCACTTCTGAATACCGTCATCTCTGTTTTTGGTATGTTTCTCTGGAACTCGTGCTTGCAGCACCATTCTTCCATGCCATTTATTGTTTTTCTGCAGTTTTGAGATGTCTTTTGACCCTATTGCAATGTGCTCAGTATAGTGGATGAAAGTACATCCTCGCTTTGTCTAGTTCTTATAATTTCTCCAGCCGCTAGAATGAAAAGTAGGGGGCTTGGCGGGTAGCCCTGAGGTACTCTGTTTGTAGTATTGGCTCTGATAAACAGATATTATCTATAGCTCTTATTTTGTTCCACTGCAGTATTAAACTTATGATGAGTCCATATGCTACTTTTCCTTAGGATTTCATCTATTTTTATCACTAAACTTCTGTTTATGACATCAAATACTCTGATAAAGTCTATGAAAACATAGAATTTTTCTCTCTCTCGAAGGGGCTTCCCATGTGGTTAGCGTTGATCTTCATTTCCTGAATCCTAGTTGGGTTTCTGGGTGGTGCTCATCAATGGTCTCCTTTATTCTTTCTGTGAACATTTTGAGGGGGTATTTTCCAAGTCAATGTCCCTGTATTTGTTGGGATCCTTGGGGTCTCATTTGCCTTTATAAAGCACCTTTATGTAAGACTGTCTCTACTGTCTCCACTGTTGGTTTATGGAGATAATTTCTATAGATTTATTGTAAAGCTTTGTCCACATGGGTAATAGTAGATGTGCAGTGTCTTTTATATATTCACTATACAGGTTGTCAGGGCCTACGGCCTTTTGCTTTTACTGACCTGATTCGTGGTTAGTGGAGTCCACTCTGCTGGTGTTTGTGGGCAGCTACAAGTGTGTTTTCTGCTGTGTCAGTCCCTCCCTGTTGAGTAAGTTGCTGAAATGTGCCTTCCAGATTCTCATATTGATGTGCTGAGTTTAAGTCGTTTTCCTTGGGTGTAGTGCAATATATGGGTCTCTAGTGGCCTCTTCTGCAAGTTTAGCAAGACTTCCCAGGACTTTCGATTAGGTGTGTTGACTACTGGCGTCTGTTTCTGCTTCGGTCCATCCTTGCATGGGAGACAACTCAAGATCCAGGCAATATTTATACAGGTAACATTCAGATTAGGCAAATCACTGGATGCACAGAACTGAGATTTAGATACAGAGGTTCAGGTTGAAAAATGCAGCAAACATCATCTTTAGGAAGACCGCAGGGGTCACGTTTGTCTGTCCTTGGGACAGAATGCAGAATCTGGAGCAGATATAGGTGTTCAACTGCATCTAAAATCTTTCCTTCCAAAACCTATATAGCAGGAGATGCTCGTCTATTGGTTCTGAGGCAAAACAATAATCTTGAAAAACTTATAGAAAAAGTCAGGGTATTCCTGAAACACTATCTGACTTTGGAAGGCAGAGCCAAAAAAGGGCCAATCTGTGTAGCTTTCATATGAAAGATCCAAGTGACAAACAGCACCAGACTAAGGGAATAGAGAAGGTTCACGAATTCTTCAGTGTAAAGTAGATAGGAAGCTGATAAATGCAGTGGCTATGAGATCTCTGACTCCAAATAACTTTGTGGAAATAACTTCCCTGATGCTGGTCAATTCTTTTCCTGAACTAAAACTGACTCTGACAAATTTTGTTGTTGAAATATTCATTTTGGCCAAAAAGATGCATTATACAGGAAACATCATGAAGTCAAGTTTAAGGACAGCAGATTCAACTCATTCTTGGCCAGTTGTGCTTGCATTTTTATCTTGAATCACAGAAATTTTACACTATTATAATACACGTGAAGTTATACAAGAAATATTATTTCCAACCTTAGGGGAGCTTCAAGATGATTCAGACACAGTGCTTTATAGAAGAAAAATGAACTCCAACTTAAAGGCATTTGTTAACAGGAACATTGAGAAATTAGAGGAAAAAGCTCTAGAAGATCGGAAAATTATAGAAGAAATAGCAAATTCAATTGACATCAGTGATGAAGAAACAAATGCTCTTGAATGTGAAAGGAATAAGCTACATATGATTTTAGAAAATCAAGAGCTTAAGCAGCTTTTAGATTATACAAAGTTAAAGGATTACACCATAGAAAGTAAGCTTAAATACATCAACTTAGAGGCTATTTCTCAAAAGCTTTGTTTTAAGAATGAGACAACAAACAAATTGGTCCAGCTGAGGAAAATGATTGAAGTAGATAAAGCATTCAACTCCAAGCACAAAGGAAGAGTAGACAATTCATTAAAAATGTTGGATGAAGCTGAAATACTAACGTAGAATTGCTACAAGAATCAGAATGGGCTATATCTGAGTGCAACACACAACTTTAAACATATGAGCAGGAATCCAATGACACTGATAGAAAATTAGCTGGGTTAGTGAGAAAGGCTGAACAATAACAGACAAATGTCAGTAAGGTGGCACTGGAAACTCCAAGCAGTATTTTGATACTAAGGAGCCTAAACCAGTATCAAAATTTGCCACTCAAAGAAAAGCATTTACACGAAATTGAAGAAAAATATTTTGTGGTTAGACATTTTGAAAATAATGGAAGAACGTCTGAAAGCAAAGGAATGCAAACACAGAGAGAGCAAGGAGTAGAAAGCTATGGAAGTAAAACTGAGAGATGTAGCAGTGGAATTTATACAGATGAAGTGCCCAGATGAATAAGGAGCCAGGTTGAAATTAAAGCGGCGAAACATATCACAGAAGAACAAAACATTGGTTAACCCATCACTGGTTGAAAAGAAGCAGTACTTTGCACCACAAGGAGGAAGAAGTGGAATAAGCAAAGCTGCATATAGAACAAGTTCACCAAAAGAGCCAGGACATTTTAATAAGAGAGTTCAGATATTTGATGCTTTTGTGTGAAAGTGGCAGGCATACATTGCAATAGAAACTGAAATCATAACCTTCTTAGGTCCATGTGTCACACGAAAAACGCAAACTGTATGATACAACTACAATCAACTGTTATTTCTTTTTAATCACTTTGTATTGTATATACTAATATTTCAAACTACAAAGTTTTTCATACAAAACAATAATGAACCTTAACAACCATTAATTATAGTAATAAACAACTACCACTAATCACAATAATAACCAATTTGAAAACAAGTGAATGCTGTTTAATGCAACAATAGTGACCATCTGTATTTTAGTAATAGAAAATGCTGCAAATACAATGTGAATTAAATATATTCTAATACTGCAATTTAACGAAATAAAATCTTAAATAATATAAAACATAATTAATTTCTATAGTCTGAGATGGGACTAAATTGTTGTAATTCACAGCTGATGCACACAGCTTGCCATGTTGCAAGAAACATTTTCTCAAATTCTAGAGAACACACAGACTTGTATAGACATTACTTTCATAAGAGAATTATTTAAAATGTGGTTTGAATAAAGTAAATAAGAATAAGAAAAGCCACAAAATCTTTTGCAGGCAAGGGCCCCCTGCACCTAGTGGGTTTAGCTCAGTTTTACACACAGGGTGACCTATTCTTTGTTGCCTTGCTCAAACTTCCAATCTTTTCACTTTATATTAAACTTTTAGTTCTAAGCTCTGTTAGCCTTTTGTTCTAAACTTAAAATTGTAATTTTGCACTCTTTTCTGTTTCTTGCTAGTTGTGTCCACTGTGGTCCAATTGCTACCACGAAGTCCTGTGCCCATCTCTTTCTTGGTCTTCCCCTACTCCTTTTCCCTCGTCTTGGGTCCCCCATAGGTAGTCTAGCCACATGCCCTCCCCATTTCCATTTGAGGCTTCTTGTCATCTTGTGTGCATCTTTGATGCCACTTCATAACCTCAGTTCTTCATTCCTTACCTTGTCTTGTAGTTTAATTTCCAAGATCTTTCTCTCTATATTGCACTAGTGTGTTTATATCTTCTGTTCTTGTTTTCTTAGCACCCAGATTTGGCTACCGTATGTTAGCACCAGTATGATACAGGTTTGTAAGGTTTCCAATCTTAATTGAATGTTAATGTCTTTGTCTAGGAGTAGGAATTTGAGTCCCCAGAATTTCCCCTATGCTTGACTTATTCTTCGAATTTCTTTGTCCCCTTCTTCCAGGAGACTAACTGCTTGACGCAAATATTTGCTGCAGTATTGAATTTGTGTGCCGTGTATTATTATTGGTGTCTCTGTGTGGTTTGTCATTGTAGGGTTCATTTTTAGGCCCACTAATGCACTTTTAGTACTCAGTTATGCTACCATTTCCTGTAGTTCTGTGGCAGATTTTGCGAACAACACTATTGTCTGCAAATCTTAAATTTGACAGCATTCTTCCATTCCTCTTCCAGATTGTTTTTCTGAAGATCACCTCTAGTGTGCATGTGATGGGTTTGGGCAAGATGAATAGATAAAGTGAAGATTCAAAATTATTGTAAAAGTCAGAATTTTAATTAGTTATAAGTTTTCATAATTGAATCAAAATTATTTTTTTTATTTAGAGTTCCCATTTGGGTGGCATTGTGACCAAGCAGTTAGACTGCTTGCCTACCACCTAGGCAGCCCGGGTTCGATCCCAGGGACCCACATGTGGTATTCATGGTGGACGAAGCAGCGTCTGGGTGGGTTTTCCAGTCTCCCCTACCAAGCATCCTCCAAACTTACCAGATCTTAAGCTACCACATGAAGACTATTTACGGCACCTTAAAAGAACTATTCTACACCGATGGAAGACAGATTGGACAACTACATCCAACAGCAAACTGCATATCTGTCCAATACCTAACCTGTCCACAACAATTAGACCATTAACCTGGCGAGACCAGGTGCTAATAACCCGATTATGCATTGGCCACACTGCGCTTACTCATTCCTACATTCTGTCCCGTGAACTTCCTCCTAAATGTACTCTGTGTGATTCTACTCTTACCGTTCAGCATCTGCTCACTGTTTGCCCAAGATACACTCACCAGCGACTTCAGTATGGAGTTCCTGAGAACCTTCAGCTAGCTTTGGGTGATCAACAATATCACAAGAAAATCATCAAGTTCATCAAGGCATGCAAAGTTAATGTTTAAATTCAATGTAAACTTCATGATTTGTTTCCTCCTTTTTTTTTTCAATGTTTAGTCGCGATATGACTTTTATGTTCAAGCGACTTCAAATAATAAATAAATTAAAAAAAAAAAATTATCATTTAGAAAATTCCGCTGTCTTCTCAGGAGTGTCCAGTGATCTACACAATATGACAGAGTGTGTGTCACACTTTATCATCAATGAAATAAAAACGGAAGTACCTATTGAAAACCAATTTTATAGCCATCATGATAGATGAAACTACTGATATTTTGAATAAAGAGCAGCTGTCCATTGTTTTTTTTTCTTTACCCTTATGTAGGACTTACACCCTCTCGCACTTACAAGCCAGTGCTTGTCAGGGAGCCAGATGAGTATCAGGGAGCACAGAACCTACGGACTGGAGAGAGTGAACACTTTCTTTAGTGGTTTTGTTCTGCATATAGAATCATATGCACTTTGGAAATCAATAAAAACTGATACATTTTGTTCTTTTCTATTGAAGGAGTCTTTGACTTCTTTACTGAGAAGTAAGTTTTGTTCATTTATACAGTCGAGCTCTCTGAATCCAGCTTGACATGGGGAAATTAAATTTTGTGATTCTATAAAACCAATTTAACCTATCTAACACTATTCTTTCCATCACTTTTGCTATTATGCTAGTAAGAGTTATTGATCTATAATTTTTTTATTTCAGATGCAATTTTATCTTTCTTCAAGAGCATGAGCATCTGCAGCCTTTTTTACAGGGGGGGCTGCATGTTGGAAGTTTGCAATTAAACAATTTTAATTTATTATTCTGTTGCCAAAAACTGTAAAAGATGAGTTATGGTATTTGTTGCAGATAAGCATATTAATTTATGCTAAATAAAAGTTGTTCTTTACATCAATAATAAAGCAATAGACCAATAGTGATTGCACATTAGATTTACTAATTTCCAAGGGGGGCCGTGGTGCTCGTGTTCTAAAGTGGGACAGTTATTGCTTATTGCCATTCGGCAGGTACAGTGGTTTTCCAGGAAAGATTGTAGTTTTAGTACTTGTTGTCAAGTGGCTGTATTAGAAGTTAGAGCGTGGAGCAAAGAAAAAAGCACTGCAAAGTGTTACAGCAATGTCCACAGTGTGAATTTGTGCATTTTGTTTGTTTTCTTATTTTTATATCTCTACCATTGTTTCAGCTAAATGGGATTTTACTGTGATAAATTACATACACCCATATTTTGGCATTTACATGTGTCGGAGAAGGTAAAAGGTATTGTGGCAATGTATGGTACAGTTTCTCATACTGTTACCAAATTATATGTATACAAGGGTCATTCCATAAGTCTTGGCAACAATGTGATATCTTTCGAACATGAGTCATCACTGTACTGCCTGTATAAACATTTTAAATGCCGCGGAAAACTGTACCAAATGATTGTAAGCAAGAATGACTAGGTACCGGCAATTGAAAACATTCAGTCTAAGGCTGGCCAAGCTACAGCAGATTGGAAGAGTGACCATACATGAAAATTGCCATGTTCGGTGGCTGGAATGGTACTCAGTGTCACACTGACATACAAGAATCTTTGGGGTTAGGGCATAGCCCTATTGCTTTGTAAACAGGGTGGATAACCTAACAACATATTGGTGCTTCCCTGTCATTGGCAACGCTGTGTGGATGCCCTGTGGGATTATTTTGAAGGACAGCCAGTGCACTAAAATGATGCAATGGATGTTAAGTGATTGATATTCATTTCATATGTTCTCATGCACAGTAAATTAACATAGAGTTCCATTGCGTATTTTTCATTTCAACCTCTGTCATTAACTCCTATCCTCTATCCCTATTTTCTGTTGGTATTCAGATCAATATTGGCTTCAGAGTGCAACAGGCAGCATGGATTTCCCCTTTTATCGCATTATCGAACATTATCCCATAGTTGCCAGTACTTAGGAAATGACCCTTGTATATAAAATAAATATTTCACATTATAGGTCCATTTTTATTGACACCTACATACATCAAACAATAAATATCAAATATATCTACAGAACATTAATACAATATAAAATAAATATTGTTTACATATAATAAAGGGATAGTTTATTTTTGTACATGAAAGACATGGTATCAAAGGTCTGAAATGTGTTCTAAAGTTATCACATGGTATTAAGTCAATCTACCACAAATATATAAGGTACACAACATCAATACTTCACATTTGTACTATACTCATTAAATAAATATATATTTTTTATATACATTCTCTAGATACATAGGTTAGGATTCTTCTTTAATACACATGCAGGTTACTCACAGATAGGATTACAAAAAATACATTTGGCAACACAGTAAGGTACATCATTAACGACAAAACATGATCAAGCAGACAATTAGGGTGCTAACATAACCACATTATACATCTGCCACTAGTGCGATGATTATTAGGTTTTACTAATGTTATTGCAGCACACTTATTTTTCTTTCAGAAGGGCAATTTGCAACATTCTAAATATCACACAAGTTATATAAAGCTACTCAACACCTTTGACAACTCTTCAACATACAATAAAATATTCAGATGCTATCGTTCACAAAATAAGCTAATTTATATAACAGGAATTAATTAGTGATGGGTTGAATTAGTTCATTCTTCTTAACTATTTCACTCAATCACTCTACTTGCCATTCAAATGAAGTTCAAATCTGAAGCTAGATTAATACCATGAGCTTGTCATTTACTACGTCTCACTCTGTAAGAGTTTGTAATGCTGTATGTTTCCATCTAAAAACATGTATATGTATCCTTTCTCAGCAACTTTGGCAGTTGACAGCATAAAGGGGAGTGAGGGAGTGGAGTTTAAGGGCCCATTGACAGCTAGATCATTTGCGTCCTAAGTCATATTTTAAATCTAAAACACTCGCAAGGTGATCTGGTAAAAAAGGGGACACTAAAACTCTAGATTAAAATACAAGACAGTTAAAAATATTAAAAAGGAAGAGTGAATAATAAAACGTTAAAATGTGAATGCTAAAACAGTAAGGGTTAAAACGCTAGAAACAAACGGTAAAAACAACACAAACCGGAGGCCATATTGTAAAGAAGTAAAAAAACAAACTCCAAGGAATAAAACACAAGTTAAACTTCTTTCACAAAACCAATTTCAGCTATGAACCACAGCACCGTAGTGACGGAGACCGGGTCGTTGCTTAGAATTGACCACAGTGTAGAACCCAGGCCAAGGGATTGGTGCTCTCTAGTATATTGGGGACACTAACCAAAACATGCAACATGGTGAGTTGGATGCCGCATGTGTGACACACAAGGACTGGCTGACCACACAAAAGGAGGCAATGTGTGGCCCATGTATGCTTTATCCTCAACCACGTTAAAACAACCTCTGACCGACAGGAATCCCTACAAGAGGTCAGCCAGGGTTGTACCAAGTTCTTTATTGTCCATAGTTGAGTGCCAGTTAGTGCTTCCTGCGACTGCTGTCAAATCAAAACCAGATGGCGATGGAAGTATTGCTACACATCTGTGTAAGGTAGAGTATCTCTTGAAACCTTAGGCAAAATGGCTGGCAGACTTAGCAGCCTCATCTACCGCTTCATTGCTGGGAATACCCATGTGGCCTGAGATCTAGATAAAAATCAACTAGTATCTGCCCGAGAGCAACTGCGAAATGAGTGTCTGAATTTTCACAATTAGTGCGCACATACCGAGAAACTGTTGCAATGCCTGCTTTGTGCTCAGAGAGTCACAGCAGATCATAATACATCCAGGAATGGAACTGGAGATAAAAAGTACGAAATAAACTGCAAACAGCACGGCGGTAAAAATGGGCAGGGTAAAGATTGTAAATAATGAATGAGGATATTATTGAGCATGAAACTACAAATGAAAAATTAGTTATAACTTGGAAGATGTGTACGAAATGGGAATGACAAATGAGTTCTGTTTTTTTTTTCTCTTTCTTTTAATGTTCATTTCTATAACCACTTTAACTGCCATGGTCACAGCTTTGATTGAAGCATTTGATGGAGTTTTTGCTCTTTAAACTTTTAGGTTATGTTACAGTAGGTTTTCTTTATTTAGTAGGTTCCTTACTTATTTATTTACTTATTTTTAAACTTATTTGCGCATCACATTCATCCTCACATCAACACTTCCAGACTCTATGGAGGGCAGGGAATAATCCTAATTAAAGAAAAATTCTCACCCATAGGCGGGAATTGAACCCAAGACCTCCAGGCAAGAAGTCAGCTTGCTGCCCTCTAAACCACAGAGGTAATCTGAATGTTATGAAATGTTAGAACTGGGAACAACAAACAAGTTGTAAATGTTATGAACAGGCACAGACATCCTCAAACATTTGGTTTTAAGTTATGTGCACTTAAACCATGCTACAAAGAGTGTTACCGTGCTACAAAGTGTGCACACAATAGAGGCCAAAGGACTGATAGATACAAGGCATGGGAGTATTTTGTTACCTACAATGTCATTGCTGTAAGTCCAGTATTAGTTCAACCTCATTTCCTTCCATTCTGGCTTTAATAATTTGTTTTTCCTTGGCCTGTTCAGATGTTTAAGAATATTACAAAGTTTCAGAACTGTGAATGATGAATGAATCTTGAATGTTGTGAAATTTGAGAACATTAAGAAGTCTGAGTGAACGAGTGAGTGAGTGGGTGAGTGAGTGAATAAGTGGGTGAGTGAATGAGTGAGTGAATTACCGAGTGAATGAGTGTGTGAGTGAGTGAATAAGTGAATGAGTGGGGGAGTGAATGAGTGGGGTTAAAGGGCCAGTCGACAACTAGGTCATTTGGACCCGAAGTCAAAAATTAAAAACAGCAAAACTCACATACTTTTGAGAAGTCTAAGACTGTAAATGATGAATGAATTGTAAATGTAATGATGTTTGAAAATATTACGAAATTGGAGACTTGTGAATGATTTATGAAATATATAATTTTAAGAACATTTAGAATTACGAGAGCCTCAAATGAGAAATGATTTGGAAATGTAGTGAAGTTCTAGAATCTTTTTAATCAGCCAATAGGTGGGTGCTTCTAGTTAGGCTGACTCAGGCTAGATCCATGCACAGCAAGTGTAAAGAAATACTATCAGCTGGTATCCATTGAGAAGTGTTTTTTGAACTACCAATTAATTAAAAATGAACAGTTAATTCGTTCATGGGAGAGAAGCATTAATTTTGAATGACTTGTTTACTAACAGCCCATCACTAATAAGAAGTCCAGACATACTTTACTCACTTTAGACTTGTGATGTCTACGTCCTCTACAGGTGGGTTACAGTTTTACATAAAAATAAAAATTTGATAAATTCAACCCTTCTATTTATTATTCAAACTTCTGACACTGACCATCGCATAGGAATGGTCTAGCACACTTTGCTTCATTACATTTCTAAACAGATACCATAAAAAGACTAGGCAAAGTTAAAAGTTCAAAAATATTGTACCATCAAGTGATCTGATACATGAAGCTCTTCAAAATAAACATTTGTATTTCCAGAAACTTTACAAGTTTGCAAACACAGTAAAACTCATTAGTGATTCAGTTTACATTAATTTGGCATGATCGTGGTTAAGCTTTGTTGCACTGCATTTGAACCAGCAATTTTCTAAAGCAGACTGCATCTCTTGCCCCTTATATTTAAATTACATAATGCTATACATTCACAGGCAATGTTGTTATAATTATGCTCCCTTCACAACTGCTTAAATGCAAGGGTGAGCCAAATGAAAACTGGAAAACTGCTACAGAAAGCCTAAAACTTCTCTTATCATGATCAGATCCAATATGCATGTGCATGGACTCTCCAGCCATCAATTGTCATTGGTCCCCCAGCCCCATGTGATCCAGCAGTGCGATACGGGAGTTTCCAATATGGTGGCAGCTCTGTTGGAGTGCACCAAAGAAGAGCAGCTTGGAGTGATCTGTTTCCTACACAGTGAAGGCACAAAACCAATAGAAATCCATCGGCACAGTATGGGGCCGCATGTTTATCGCAGGCTCAGATGTATGAATGGTGTACAAAATTCAGCAGCAACACAACAAGTTTGGCAGATGCGCTGAGGCCAGGCCCGGCACATCATGTTGTGACAAGCTGAAGCGATTGTAACAGCGGAGATGATTCTACAGGATAGACGGGACACCATCAATGGCATTGCAGTTCAATTACAGATCAGTCATGGTTATGCTCACCATATTGCCCATGACAAGTTGAAGTACCGGAAAGTGGCCACCTCGTCGACTGACACTCAAAATGAAGGAGAGGCAAGTCAACATCTGCCAGGAACTGCTGCACTACAATGAACTTCAAGGTGACACATTTTTTAAGTGGATTGTGACTGGAGACGAGTCCTGGGTCTATCACTACCAACCAGAGATCAAGCGCCCCAGTATGGAATGGTGGCACCCATCATCGCCAAAGTCAAAAAAGTTCTGCAGCCAGCCATCAGCACAAAAGATGCGAAAGTGTTTGAACACTCTCCCTACAGCCCAGACCTAGCACCAAGTGACTTCCAACTTTACATATGAAAAACTGTTTGAGGGACAGCATTTCCACTGATCTTAAAGATACAGAGCAGATCTGGCTCAAGAGACAGGTGGCACATGTTTTTGTAGAGGGTATTGGAATGCTGGTGCATAGGCATGACAAAGGTTTTAGTCTTCTTTATGATTATGTTGAAAAGAAGCTTATGTGTGTGGTGAACTTAAGTTCAATAAAACCATTTTTCTACTTGCAATGGTTTTGATTTCATGTCCTATCAGAATTAAAATAAAAATAGCCCTAGTACATTCTATGGATGGGTGGTAAAGAAAGTAAAATTTAATGAACCGCCTGTTGAAAGATTCTTTGCTTTAGCAAACAAGTTCTTTTTCGTGTCATTCCAGAAAAAGCAGCACTGTTTACGTCTTGGAAGCAAGGAGTAAGAGATATAGTGTAAAACCATATATATTTTCCTTGTATGAAATAACAGTGGCACAATATGCAATGATATGTATACCTCCAAACTACCTAAGTAGCATGGGTTCCACTCCCGTATCTTGAAAGGACTGTAGTGCATAAGAAATACAGTAGAGAGCGTAGGGTAGCTCTAGCATAAACAAAGTAATTCAGGGGAGGTTACAACACAAGAAGTTGTCTCGTCACAGCCTCAGAGCCCATCCACCCATGTAGCCTGCTTATACTCGTATAGCAGAAACTAGCACAATTGTGAGAGGCAAGGGAGCAAGCGGTAGTCAATGCAAATAGCAAAAGGTCTGTTTTGGTTTTAAGCGATATGTCCTCGAGCGTTAGATTGTGCAATTCCTGTAAGAATGTCACCTGCTACATTAAATGGACCGAGACCACCTTCAAACATGCCCAGTGATTTCTAACACCCCATCCATCAGTGAAAAATATTGGAGAGCAAGAGGATTAATGACTTCATTGTCAGAAATCCAGCATTAGCTAACAACAACAACATTTCTTGAAGTATTCATTTTACCTTGACCGAAACTAGTTCTTTGGGATTGAGTTCACACATGTATGGAGGCAAGTAAATGACAGTGTGACCCAATAAAACAAAAAAATGTGTCAGCTTTAAGATCCTCTTTAGGTTTGTTTAATTCAATCATGCTATAAGGATCTGCTTTACACATACAACTGTTACTCTGAACCCCTTTGTGCTGCAACCACAGTATGATAGCAGATTTCACAGCACTCCTAGGTGGAGGATTATCTGCTTCTACATTACTTCCGACATAAAAATAGTGATAAGTATGATTTTACAACTGAAATTAAGAGAAATTAGCAGCGATTAAACATAGCGCGAATAATACTGGAGATAAGCTGGCAACGTGACCAGCAGAGCAACGTTTGTGTGGATGTTTACAAAACTAAGGTTACACTACATGGAATGTCTCTCCCCTGCCCTTCATTCCCCTTAGACTATGAGGTGGTGAACAGACAGTAAATGAGCCAATGTGTTTCATGATGTTAAATATGTCAAGTGCAGTGTTCATTAGTGTTCAATATATTGAATAAAAGAATGTTGTATTTTTTTCAGAATTGCTTCCATGAGTCCTTTCACGATATGGGAGTTTATCTGTAACATCTATGTTATAAATTTTGTTCTCCTTTCAAAATTCATGAAGTTTATTCTATTTGGTTTGTATGGTACATTCACCAGCATTTTAGACAGGGAAAACTCTTATCTGCTGAATTAAGATTGCTCATGTAACAGCGCAAGCAGTCTAAATAGTAAAACAAAGGGTCTGGTTTTCACTGCAGGGTATCATATCTATAAATCCACTCATACACCAACCCTTCTCTGTTAAAACATCAGAAACAATACAATATTTTCTTTTAACTTTCATCAAAGATAAAAACAGAATACTATATAAATTTACATTACATAATTCACAAACCTCGGATGAAAAGCAGTGCCATGTTGGTTTTCTGATAAAACATTTATCATCCTGCTCACATTTCTATCAGTTGGGCCAGCCATAAAATATACTTACATTTCTTTTTAAAAAAATAGATGCCAATGATTGGCTAAAATTACTCAGATCTCTTAATAGCACAAACTTTACATAAGTACACAAATTGCTTCCAACAAAAAATGAGTAGAAAAATACCTTTTTAATGAGACTAGAACATATTTCTCACAAGAACAAAGACTTTGCAGATTGATCCTTTCTTGTCAAATAAATACACACATGACTAGATACAATGATTCATATAAAGCTTTTCGTTTCACTCTAAATATAAATAGTAAATTTCATTAAGGTTTTCTTTGGTAAAATAAAGTCTATTTGCTTGAGAAATGTAATAATAATTACAAAGAGTAACAGTCATGAAACTGAGTGCTGCATATTTCTGTGAACCTACAATTAGAAATCAATCTCTCAGTACCCAAATTTTAAAGTTTGTGGCACCAAATAACACAAACATAGAAAATTACATTTCTGTCCACATTTTATATTGTGGAGTAGGTTACTCAGATAGTACCTTTTATATTACATGGGGAAACAATATAGAAGTCATCCATTAAATTATGGATAGAAGAGCAGATGGAAAACATTTATAATGGTTTTTTTCTAACTTCATACATTTGTAGAGTGAGTGAGTGTGTTGGGTTTAAGGGCCCGTCGACAACTTGGTCATTAGGGCCCCTACATTTGTAGAAAATTACTCTGAAATACAGAGGCAGTTGCCAACAGTGCACTTTCCCTTATATATGAATAAGAAAATCACATGTAACTAGTTTTGCCAAGGCTGATACACCGTAGAATGCATGCTCTCTTCCCAAACCCAGCTGCGAATGTGTTGCTGCTTGCTAGTGTTGTATTTGGAAGACAGTTCTTTCATCTATATTTAGTAAAATGCTTAGTGCTGAAAGCAAATGAAATTAATTTGTTTAATTTTGAATGAAGACTAAAATTAAATAAAGGTTTTGATTTAAATGTTTACTTATACTAAAACAAAAACCCCAGCACAACAGCCCATGTAGGGTCAAGTCTTGCCACCCAGCTGCTGTGTCCCCACCTCTGCCCGCTACAGGTGTCATTGGTAGGGTGCAGTACTGGAGGATGGTAAGTGGTGAGCATCCTGAGCCCTCCCAGCCAGTTATATGGCCTTCTCGACCTGGGGCCCTTGCTTCTTCATCAAGTAGCTCCTTAATTGGTCTCCCAGGAACCTAACGAGGCTAAGTGCACCCCGCGCCAGACCTCCCAGTGGGAAAAAAATCCCCATGCTGGTACCAGGGATCAAATCTGAGTCCTCTGTGCCAGAGGCAAGCACACTACCAACTGCACTATGGAGGTGGTCTTATTTATTATGCACTAGGGGTTTAACACTAGAACCCCGGTAGCGGTCATTTTGACCGTTCTTGATATTTAAATAAGTTTAGTTCCGCCGGTTTTTAAAAACGAAGCTTGGCCTTTCATGACTTTTCCTGATATAACCTCTAGTTTTATATAACATAATAATTTTCGGCATGTCATTATTTACGTGGGCGTTTTTTCATGTTTGACCATGAACCCCGGAGACGGTCATTTTTGACTGTTACAATTTTGTTAGGCTTTCGCTCGCACTGTCGTTGGATTTCTCACTGTCACTTATCTGCTTTGTCCGTCTTCAAACCAATTGTTCATTATAGTAGTGTACGTTGTGAATCTATGCCTGCAAGATGTCTCGTGGTTTGAAACCAGATGAAATCCTGGATATATCTCATGATATACCAGACGATGTATTAGAAGGTGGTAGTGGTGAAGATGATTATCAACCTCCAGCGGAATCAGAACAATCGGAAGATGAGTCGTTCAGTGAAGATTATTTGAATGGTAAGTTTTATTCTGCTATCTTTAGATATTGCATAACATGAAACTGTATTCCTAATAGGTGCATTTATGTAGTTATTCGTTTCCTTGTTTGTACACAATATACACATATATTTGCTTTGCTTATTTATTTTCAGATAATCAAATTCAGGATAACATTTTCTGTAATTCTCGTGCTGCGAGGGAGGTAAGAAGGTATGGGCATAGCTCGATACAACCATCATTTGAACATGACTTGCAGCACTGTGTACTCCATGAAATTTGAGTGCGTCACAAGCGGCAAGTGAAAATAAAATGCCTACTAGTAATACTAAAGCTTCAGGTAACGCAACCACTTCAACACAACCAATAATAAGAAAGAGGCACAAAAAGGCAACATGAAGAGGAAAAACTTCCTGCACTTACAAAACTTCTTAGTAGAGATAAGGGTACTGAGTGGCAGATCATCGATCCAGGTCACAATCCTGGTAGAACAGAGTAACATAATGTTGTTGAAGAAAAAGGAGGCCCTACTGCTTATGCTAAGAGACATGTAAGGGACAGCAGCCATGCATCTGCTTGGAAGTTGTTCATTGATGAGTCGATTCTTAAACTAATCAAAAAATATACCGAGATTGAAGCAAGAGAGAAGAAAAATGAAGAGAAATGGACTGTTTCCTTGGATGAGTTAGGCGCTTTCATCAGCGTAATTTACTTGCAGGGTGCACTAGGGTGCGGAAGCCTTGAACTAACTGAACTATGGTCCAAAAAGTGGGGGCCACCTATATTTTCTGATACCATGGCAAGGGACAGATTTGTGGAACTGATGAGATTTTTACGATTTGATGTCAGGTCATCCCGTTCTGAAAGGCTAAAGGCGGATGCGTTTGCACTAGTTTCAACTATTTGGAACAAATTTATTGAAAACTGTGAGGCTTGCTACATACTAGGTACATTCCTTACAGTAGATGAAAAACTTTATCCTACACAATGTCACTGTCCATTTATTCAATACATGGCCAATAAGCCTGATAAATTTGGTATAAACTACTGGATGCCTGGAGATGTGAACCTGTTCCAGAATAGGTTGTGATGTCTCTAAAAAATCCTTTTCTAAAAAAGGGACGAAACGTCACCACCGACAACTACTTTACTTCACTATCACTAGCCAAAACACTGAAGGAGTCGGGCACTAGTATCGTAGGAACTGTGAATAGATCAAGACGAGAAGTTCCTGATCACCTTAGAAATTCCAGAGCTCCTCTTTATGATACCACGAAGAAAGCGATGGTATTTTGCTAACCAGCTACCAAGGAGAGTCACAGAAGAATGTAATTATGAGTACACTTCACAACTCATGTGCAATATCTGCAGTCTCCAAGAAACTTCCTGAAACAGTTCAGTTTTACAAGACTAAATATGGAGTGGATGTGATTGATGAGATGGCACGATTGTATTCCGTTCGTGCTGGTATCCGCAGATGGCCGATATTGTTTTTTACAACATATTGGACCTAGTTACATCAACGCTTGGATAGTGTTTCGAGAAATAACTGGCAAGGAACATTCACGCTGCAGATTCATCCTTCAACTCGCTGATGAGCTAAGAGAAGCCTACTTGGGAACTAGACAACGTTGTATACAGACTAATCCAACCGAAGAACATCCAACCCCTAATCGCCGACGACAGTGTCAAATAGGTCATAAGTGCACACAGAACAAAGCAAGCAATTCCTAGCATATTTGCAAGAAACCGTATGTGGAAAATGCAAGCAGAAGTTAATAAAGTTCTTACGTGTGTAAAATGCAACGCATAAGTGAATGTTCATAACAATGGAAGGAACTTTCTGTGTAAGTGCTAACATAGTTGTCATACTGTAACAGGTTTACTAATATAAAGATATGTGTTGCAATATTACTGTTCTATTATACACAAAGTTGTGTTATCACGTTCATAATCCTAAATATTCTTAGTTGCACTATTACACTATATTCCGCCTTTCTGAGAATTTGAACTTTTTTTTATTTGAATAAACATACTGTTGAAAAATAGGGATAAATAAAGGATCTATATTCGTCATACGGGCTGTTTTTATATACTACCAAATTAAATATTTTTTTCTCCTAACTAACTCTCCATTGCCACAAGATTATTAGCGAAAACATTTAGCATACAAAATTCGAATGTATGCCCTAGAAAGGCAATTTTCCAACATTTTATACATACACAGTGATAATATATTGGGCCTAGTTACCTAATAATAACAATATCAAACTGGTAAGAAATAAGTTGTAAAATGTACATGGAAAAGGCAAAGAAAAAGCGAACGGTAAAAAATGACCGCTACCGTAGTTAATGGTAGCTAGCGAGCGCCGTGGTTCTAGTGTTAAAACAATGAGATACAAAACCTGCAGGTGTATATTGAAACATTCAGTAAAAACAAATAAAAGTGAAAGTGGTAATCTTTTTATGGAATTTAAAGAAATGCAATAAAGCAAAACCAATTATTTGTTTAAACATTTAATAAATAATATCAGCAGCTAAGCTATTTTTATTTGATTATTCATAAAAGAAAATGAAAAATTTGTAACGCAAAGAAATGTCTAACAATTATACTCATGCATAGTTTGTGATATACAATACCCATATTTCCAAGTGTATCATGGGATCACTGGGGTTCGCTACACATCCTCTGTCATTGCTTCACTGAAAAACATGCATACGCTACGCTTTGCGACTAACAACCTTTAATCCCTCAGCTATGTTTTGCAGCTTATGACTCTGTCCCTTGGCATTTATGGGGTCTCCAGGAAATGATGTTATGTTAAGTATTAAGAAAAACTCCTAGTGCACTTAGCAGATTTACTCCTAAAATTTTGGCATTGCTTATCGAGATTGCAAAGTTCCTGCAGCAACACTATCCAGTTTTGGATTTCCACAACATTTTCTTTGGATTTCATACAGTGCATGATAATTATTCATTACGCCCTTCAATTTCTTGCAAACTCCTATGATAACATCAAATTGGTAGGCCTGAAATTCAAGAGAAAAGCTCGTTTCCTACTTTGGTAAATATATACCTGCCAATGAAAATGTTATAGTAAAGGTGGGGAAAATGTGAAATGACTTCCTTGTATTGCTAAAATTTATTGAGTTGCAAGGTAAATGTTAACCCTTACTGCATTTTTCCACTGTTATCAATATATAAACCACATTTTGGATTTAGAGAAATTTGAAACTTTGAGCTCAGTTACATGACTGTTCCTTTTATATCAGTATCAACAAATCCCATACTCTAACCTAACCTATATTTTCTCACACGTAGGTAAAGTGCTTACACCATTTATAATATGAATATATTTGCTACGGGGACAAAAATAAGCCTTCAAAGCTTGCAACATCATTGAAAGCAGATACAGGAAAACATCTATCTTAACTTTTTAATATTTCAATGTATATAGTTTGTATAAAAATAAAATATTAATTTACAAAACTTTCTGTTTCTGCACTGAATGTTTTAGGGTTACATTTTGCTACAGACTGTACATCACATCTTATGGGCTCACCTTATCACAGTACCTTTTCAGACAACTTTTGTTCTGAACCTTGTCAACAATGTTTTCATTAAGGTTAATTAATGCTCCAGAAAAACAGATGTGAATGAATAAAAATATATACAAATGGTGTTACAGAGTTGAGGGGTCTAGTATCAAAATCTACCATATCCATTTTACTTTTTAAATTTAAATTTGATTTATTTATACATCTTGGAGTATCTTCTAACACATACCATATGCATTGGCTGGTTTTTCAAAACTACACCACTGCCCATATAAAATGCATTGTAAATACAGGGTGTTAAAAAAGTGTCTGATATTGCAACAGGAGTTGGGATTGGTCAAAACTATAGCAAATGTTCCTATAAACGTATGTCTGGAAACAAATACATGTTGAGATACGAGCCATTTTACAAAAATGTGCAATGTATCCACATTTTTATGGATTTGGTATACACCAATGTCTTTAAATGTGCCTATTGCCAGAAATCCAATAGAATGAAGTCTGGTGAACATGGAGGCCATGCTACTGGACCTCCTTGACCAAACCATCATCCATTAAATTTTTGGTTTAAGTATTAAGGAACATTTTAGCCTCAATGTGTGGTAGGACTATACAGTTTACCAAACAGATTAACAGGTGTTGTGTATCATTGATTTCTGCGCAATGAGTTACCCATGCTTTTGGAAAGATGACGTAGGTGATTCATGCATGATGGGGCACCACCCCGTTTTGAATACATCATGCTACAATACTTAAACCAAACATTTAATGGACGATGGATTGGTTGAGGAGGTCCAGTTGCATGGCCTCCCTGTTTGCTGGACCTCAATCCATTACGTTTATGGCAATGGGGACATTTAAACACTTTGGTGTATGCCAAACTAATGAAAATGTGCATACATTGTAGAGGCCTGCACAGGCTGACATTCTTAGGTTTGGCCTGGCCTCAAACGAGCCCAAACCCGGTCCAAGCCTAAGAAGAGGTTATAGCACCCAAGTTCAAGCCTGGCCCAGCCCGATTGCGAGTTTTGTTGTTGTTGTTGTTATTATTATTATCATCGTCATCATCATCATCATTATTATTTGAAATGTTTTAGCAGAATTATCATATATAATTCCTAAGTGCTGCGATAACTGTGCAACTCTCGGAATTTTCGCATTGGTGACCAAAAAATAGAATAAATATTTTGTTTCTCCTTATTTTCAAGCCTGGGGCCAGCCCAAGCCCAAAAAATATTTTCCAATTTAGGACCGGGCTTAGGACCAGGCTTAGGCCCGAGCATGTGTAGATCTCATATTTTGCATATTTTTCTGAAATGGCTCATATAACAACAAATATTTGTTTCCAGATGTATGTTTAGAAGAACATTTACTGTAGTTTTGACTAATCCCAACCCCTGTTTCAATATCAGATACTTTTTTTAAACATTCTGTATAACATTTAACTTCAAAACCTACAACATGCAAGGAAAATGTGCATCAACACACTTTCAAAAGCTGCCATATGCACTCATCAATCACCAGGAATTATTTCATAGTTCGCACTCATCATTATTTGTTACTCAACATTGCTATGAGTCATTTACTTAGTATCAATGTGTACAATGTTGCTTGCATTAACTATGGCAAAAAAATCTGATATGTTACAAGATATGTCATATTACACACAACTTTACTCATTCTGCAAAAACTACTCTTATAAATGCTTATTCTTCTATATTATGCTAATCAGGTTGAACATTTCCAGAAGTGGCTTTATTACATATTTCCTAGTAGATATGAGGAAGTACAATAGAATAAGCAACACGAAAATGTTTTAAAAGCAGAACACAATGTGATAGCTTTAAAATTCTGTTCTCTTTGCAAGACTGTGAGGAAAGAAAGGAAAAAAATATTATTTTGCATTTGAACAATAAATTGTAATTAACAATGCGGAGTAGTGTAATAATAAAAAAATATACATTGTCAGTCGACAGAACACACTGTATTTCACATGTCTTAACTCTTCAATGTGCTTCGCCATCACTTCAAATCATCATCAAGAATTTGTCGCAGGGTTCCAGCTGGTCAACAAATTTTTGATGACGACTTAGGTAAATGTGAAATGCGTTAAGAATAGTTAAAGTATGAGAAGTACAGAATGTTCTATCAAGTTAAAGTGTATAACTTGTGATCTTGTGGTTGAAAAAGTATAAGGTATTCAACAATTCAAACCTATAATATAGAATATCTTGGAAATGCTTAACATTAAAAAAATTTTTATTTGACACAAATTGTGGGCTTTAATGAGATCTACATCTTTTGTGTGCTAAGTGTAATGACGACCTATCAGGCTGCTCCCAGGAAATCCAGATATACAGTTTATGTGCCCTGTAAATATCTTAAACGTATGGTATTATAATAAAATTTCCAGAAAACAAAAAATTATGAACTCTTTCACAAAAAGCATAGTTTGGAATGGAACGGATTTTCTTGAAAATCTATTGAGAGATTAGCTTGTTTAACACTAATTATACAGAGAAATAAACTTTTGGAAGAATAATTTATAGGAGAACAAGTAGAGAAAATCATGTGAATGCAACATACCAGATTTTTGTGTATTAGATTCTTTTTGTTTTAGGTTGACATGGTTCAGTTATAAGTGTACGTTAAAACACATTCAGTGCTGAAAACAGAAATACTATAGTTCATAATAATATGTTAATACATTCACTTGGGAAATATATACAAGAGTTTTAGCAGGGCTGGCTTAACATTCAGGGCTTTTATGATGTAATGCAATAAACAAGAACCACTGGCCATCTTTGGGTAGTTTAATTATGACTACTTACAGAGCCTTCGTTTGGACATGTGGTCCTATTACAGGGAATCACTTGCCCTGCACTGCACTGTTTCTGAGCAGTTCTATTCCCTCTCCAGTTAATAATTGAGCACGTGCTTCAGTGTTGTAGTGTACTACTACTGCTGTTATAATGCCAAAAGTCCATGTGCTTAAACACAGAATCATTTATTATTCCTATGTGACAACAAACTCTTTTAGAGAAATGAGACAATGATTTATGGACAGATTCCCTGCTGTTCCTTCACCTCACAGAGAAACAATTTGTAATTATTATTTATTTATGCAGACAAACTTACTGTTGGTGTTTTTAAACACACAAACCGTGTGTGGGCAATGTTTGAAAGGTAGAACTGGAACTTAAAAATTCAATGCCACAGCTGGGATTTGAACCACAGACCCTCTGCTTACTAGGCGGGTTCTCTAACCATTAAGCTACTGTGACAACCTGCCAGAATGACACTGAATTCTCAAACCAGTTCATATTTTTCCCAGTAAACCACAAAGGCAGTCTCACATCAGAGACAATTACCTCAATGGTGACTTACTATTGCAAGTACTTTATGTCCTGGGATTAAATAACCTTCAGATGGTAATTATTATTTATTTATGCCAACAAACTTACTGTTGGTCTTTTTAAACACACAAACCGTGTGTGGGCAATGTTTGAGAGGTAGAACTGGAACTTAAAAATTCAATGCCACAGCTGGGATTTGAACCACAACGGGTTCTCTAACCATTAAGCTACTGTGACAATCTGCAATGAATTCTCAAACCAGTTCAAATCCCAGCTGTGGCTTTGAATTTTTAAGTTCCAGTTCTACCTCTCAAACAATTTGTAATCTTGTAAATAGATTTAGCGAAACAAGATCTACTCTTTACAAGAAACAAAGTAAATCGCTGTGTTCTTACATAGGAGAAACTTGATAACATTGAAAAAAAAAAAAAATTAAAACCAAACCCAAAGAAATTCTGAAGAAAGCTTGCTCTGGCAGGGTAGCCAAGTGGCTAAACCACAAACCAGTGCATTTGATCCCAGGGGGTTGTATGTGGGATTTGTAGTGTATAAAGTGGTATCAGGGCAGGTTTTCACTGGATTCTTTGGTTTCCCCCACCATTCATTCACCAAATGCTTCTTAATCACATTTCCTTTCATCTATTTTGCTATAATTTCATATCATCTTCTTCTCATTCTCATACAAGTATTGGGGTGAACACCAAAGAGCCACCAGAGCTTGTTCTGTACCTCAAAAGGTGTCTGATCCGTGGCTATCGAGAAAGACAGACTACGGCATGAATAGGAGTTACGTAGTAGTTGAGTCTTATACATGGCTAACGTTGTATACCATCATGATAAAACTGTATGTTTTGTGCAATTCTTTTGGTTGTTTAGAATGTGGATGCATTAGGAATTGTGGTTTTTCTTCATTGGGCCATGACTGGACTAGGAGAATCATGTCACAGCAGTTCGCACCGCAGCCTATCTCGCTAGCCATGGTCTGGTCTCAGGCCTGGGGCATGTAAGTCCTCTATACAAGGAGAGTAAATAGAGAAAGAAGACAAATGTAGTTCATGAACCAAGCAATAATGTTGTTAGACTTAATTTCTGTAATTGGGTGTTGGATAATGTTAACAATTGGTTTACTGGCCCAGGTTTAATTTTTCTTTACAGCCACACTATAGATTTATTTACATTACGATCAAGAATTAATGAGTGTTCATACAAATTCTGTTAAAAGGTGTTAGAAATGTGTGACAGCACAAGAACATTATTTCCAACATTTTCTGTAGGGAAGAGACAGGATTATTATAATCACTTGCACAAGAAATCTATGTGTTCGAGTTTAAGTGGCCGTAGGTATTCAAGCCTGCTGGCTAACAGTGTGCTTTCCAGTTATGCTGGCCAGATGTCCAAATGAAGGTTCCTGTATTGTACTTCAAGCATTTCCCCCTAATTCTTATCATATTCAAACATTTGCCATTGCATGGGACACATTTCTGTTCCACAAAATTTTGAAAATTACTTGTTTGTGAAGTGAAAACAGTACAGAAAATGGAGCTTTATGCTTTTGTAGCAATCATAACATTTCACGTTGTACCAGGAAATTCTCCAGTTGACTCACGTGCCCCTACACAGCATGTGTGAAAGAATGATTAACATTCACATAATTTTTTGCAGTGGTTGAAGAATAATTTCATTACACTGCAGCTTTGAGAGTGATAATATATAAATTTATATTCAGAAAAGTACCGTCTTATATCCAGAAACTCTGGCACTCGTTTGGAATGTATTTGAACTACTGATACCCAGTGTAAATAAGCACTGCTAAACTCAAATCCCTGATGTAGAATACACAAGTAAATTACATGCTAAGGCTTTCACAGCTGGTGTTACTCCAATAGAAAGCAGTTTCTGGGCTTATAGGCTGTGTTTCAGTCGATGAATAAATATCTGACGTTTCACCCAAGACTGCATTGGGCAGGACTCACTCTCTGAAGATGCCCAGCACAATATCTGACGTTTCACCCAAGACTGCATTGGGCAGGACTCACTCTCTGAAGATGCCCAGCACAATATCTGACGTTTCACCCAAGACTGCATTGGGCAGGACTCACTCTCTGAAGATGCCCAGCACAATATCTGACGTTTCACCCAAGACTGCATTGGGCAGGACTCACTCTCTGAAGATGCCCAGCACAATATCTGACGTTTCACCCAAGACTGCATTGGGCAGGACTCACTCTCTGAAGATGCCCAGCACAATCTTGGGCAAAATATCAGATATTTATTCATCAACTGGACCACAGCCTACAAGCCCAGAAACTACTTTCTATTAGACACAAGTAAATTACCCAAAAATAGGATTTCTGTGAGATTAGAAAAACTCTTTCACAAACTGACCAGATATTTTATATGTATCTTAGGTGGTTAAAATATTGAATTTCTGACAAACTGCTTTACTTATCACCCTTGGTTACTTTGAGCTTCTGCCAGAGAGAGCACCTTGCATCTCTCGTAGTCCATACACCTCAGCGCACCAACATTTGAGAGAAAAACAAATTAAAGTTTGAAACAAATATGTGAACACATCTCTGTTTCTTACACTTCTGGAGGGTGGAAAGTAAAGCAACTTTGCCAATTTTTCCATTCATATTTAATAATTTCCTTTCTTACTATTGGGACTGGGAAAACTCACATTCAGCCCACACCACATGCTCAGCCCTGCCTTCATCTAGGTTATAGCAATTACTTTAAACTTGATAATATAAACAGCTAGTATTTAAATTCTAAAATGTAAAACACCAAATATAAAAACAATAAATGGGAACACATACTCAGCCTTTACAGAAGATTACATACAAAAGTTCACAACCAAATACGTATATCAGTTCATTATGTGCCAATCTGGGAGAAGTTCGGATACTCTTATAGAAGAATGTTTGCTGATGTTGTAAAGAACGGTTTCTCCATTAGCGAGAATTGCTCCCCAAACACCAAAAGTGCCATAGTCTATTATAGAATGGTTACATGCTGCCATGATAGCGAGGTCTTGCCCAGGGCTACTCACTCGTCCTTTGCTTACAACGAAGACATCATTGTGGCCTGCCAGTAGATTCCTCCTGCACCAACCAGGGTCGTCGCTCACAACTAGAAATGCTACATTTCCATTAAACTTCTTACGAAAATAGTCCATAGCACTGTTAAAATAATCTGCATCTGCTAAGAACATTCGGTGAGTGCGCCAGAGATAATCACGATAATCTGTCCTACGGACATGGATGCCAATGTAAATTATCGTTGAACTATTAAGTAACTGACCAGCAGTTTCTAGCACTTTCTGACTGGCTTCTGCCAATCTCTTCTTGAATCTGAATTCGTGACGAATGTCATCCACCCAAGTCAACACAAGCTCTGGCAGCACAGCAAAGCGAGGCAGTATAATGCTCTGGTTTGTGTGGGTCCATTGGTCCGGTGATTTGATCACACTGTCCCACTTGGCTGGGCAGTGTGACACATATCCTAGGGGAGGAATGCTTAGATCTTCAAACACATCATCCAGCACTTTGCGAATACAACGAGGCACATATGGTTCTAATCCAGTTCTGCGTGCAACGGCCCATGCAGAAGCATACTCCCACATCTGATTCCCTAGGCGACCTCCTTGGGCAACAGTAACAATTCCATCTTTGGGGCAGTGATGTTTCCAGAATTGGGGAACTTTGACAGGTTTTAAATTAGTAGTACATAGTGACTGCTCATAATCCCCAATATATTTCATTTCTTTTCTACGTGGTGCTGCTTCATAGAGAGGAAAAAGAAAGAGGTGAACAAATACCATGATACAGGTAGCAAGAATGATAGAAAGAACCAGTAAATTCTGGTTTGGTCTTCTCATGCCTTGCTGAATCTCATAATTGATTTTCAAACTCTATGCTCTGACACTGACTCTTGATTTGTACACCCATTTGAATATCTACTCACAATCTGAACGTCCTACAGAACATCAGGATTATAGCAAACGAACGAGGAAGACACAGATGCACTGCAAGCAACAGGTAGTTCCTAATACATTTGCAATGCATTATTTTAAGGATGGGCCCTCAATATTTTGAACTCCCCTTGATGTGCATATAAAGCTTAAGATTACAAAATGAAGACCACATTCGCGCATAACCTCACTGACAGCAAGCAGGAGACCAATGTCTGAAGATTCGCTCGATCAATATTATCAAAGGAAAAACCTATTTCATAACACAAATGCTGTAATAATAGTGTAACTTACTTTGGCACTGAAGATTTTGTGTTACAGGTTTTTGTCGTCTGCTGATACCACCTGTCATTTTCAGTGACACAATTTTATATTACACTTACGATTCGTGCTGTTTCACAATTCCTGCTTTATGATGTACATATTCCTCGTTCGCTTTCATTTTAGAGCGTGAATGGCACTGTTGTCATCTCACCTTTTAAAAATATCTTATTAAATAAAAACATACTATGTACTTATAAAACTGTCATAGTTGATGACTACCGCCATTCACCACTCACGTTATTTATAGCGGTGGCGAGGTGGCAGCACTGATTCTCATATGCTTCGAATGAAAGTTGGTACCTAAAAACTGTGGGAAATTCAAATTAATATTTTTTAACGTACAACTTTTATTTCATAGATTCAGAAAGCTGTTTTATATGTTGAGTAAAGGTCTTATGTTTACCCCCATAAGTAAATGTGGAGATAGTTGATTTAAATAAGTAAAATACATATTACACAGTTTAAAATCGATGTCATCAGAAGTTGCATAAGTACGAAGTATCATTAAAGACATGTTCTCTATTGCTCCCGTATGCTTCCTTTGCTAAAGGATATAATATATTGTGATACTAATGTGGTAAGCACTTTATACGGAACGAGGAGGCGCCGAGTTTTTTCAGTTTCCGAGATTCCGTTCTGTACTTACTACATGTGTATTGCATACTGTTTTTTTCCACTATGTGTATTTATATTAATCTGAATTTTAGTAATTAAGATATTAGCTGGAATATTAATAAATATAACTGAAGATAAATGTTAGATTTTAGAGCGTGCATCACCTACATGTGTTGCTATAGAGAAATAATAAATGTTGTTGGTCGTGTTGCCATATTATATTTGTTAAAAGTGTAAAACGAATTTGACTGAGGGTTTAATTCTTATTATGGAGAAAGTTTTAGACGATGTGTGCAGTGATGATGAAAGAAGAGGCGTGGAAAGCTGGATGTGATCAATTAATACCAAAATATATAAACAGAGATATGAGCTGGTACATTATTCATTGTGTAAATAGCTAAAAGAGCATGATGTGAATATTAATGAAAATAACACATTGGCGTACTTTGTACTAAGAAATAGTAAATTGATGAGTCCAGGAAGTTTGTGGTCTGAATTTTCTATGCTAAAAACAATGATAAAGTTAATGAAATTGATATTGGAAGTAAGTTTCACTAAGTTAGTGTGCTTCTTGGAAAAGAAAAATGTTGCGCATCGTCCGAAGAAATCAAAAGTATTTACTTACCGCACTAGCGCTTTTGGTCATTTTTTAAAGTATTGAGATTTCTTTTGTTTTCATAGCAACTAGATTGCAGGTGGGAATGTCAACTTAAGATGCATTGCAACAATAACGTTAAGTATGGAATATTAGTTACATAGTTCAAAAATGTTATTTCAGAACTATGTAGTTTCTTTGGCTAAATACTGTGATGGACAAACTCCTGCGAAGCCACAGAAACTACAAGACCTAAAGAAATAATGTGTGTTCCTAAGTTTCCCTCCTTTATCAAATATCTGAAAGGACAGTTATTTAAGAAAACGATGATTTGAAAAAAATGGTAAAAGTTTGATGAAAATGAACGGTAATGACTGCATTTTTCTGTATTTTTATTATATTAAACCATGCACCTAAAAATGTCCGGACCCCTTCAGGTTTCCGGGTGGAATTGAAACCGATGAGTCAATTCCATTCTCAATAATATCCGCGTTTCCATGTTAAATTCAACCCGTACTGAGATCGATTTGGATACGCAAGCCTCAAACACAAATAATTCAAGCTTTTATATTGCTCACCTGGTTTATGTTGGCGAACGGGAAAAAATTTTTTTCTGGTATTTTAAGTAGGTTTTGAGATTAGTGAATGTTTTTTAAACGAAAATATTGTGAGATTATATACACAATAAATAATAATAATAATAATAATAATAATAATAATAATAATAATAATAATAATAATAATAATAATAATAATAATAATAATAATAATAATAATAATAATAATAATAATAATAATAATAATAATAATAATAATAATAATAATAATAATAATAATAATAATAATAATAATAATAATAATAATAATAATAATAATAATAATAATAATAATAATAATAATAATAATAATAATAATAATAATAATAATAATAATAATAATAATAATAATAATAATAATAATAATAATAATAATAATAATAATAATAATAATAATAATAATAATAATAATAATAATAATAATAATAATAATAAATTAATAATAGATAAACCGGCTGAGATTTAAAGGGTGATAGACAAGAAAGCTGAGGGAGGGGGAGAAGCTAAGTCGTAACTTATAGAGGTTGATGGCTCATAGTTTTTTGAAACATGCTCTTTTGATATTTGCAGTAGTTCTATTATTTGTGTTACGCTAAACTTTCATTTCACTTTGAAGTTGTGCTTTCCTGCTTCTTGCGACAAACAGCCATTCCATGGATGTGACATTTCAGGTCAAATACACGATTACATGTACGCTGAATAAAACCAACTTGCAAATTTTACAGCGCGCATGTCTGAATAGCTCAAGAAGACGTGGTATATTAAAATTAATTAAGCGTTTTAAATTTAATTTCATTACAGTGATATGATTCCTCTGATGTCAAATATTTAGTTTCCACCCTCGCTGCGAGTTAATGTTAATATTGTGTTCTTTAAATTGAGATTACTTTCTTACAACCAAGTGTAAGAGAAATGTTGCAATTATATTCTTCTTGAGCTTTTGCCCCGCTCTCTTGTAGACAGGTATGAGCTGGCAAGTCGACCTTTGAGCCCACCTGGCGTTACTAGCAGATAAGCCATCCTGGGTTACCCCGAGCATGCGAGTCGGAAAATTTTTGAAGCTGGCCCTGTACTTGTGATACATACTTTAAAAAAATGTTATTTTTACCAAAATCGCAAGAAACAGTTTTGAGAAAATAAAAGGCACTTAAAAATCTTCAGGGTTAGTTCGGAGGAACTTTCTCGAAAAACTTAAGTCACATTCTTGGAAAACCACACCCAGTGTGGTGTTTATCCGAATTTTAGTTGTTATATGGTTGGTTCACCGTGGTAATTATCCCGGACGCAGCCATTTTGGACATGACATGTTTTATCCTTTCACCACATAAAATATATAATATTACATGCGTAAAAGTTGCAGGTATCTCATTTATGGGCACGAGAAAGACCGTCAGTATGCCACTATGCTCATTTAGTGAGCTCAGTTTTTAGAAGTAGGAAACAGGAAGTATTAATTTTCTAGCTCAAAGGTATACATTATCAAATGGAGCAAGAGAACAAACGAGTATCTACATGAAGATGCCAACGACACCTGGACTAAAAAACAAGACAAATGTAATTTGAGTAATAGTTTTTCTAATTATGTTAAGAGGTATACAAAAGGGTGTGGTGCCCAAAACCAGGCCAAAAGATAAAAGGTCTTTTAGCCCCTTTACCAGTAGCACATAACGCCCTTAAGTCACTTGCGAACGCAGAACTATGGCTGCCTGATGTTCATGATTCACTTTCATTTGCATAATTTTACACTTTTACCTTCTCTAGTACCTAGGTAGAGGTTGTACTAAATACCACCCAGAAATTTGATATAAAATTTTCACCGGAAATACATGTTTTGAGGATCCTAGAATAAAAAATTGTGTGTGCACTCACATGATATTTTATACTCACTCTTGTGCAGATTATTCTTTAAAACATACCGAGCGGGATGCCTCAGGTGGTAGCGTCTGTGGCCCACATTCGGGAGGTCACGGGTTCGTTCCCCGTGGCCTACCTTCCTGACTCATGGGATTTTCGGAGGTTTTCCTGGGTCGCCAGAAGAATGCTGGGAAGGATTTCCAAATCCTCCGAATTTTCTGTCACTCTATCTCCTTACATTAATCATTTCATTTCACCCTTCTTCTCGTTAGTTTTCTTTCAGGGTTAGAAGCGTCGGCGAGCGTTGCAGCAGCACGGCAGGAGGAGCAAATGCGTTCTGGAAATTTCGTCTCTCAGATTGGAAGGCGAGTGTACTGGCTGGAGGGGGTGGGGTAGGGGAGTCTGTTTCCGAGTCCTGCGCTTCCCTTGGGAGTATGAACCCGAAGGGGTGGGACAGGAACCGATATGAGTTAATCTCTGTGGGGGTGCTTCTAACTGGGAACATTTAGGGACCCTGCTCTCTGCTCCGTAGTGTCAACGTTCCGGCCACCCTTAGGATTTTCCAGATTTTCACTCCGCCGTAGTACGAGAACGGGGAGTCCCAGAGAGACGCCCCCTCTGTAGCGTAATGGTTAGCGTGTCTGCCTCACGTTCAAGATGTCGCGACTTCGAATCTCGCTTAGGGTAAGTTATCCGGATAAGGTATTTTCCGAGGTTTTCCCTTATCCTGAGAAGACGAATGTCGGGTAATTTAACGCTCCATGGACCTCGGACTCATTTGATTATCATTTCATTCACTCACCGTCCGACACTACGTTGGAGGACGTTAACAAAAAATGCGGTGTTCGCTAGGAGGTTCATCGCGGCATGGGCTACCTAGTGCACCCTAGTCTTTCCATAGGAAGAAAGTTGGGGGCGGTACGTGGAGGTTGCCCGCCAGGTGTCAAGGCTATGGTTGGTTGCTCCTCAGGGTACTCTCCTGATCAAGCCCGTCAAGTCCGAAGTGAATGCGACACTCCGCGTATCACGACCAGGAGCTGCTGGGAGGCTGAGGTTCAGCCTGATGAATTTTGCTGCGTACCTACCCCCAATAGGGTTTAATCGCAGATAGGAAATATTTGGAAGGATATATAAGGGTGGTTTCATAATTTTAGGTCACTGTGATTTAGAAGGATGATATATTGCCCCTTGACAGATGACTAATAGGATATAGTAAGGTCTGCATCTGGTGGAGTGTCAAGTTTTAAAAGTTTAAACCTAGAATTCTGATTGGGGAGTAACTTTGAGAGCCTAACTCTTTGTTGGGACTATACATGGAGCTCAGCTTTGGCTGCTGACGGACTGGAGATATAACTCTGCTACAATGGGAGCTGGAGAATCACCATAAACATACAAAAAACACAAGCCATTGTAATTAGAAAAATAAGAAAACACACATACAGAACAGCCACACTCACTTTCAACAAACAAACAATTCCATGTAAAAAGACAGTCAAATACTTAGGGGTACACATTCACAATAAACTCAGGATAAAACCACACTATACACAACTACTCAATAAAGCACGTCCCATACACTCAACACTGAACTATCTGGTCAGACTCAACAAAAGAGGACTCACACCACAAATATTACACAAACTCTACATCACACTAGTCAGACCACAACTCACATATGCAGCCGTAGCCACAATGCCCCTCATCACAAAAACTATGATGAACAAAATAAAAACATTTGAAAGAAAATGCCTACGGACTGCTCACAAACTTTCAAAATCATTTAAATCCAACATTGTACATCAATACACAAACACACCACCCATAGACACACACATAGCACAACAATTCATTAAATACATACATAATGCATACACAAGAAGCTACAGAAGAACACTTATAAACACTGCACAAAAGATGAAGACCATACAAGAAACACCAACAGACAAAAACCCTCCCCTTATTACACTCATACATGTTTATGACAAGTATCAAGAACAAGAAAAACAGAAACTACGAGACCATCTACAACACTTTCAAAACATTTAGACACAAAACAAAAAACACACACAAAAACCCCAAAACATACAAAAATACACCACACATATAAAAATACCAATGAGCCATGCAGCAGCACAAAATAAAATAACAACAAGCAACAAAACTTAGGATCTTCTTTAGGCAGAAGCACATAAACGGAGCCATGGATGTGGAACACGGGAAATGACACAGATACACATAATACACAAATTACAACACACTACACTACACAACGTCAACAAAAACACAATAAACACAAATACGCACCAAAGCCGAGGGAAATCCCAACCCGAACAAGAAAAAAATACCACACTTGGCTGAAGAGGGATTTCCCTAAACAGCCCAGGCATGTTGTAAACATGCCCAAATAAACATTTTCATTTTCATTTTCACTCAGCTCAGACTCTCCGCGTCCAGAGGCTCCAGATGCAGTTCGAGTTGAGCGGGGACGTTGGTTCCCCCACTATATCCCTGTAGAGAAATCTATCAACCCTCATCACGAAGGTAAGGCCGTGCTACGGCTGGGTACTGCGGTAATGACACCCGGACTGGGAACCAACATCCCCGCTCGACTCGAACTGCCTCTGGAGTCTCTGGAAGTAGGTCTCTGTTTCGAATACAGATTTAATTGTCGCCTTTCCCATCTTCCAAATTAACCCAGTGGACCTAAGATGTCCCTCGGCAATCTTTTGGACGGTAGTCGGCGCGGCTGTCTCTGGTCGTATCTTCCCAGAGTATTTACCAGCGGATTAGGGTGGTTCTGGAGTTTGTTGTACATTGTTCGAGCGCGCGTCACGTTGACAATGTACGGGATACCGGAATGTTCGTGAAGGATATGGGCAGGAAATCTCCAGCGAGTATCGTAGATCGTCTTTAATGCCCGATTCTGCAACGTCTGGAGTCTGATGAAGCTGGACTTCACCACCACTCCCCAGATTTCACATCAGAATCAGAGACGGGATAATCGCACGATATACCTTGAACTTTAGGCGATTAGGCATGGTTTTGAAGCTGAGTATCGGATACAACTGCCAGAGGGCAGCGTGCCCTTGTAGAACTTTGCCCCTGACGTGGTGTCTATACGTCAGCCGCCGGTCCAGCGTGACCCCGAGGTACTTCGCCGTAGTGACCCAGGAATCGACGGCACCGAAGCACGAGGTCCTGCTGGAGCCGGGTCGCTAACGTATTAACCAGGAGAATGGCTAAGGTTTTCTCCAGATTTAATAGACATGCGTTGTACTTGACGGTAGCTGTAGAGCGGGTTTTTATCACAAGATCATCAGCATACCGACATGTACGTTTACATGGGGGGGGGGGGGGGGAGAATGGTGGCCTTGACGTAGATTCAGATTTTGTTTATTTCAATTTTGTCTGGTGCTGGTACAGCAGGCTCAGCTAACAGAGTTACATTTACATTTATTTACAATTTTTTGTTTTTACTTTTTATATACAACAGGTTTTCCAGGGGCCACCGAGATCAGTTCCCTGTTGTACTGTCTTCGGTTTTTGATTTCTAGTGTTTTTGTTAGTTTTTCTCTTTATATACATATATACACTTTATTTACACACATGCACTCCCGCATTCACTCTGGCATATCATAAGATATGCCCTCAGGCGCGCGCACACACACACACACACCCACACATAGACGCACATTAAAACTATTTACAGACGCTATTTACACTCGCTTTATATACATTTCCGCGGTTTTCCTGGGCGGGCAGGTTGCAGCTCCTGACTGGTTCCCTGGGGTGCAGGCCTCTGAGGTAGCTTCTGTGCGGCCTGGGGCCCGTGTTTGCATGGACGCACATCAGTCGGTGAGCCAAGCGACGTCTAAAACATTTTGATTCGTGAATGTTTTCGATGCTTCGGCTCACCTTTGCCAATATTGGCAATGACGTAATTGTCGTGGTTTCTGATGCGCGCCCATGCCGCGGGGGCTCTTTTGGTTATTGCCTCAGGGATGGAGGGGATCTGGGTTTCCAGGTGTAGGGTTTGGTTGGTGGTTAAGAGAGGAGCAGAGAGGATTTTTCGGAGGGAGAGGTTTTGGAGGGTTTGGATCTGTTTTAGGGCGGTTTTTGAGACATCTGGCGTCCACTGGGAAGTCGTTTGTAAACAGTATGTACAGGAAGGGGGACATTATTGCCCCTTGTGGGACGCCAGCCCGCATCATTCGCTCCCGAGAGAAGGAGCGGCCCACTTGGACGTAGAATTTCCGTTTTTCTAAAAAATTGTGCAGCAAGTGTAGATAATTTTTAAGTGCCGGGAAATATGCTACATCACCAACTACTAGGTGTTCTATGATCACCACCCCAATTTGACAATGCTGTTAGCATTCCAACATTATATGATTTTGCATTTCGATAAGTAATTACTAAACAACAAGAAAGTAATGCTCACAACTCACCCTCCGGGCCCCGCTCACTTATATGTATATCGATGTCCTATCCTCGTGTTCCAGCATGCCCTCACTCAGCTACGCTCTACAGACACTCCGTCCACAGCCACTCTTTCGCCCTCCTCTGGGCACCTGCCACCCTCATTCCTACACTTGCCAGCGTCACTGACTCCCACTCAGGTACTGAAATTTACTTCTTTTTAAGTAAAAAGCGCTCCCATAGTTCTATTACTACCACTGGCGACATCTCTGCGCCATCCACGTGGCAACAAGCCAGGCAAGTTGGCGCCCAATCTGTCCGAACTTGAAGGAACTATCTCGTCGCAAACTGCTAATGAATGTCCATATTCCATTTTACGAAAGTTACAAAAGTTACGAAAGTGTTTCAAAAGTTACACAAATAACAAGGAATATCTCTGAAGTAGTTCACTTTATAAAAATAAACATTTATTTGGACATGAAATGTGTGCTAAAGCACGCATCTACATTTGTTGTATGGTAAGATCATTGCAAGATCATTGCCACCACTAATGAAGACACTAGAACCAGGACCTTCTAGATTAACGGACCTGACACTGCCATCTAAGTTGTACAAAAATGGCGTCGGCTGGTGGCGATGATTTCTGAGGTGTTTCCACACGCTGTTTTTCGTATTATTTTCTATGTCTTCGAGTTATTGTTTCTTATAATAATTCCTATGTAAGTTTGTCTTCATATTAGCAAAGCGAGTGTTTCAAAAGTTTTATTTGGGCAGTATAGGAACAGGAATAAATGTAATAACGTTTTGACTGTGCCGTGTGCTATCCACGTGTTCATGTTTATTGTGTTCCATCTAGGACTATGGCTACATTAGCCGTATAGTGTGGTTAATTTATCTGTTTGCAAGTACAATTTGTGTCACGATTACAGTGGTGAGAGGTTGTTGAAGAAAAACTGTTCCAGTAGTGTATATTAATGTTGCCATACTACAACCTAACCTCAAACACGACAATGCACCGTAACTGTTGCATTCCCGGATGCAAATTAAAAATCAGAAACTTTCAGTTAAAACAAAAGGTAAATTACAACATAAAGCTTCTAGATTCAGTATTTAATTACAATAAATTGCAGCGTTATGTGTATTAGTTGCCGGTGTGTATATAACATGGTGAATAGTGTGAATAGTGAAAGACAATAATTTTGAGTGAATTCAATTAGTGGCATCTGCAACACCAACAGTTTGTTTCATGTAAGTAGTATGCTGCTCATATTTGTACATTATCTTTTGTCTTTGTAATTTAAATGTGTAGCTGTAGTTTAGAAGAAATGTGTTATGTTGCTGCATGTAAAACTGTAGACTATAGCAAAGTTTGGTAAATATTTACAAAATCGTCCGCTCGAGAAAACGAATGAAACATAGTGCAATGGATGCAGTTTTTATTGCTGATTACGATCTTGTAAGTGTTATTGTGCGCTCAAGCTTCGTGTTTTATTTATGAGAAAATTTCGTACGGTCGATGAAGTGGTTTTATTTCGCTTATGCGGCGGATATTTAGCTAATAAATGTGCATAAACGAGTGTAATATATGCTACAATGATTGATTAATGCATTTACGTTGAAATGATTGCATAAACACTACCCAAATTGTAAATATTTCGATAACACAGGACCCTGTCACCCCACTCATATGCAAAACTAACCTAACCTAAGCTAACACAATGTTGCTTTACAATACTGATTTAAGATTACGTATTTCATGTATTTCATTTACAGTGCTGTTTTACGGTTATTATTTTTAATATTTCATCTGCTTTTGTGGATTCCCCCTGTAAAATAAAGTGTCCTGAAGTGCTGAGTAATATGTTGTTGCAAACTGAGTAATCAAGTTCTCAGTAATAGTAAAAGCAAAATTTCACCCTAAAGGTTTTGAATTCAGTAGGTAGCTTTAGGTCATTCTAAATAGCAGCATTTGTATATCAGCCATCCAGTATAGTATGTTTTGTGTAGGTATATAACATTATGCACATTGTACAAATGTGAAAAACAGTGTAAACAATGATTAATAATTCTGAGTCAACTCAATGTCAACACTTCTGTTTTATTTAAGTAACATGCTGCTTGCAGTTTTGTATATCTTCTTTGTAATTTGAGTGTGTAATGCAGTTACATAATGGCATGTAAACCTGTAGATTGCATGAATGATATTTGAGGTTATATATTTCATTGCCCATGGTTTATCGTTTAATATTAAATGTCATTCTTTTTTGTTTACTTGAGTTTATGTTTAAGACAGTGTTTTTGTGTTTAACACAGCCCATATTCACAAAATAGGCGTGTTATTACACCACATTTTTATTTTACTGCGTTGAAATCGTAGCCTGTAGACGAGTTGTTTACAAGTAGTTCCCACCACATAGGCCGCCATCTTGAATCACAGTGTCAGGTCCGGTATTTAGGAGGTCCTGCTAGAACGGTGTTAGTTCAGGTAACTACCGTTAGATGCAGCCATTGTATATATTAATTCTCAACGGACCTTATTAAGTCCCATTTTTGTTTTAAGTCGGAAGCTATTCCCCGGGGGTGCAACAGCTTCCGGTGTTAGTTCAGGTAACTACCGTTAGATGCAGCCATTGTATATATTAATTCTCAACGGACCTTGTTAAGTCCCATTTTTGTTTTAAGTCGGAAGCTATTCCCCGGGGGTGCAATCACGCCAACCTGAACCAAAACAAGTCACCCTACAAAACCCCTTATCCAAATTTCCTACCTGCGGTTAAGCCCTAACAGGGGTAGGCACGCAGCAAAAGTCGTCGGGCTGAATCCTCAGCCTGCCAGTAGCACGTCGTCGTCGGGGGTGCAACGGATAAGAGCCACGCCATCCTCTTCACGAGGCGCCACACCCCCGCAGACTGCCCCACCTTCCACTTTCGAGGCCGAAGGATCGAGTGGACAAACTCCATCACCCACCTAGGAGTCAAATTGGACAGAGATCTGACTTTCCGCGGTCACATCAGAGACATCTCGGCGAGGACCCAGGGGGCTGTTGCCTCCCTGTACACCATGCTGAGGTCCGAGATGCCAGTCCGCCTAAAGCTACACCTCTTCCGGGCTCTTGTAGTCCCCCTCATGCTTTACGCTTGTGAAGTGTGGGGCATGGCTGCAGGTAGTTGGCTCCTATGGCTCCAGAGGGTTCAGGACAGAGGACTCCGGTCCATATTCTCTGTCCCCTTACCCTTCCCCGTGAGACTACTTCACGAAGCCTCATCTCTTCCATGCGTGGAGGATGAAATTAGGCGCCGGGCAGCAAAATTGTACGCCAAATTACCCAACTATCAAAGCACCCTAGCTAGGTCTCTAGGGGACTACGACCCCTCAACACGCCGTTTCAAGGCGTATAGGGTTCCCCGCATGGCTTGCGGACACGCCCCATAACCTAGGAGAACATCCACCAGCAGCTAAAGCTGAACTCCTAAGATCCCTACAGAGAGTTGATCCTCTCCAAAATTTCTTCCCCAATCAAAATTCAAAATTAACAGAACAGCATTTAAAAAATTTAAAATTTAAAGCTATTTAATACACGCCAGGGTGCAGACATTGTTGCATCCAGCAGGGCAGCTGTCAAGGGGCTTTAAAGCTCCCTTCTAACCCTCACCAACGTAAATAAAAAACAAGTCACCCTACAAAATCTCTTATCCTTAATTCCCTACCTGCGGTTAAACCCCAACAGGGGTAGGCACGCAGCAAAAGTCGTCGGGCTGAACCTCAGCCTGCCAGTAGCTCGTCGTCGTCGTCGGGGGTGGAGGCTAGTCCCCGAAAGTTCTGTGTCTCCGACGATATTTCCACACATTCACGTATCTTGGAAGAAGGATAGAATGGATGGATACCATCTTCTACCTGGGAGTGAAGCTCGACAAGGGCCTTACTTTTCGAACCTGTAAGCCGGGTCCAATGTACCGGCACCATGCCAATACTTTTCTAATAAATAACTTGAACTTGAACCTGTCTCAAATTACGCTTGTATCGTGCGATCATCCCTCCCCTGATCCTGTATGAATGCGAGACATGGGGATTCTTGGCTCAAACCACTATCCGCAGACTGCAAGTCGCGCAGAACAGGGCTCTTAGGATGATCTACGATACTGACCGTAGATTTTCTTCCCATATCCTCCATACTCATTCTGGCATTCCATACATAGTGGATGTGGTGCGTGAAAGAGCCCGCTCAATGTATGCTAAACTTACGCCACACCCTAACCAGCTGGTAAATACCCTGGGTCAATGTAATCACCATCTTCCCAGGAGGCGCAAAAGCTATCGCTTACCCAAGGATGTTTTGGGTTAATTAGCTTCGCTGCTTTCTCATTACACCAAACATTCCATTGCATTATCGGTTTCTCGCTATTTGACACTGCTTGACTTGCTGGTTACACAAGCTGACTTGCTAAGTGTGCAGAGACGGTCACTGGGTGCACCAGGATGGGTAGACATTCTAACTTGCACTCATATCCCAAGTGTATAGCAAATGAGTTACCAATCATCACCATTGGCTGACACTGACAAGTAGCTTGTGAAAATTGACTACATCTAAGATACCTCACGGGTAAATCCATACTAAATGGATAGGTACCGTGGGCATACATCCCGCTCGGGTAAACCCGAGCGACCTGATTTGGCTCTTGGCTTTCTTGGCTCACAAGCTGTCGCATCACCCTCCACCATACGCAAACTGCAGACTATGCAGAATAGGGCGTTAAGAACAATACATGATACCGGGCGTAGATTACCGTCTTACATCCTTCACAACCACTCCGGACTGCCCTACATCATGGACTTGGTAAAGGAGCGATCCCGAACCATGCACACCAAACTGATTCCCACACCAACTAACTGGTACAGGCGCTAGGTCAATACGACCATCGAGCGCCCGTAGAAGGAAAAGTTAGCGCCTTCCTAAGGACGCCCTTGGGTAACGGTAATGCCTCTCCCATCTTCTAACACTTACCCACCCCAACACCTATTCCTGCCCCCTTCCTGCATCCAAACTTAGGTATGCAGGAAGAAACCATGCCCACACACACAAAAGCTTGAAAAAAATTGAACACATATATTGCACAGATAAAGTCGTATTAAGCGGCTAGGTGCTGTGCAGATTAACATACCGTAAAGGAGAATCTGTACGACCTGTTCTCGAATGCTGTAATGCTGGACCTGTCACACTGGGCCAGCGCGCCCATTGCCTCGTATCCCATGTTGTGGTCTGGGAGGTCCATTCCCTTGAAGCTACGCCTTTTTGGGCTCTCATAGTCCCAGTCCTCATGTACGACTGCAAAATCTGGGGCATGGCCGCAGATTCCCATCTCCTGCGTCTGCAGCGTGTACAGAATAGAGGACTATTATCCCAGAGAACGCACCCTTGTGCAACACCGGGTTCCCCGCATGGCTTGCGGACATCCCCGGCAACAGAGGAGCTACCCCAACAACAGCGCAAGCAGAGCTCCCATACAGTCCTTCCAAGAGAAGCTTGGATTCAACATTTTAACCATTATATTTGGATACACACACCAGCACAGCCCAACCCTGCACAGTGATTAGCAGCCGTTGAGGAGCATAAAATTGCTACCTCCCTTCTACCCAAAACCCTATTATCACCCATCATCCTGCAAAACCCTACATCCTGTGATACAGTGGTTAAGCCCTAAAAAGGGCAGGTACGCGAATGACACACCTCGGGCTGTTCTCAGCCTGGCAACAGAAGAAGTGCAAACTTATCATCCTTGTGCTGCACATGATATTAGCAGGGTTCACTGAGAGTTGCTGAGAATTCACTGACATTTTTTACTTTCAGCTGCAAAAGATTCTTGAATGTAATCTTGGTTTTGGAGATATAAAACTCATAAGCTCAGTATTATAGGATGAAAAATAAACAGAAAAATCTGATGTGTTGCACTCACATGGCTTTCTCTACTCTTGTACTAACCATTCTTACAAACTCTTATTCCTATATCTCCTTCGTGTTAGTTAAGATAAACATTTGTACAACTTATCTTATTGCTTATTTCCTTGTAGGTACTCGGATATTAGAATACAGTAGGCTTTGTACGATAGTCAAATCTTTTAAAGCTTTAAGAATCCGTTCTCTTTGCACACTTAACATATAAAAAGGTGAACGATGTTCCGTTTCACGAAAGTTTTTAAGTTTTCCGAAACTCACACACATAACAAGGAATATCTCCGAAATGGTTCACCCTACAAGAAGATTTATTGAGACATAAATTGTGTATTTTAGCAAGATCTACATTTTTTGTATGGTATGATTTGGTCTATCTCTAACGGTTTAACGGTTATGCAAAAGTCGTCCAGAGTAAATACGACCACAGGGGCTATAGCCAGAAAATTCATGATATGCATTTTATTTGTCATCAAAATATCTCAAACATATGGCATTTTAATCAAAATCATTAGAGCCATTTTCAAGAAGATCAAAATTTTCGAAAAACTTTCCATGTAAAGGGTAGTTTAGGGTGGGGCTATTTTCTTCAAAATCTTCGTGTCGCATCCTTGAAAGACATTAAACTTAAATACCAACTTTGGTTTTTAATCGACTTTTCGTTTTGAGCTATGCTGTCCACAAACAGACAGTTACACACACACACACGGACCTTTTTCTAAAAATGCCTCTTTGGATTCAGGGGGCCTCAAAACGTATATTTCCGATGAAATATCGACATCAAATTTTTGGGTGGAATACAATACTTCCTCTAATTTATTATAAGTAGTAGAGAAAGTAAAAAAGGAGAGAAGAATTAGGTTTTTAAATAATAGTCTGTAGAAGACTGATAAGAGAAAATTCTATGAAACGCTGAAGCTGCTAACAGCGAAGGAACACAATTCTTAAATATAACAAATATCTAGAGAATGTAATATTCGGACCCAAATGACCCAGTTGTCAAGGGGCCCTTAAACACCACTCAGTCACTCACTCAGTCACTCACTCACTCAGTCACTCACTCACTCAGTCACTCACTCACTCAGTCACTCACTCAGTCACTCCTCACTCATTCACTCGTAATATTTGCTGCAACTTCTTGAAATTAAATGCATACTAGTTTCATCATATCCTCAGTGCCCAATTTCATGTACTGAGCAGACAAGTTCACGAGTATACAATACAGCAAATCATGTTTGTAACAATGCAGGGGATTTAGAAAAGGTCGTGTTGCAGAAGCAGGCAGAGCACAGTGTTTTAACCCCCATGCACGCACTACATAATGCTACAAGGGAATATAATATATCATTTTATGCCACTTCCGAACGCAGAGTTATGGCTGCCTCAAGTCGTTCATGTCTGTGCTTTCCTCTACGCTTTTTAACGCTTCGTTTACGCATAAAGAAACAAATATTGTGATTTATGTGGATCCATTTAGCAATTTACAGGGGCTGAGCTCCTAGATTTTTGTATAAGGAGAAGACGAAGCTAGGAGAGAATATAAAAAAGATCGATTTAACATTGAAATGCCAGAGCTGATGATTCAGGGCAGGCGTTATTGCTCCCTCGCCTACCCTACTGCGTCTCTGATATAAAATACAGCGCGTGCTGAGGAGAAAACTGCGGGAGGCAGCGGCGAAATGGCTGCTCTCGCAGTAGGACGTGGAAACAAGAGACTGTCTACCACTTACCGAAAATATATGCAATCTCAAACACGCACTGCCACTATCATTTATTACTAACCGAGTAACGATAATCAGAACGAGAAAGTTGAAATTCATGTATACAGTTGGCAGTGTTTGCAACAAAGATACCTTCTTCGTGTTAGTTGAGATCAACATTTGTGCAAATTATCTTATTGCTTATTTCCTTGTAGGTACAAGGGGAATATTGGAATACAGTAGGCTTTGAGCGATAGTCAAATCTTTTAAAGCTTTCAAATTCCGTTCTCTTTGCTTGGATAACATAAAACAATGAATAACGATGTTCCATTTGAAAGAAGTTCAAGTTATCCAAAACTCACACATAACAAGGAATATCTCCGAAATGGTTCACACTACAAAAAATTATACGGATATAAATTGTGTATTTTAGCAAGTTCTAGATTTTTGTACAGGAAGATTTGGTCTACCTCTCACAGTTTTCCACTTATGTAAAAGTTGTTCGAAGTAAATAGGACTACAAGGCCATAGACAGAAAATTGAAGATATATGACATTTCATTTGTCATAAAAATACCCTAAACATTTTAATCAAAATCGTTAGAGCCATTTTCAAGAAAATGTATTTTGGTATTAGACCTTGATATTCACAACATGAGAAATATTCGTTGCAAGCTTTCTGCAGTAGAATATGTGAATTTCATTGCACCCAGAAATCCTAAACAGCTGTTTTGCTATTCAAACTCATCGTAATATCATTTCCACCACTACTAGAAGCACAAGGACGGAATTAGTTCAGGTTACTACCGTTAGATGCAGACATTGTATATATTAAAACACAACGGGCCTTGTTAAGTCCCATTTTTGTTATAATATGTCGGAAGCTATTCAAGCCTATCATCCTTGTGCAGAAGATAAAATCACTCCAGATTAGTGACAGTTCCATATCCCTTTATACTGCAAAAGATTCTTCAATGTAATCTTGGTTTTGGAGATATAAAAGTCATAAACTCAAATGTGTTGCACTCACATGACTTTCTCTACTCTTGTACTATTTTTACAAAATCTTATTCCTCTTTTTCGCGTTACTCGAGATAAACATTTGAAAAATTTACCTTATTGCTAATTTTCTTGTAGGTGCAAGGGAAATACAGTTGGCTTTTAGCGAGTCAAATCTTATAAAGCAGATCGCTACATGATGGGTTTGAAATTTCATTCTCTTTGCACGGCCAAGAGATAAAGTGAATAACGATGTTCCAATTGAGAAAAGTATAAGTATTGCAAAAGTCGCACAAAAAAGAAACAATGAATATCTCCGAAATTGTTCAATCCACAAAAAGTGCATTTGAACATAGCTTAGCTGTTTTAGCTAGATCTACAAGTTTTGTATAGTAAGATTTGGTTTATCTCTTACTGTTTAGCAGTTGTGCAAAAGTCGTCGAGAGTAAACAGGACTGCATGGACTAGCTAGAAAATCCAAAATATACATTTTATTTGCCGTGAAAATATCTCAAACATATGGCATTTTAATCAAAATCGTTAAGAGTCATTTTTGAGAAAATCAAAATTTTCCATGTATAGGGTAGTTTAGAGTGAAGAAGTGACACGAAGAAGATATAGGAATAAGAGTTTTTAAGAATGGCTCGTACAAGAGTAGAGAAAGTCATGTGAGCAGTATTCACCGTGCAGTTTTAATGGGATCCGCTGTTACCTGAGAGGGCGAAGTTTGTAGCAACTGTTAGGAGACACAAGCTGGGTATCAGAACATCGCCACCTGTGTAATGGATGTCTAACCACCAAACCGTATTATAATCTAATTTCCCCAAGTAGATTACAGCAAACGCGCTTGCGTAAACGATGCTCACGCCGTTGTAATAAGCGCCTCTCGCGGCATCTACTGTCGATTGCCTTTGATCGAATCGCATCGATACCTCTCGACAGTGTCGCAAACTTGAGTGATTCCATTAAAACGCTTGGGTACACATTGATGTAGTTCAGACAATGGATTTGCTTGAAGTAATTGCTGCTTTCATATTATATATTCAGGAAAAGTGTGGCATTAGCAAACCTCGGATTTTTAGGTGTGTGTGTCTTTTTAAACGACTGATTTCTCATTGCGGCCGCATTATCTGTTCACAATTCAAATCGACGTACTTCAATTATTTATCGTAATGCATTGTCCACTTAACCTGCTCCTTATGTTGGCAGCCTTTACTTTCTTTGTTCTGAATCGTTATTCTTTTATTTATGACCTGAATAATTGATAAAATGGCGGCAGGGACGAATATGGATGAAATTAAGTTGCAAGAGCCGGACAAAATTGCTAAAAGGGTAACGTTAGATTAATTCTAACAATAATTATTGTTGTTATAACAAATCCAGAAAATAGGATGATTACTTCCCCTGAATTGTTGTTCTTCCATTTCGTCTCACTTCTCATTTCATTTCACTTTTCAACCTGGTTGGGTATTTCAGGGTTCCAAGTGTCGGCGGGCGTTAAAGCATGCATGGCAGGTGTATCGGTTATATGAACCGCTACCGTGGAATTTAAATTCGTAGTCACTAGGGCCCCAATCTTGTCGTAGTGTCAAGTCTTAGACTCGTAAGAGCTTAACAGTGCTTTTTAACTCTATGATAACCAGATGTTGCAAATGGACAAAAACACGACAAACTCCTTGTATTTCTCAGAAGTGCGGTTTGAAATGTAAATTGTAAAAAAGGGGAGATGAGTAAGTTGTTACAAGAACTTGTGTTTTCACACAAACATTGGACACATTCTCAAGTTGGCAGCACTGCGACCATGATATATTGCAGCATACACACCCCCTTCTGTTTATAATTAGCGTTTCTCTGGGGAACCCCCGTGTCTCTGTAATTTACGGGCTCGACGCACAAGAGTGAGTAGGAAAATGATATGCATATGGTGTTGTATGCAACAAACTTTCCAATGAAAACTAACAAGTAGCTTTAAGGTTTTACGCACGTGCGTATGAAATACAAGTCGTGATTCATTTAGTGCTTGTTAAAAACTGTAACATTCACCTGTCTTCTTTCTGAGCTTGTTTCAAAGGTACAAAGTCCTTCATTTTCCAAAAGCTCCACTGTAGTCAGGAAGTTGTAGACTAAACATCTGGTTATATATAGCTGTGTGATTTAACGAGAGTTACATTTTTGTTTAGTAAGACTTGGGCTATCTATTACGGTTTATCAGTTATGCAAAAGTCCTTAAGGGTAAACTGAACTACATGGGCTATACCAGAAAATTCAAAATACCAAGTGAGTCAGCTGCCCCTTATTCTCGAGTTTTATGCAATCCGCATTTTATACCCCAACATGAAAACATCGACCCCATCACCAGGTAGCATTTAACATGGATGTTAAACACTCGATGAAATTAGTACTAATATAGATGCTATCACATCGCTTTTTAATATATTCGTAATTAGACAGCTGACGTTTGCACTTCTGCAAATGTTCACTGGAACCAGCGAATATTACACCTTAAACGGAATGTTTAGCTCACACGTTACTAGGTAGCTCAGTTGGAACGGGCGCAAGACTCCGAAGTAATCTGTCTGCTGTGAAGATGGTTCGAATCACCTGCATGTACTAATTTTTTTTTAAATTATTTATTCACACTGCAATCCTCACAATTTACAAACTATTATTCTGTAAACTGTTATTATATTCATGTTTTATGACATTGTTTGATGTTTCTTTATTGGTGAACTACAATTATGTAGTTGTTTAACCACACCTATAGATAGGTGCAATTGAAATAAGGATCATTTATACACATCTGAACACAGAAAGCAAGGAAATTACATTGTCAGAGTTTAACATAGAAGTTAAACTCAATTTGCACACAATGAATTATTGTGCTATTAAAAATGCAGACAAACAAAAACGATTTAAATTATAATGTCCTAAACACTCAGGGACTTCATAATTAGATTATTGTGAATTTGGTTTCCAAGTTTTGATGAACAAAAAAAATATTTACAATGCTGAGACTCGAACCTGTGTCATTGGGGGTTAAGTGGAGAGAACCCGTCACAATCCTATTCAGCTATTTCGAGATTTCCTGAAAGCACGTACCACGTCCAATAGTAGGACTTGTATGCCTGGCGCTATGCCATTGCCACCTCGCAAGTTTACGTGCTTGATTTAGCCTTTTAAGACAGTTTTAATCACTTACTGGGCGTTTTAATATTATTACTTAAATGGCAAAAGCTGTTATGCATATTAATTGAGATGCACGAGGCGTAGTTCACGCAAAAATGCAAATAAACTGTTGTTCAATAATATGTCCGTTTTGACTGTACGGGTGGATGAGGCGTGTCTAAACTTTTCCTAATTTTTGGCAGCCAATCCCTGCTCTAAGTACAAGAATCCACCATTTTCTTTCCAGCTGACGTTGTTAATGTGCTCATATGATAGGTGCATTTTTTCCGAGGCGTTTACTGAATTACGTTGCTATGTATACTCTAATAAAAAGTTTGTAAAATCGGCTGGAAACCGGAATTCGCTCTCAATAAACGAGTCGTATGTTTTTGAGGTGTACTTTAACAAGGAGTACGTTCTGTCCCTTAAAGCACTGTTGCTCTCAATTTTGCGCATTCCTCTCAAGCAATACATTTTAGTAAGCGCAAAACTGGACTAAGGCGCACATGCCGTTAGATGGGTGGCATACCTTCCAAAAAAATAAGGCGCGGCTGACTCACCTGGTATATGAGGGATTTGAGATTCCGTTCTGTTTGTATGATCAGGAGAAAATATGTTTTGAGATTCCCTGTGTGTCTGTGTGTATGTTTCTGTAACAATACTCGATACAATACCTAACCTCAAAAGTACGAGTTGCTTTGTTGGGATGAGAAAGCTGTAGTTTGTGACGTGATTTGGAACCTCCTCTTTCCAACAAATCATCTTCTATTATTGCACACAGCCACAAAGGTACATGTTCCTCCCAATGACCAGCAGTCACTGGGTCACATGGTTTATGGTTCTTGAAACCAAAAACTGCGCACGGAACCTGCACATTAGGGCCCTAATGATACACGAACACACAAATGCTACAAATGTTACAAAAGATTTACAGCCTACGTAATATAGAATCAGTTTACTGCTCTCCAGGTCATATACGACTTCAACTGTCACTTTTCATGGGCATGGCAATAACACTTGATTTCATCCGCAGATAACATAACACCAAGAGGGGTGCTATAAAACTGTGAACTCTGACCTATGCTGCATTTCAGTAATGGAAAGATTATCACGGTAGCTTGAATAAAAAGCCCGTAAAGGCTACCCAAAAATAGTTGCTTATGGACAGTTTTTTTCTCAGTGACTTCCAAATAGTTATACAAAAAAACTGATGTATTGCACTCACATGACTTTCTCTATTCTTGTACTAACCATTCTTACAAACTCTTATTCCTATATCTTCTTCGTGTTAGTTGAGACAAACATTTGTACAAATTACCTTATTGCTTATTTCCTTGTAGGTACAAGTGGAATATGGGAATACAGTAGGCTTTGTGCGATAGTCAAATGTTTTAAAGCTTTGAGATCCAGTTCTCTTTGCACGCTTAACATATAAAAAATGAACAACGATGTTCCATTTCACGAAAGTTTTGTTTTCCGAAACTGACACAAATAACGAGGAATATCTCCGAAATGGTTCACTCTACAAAAAAATTATTTGGACATAAATTGTATATTTTAGTGAGATCTACATTTTAAGTGCAGTAAGATTTTGTCTATCTCTTACGGGTTACGAGTTATTCAAAAGTCATCCAGAGTAAACACGACTACATAGAATTCAAAATATACATTTCATTTGTCATATAAATATCTTAAACATGTATCATTTTAATAAAAATCTTTGGAGCCATTTTCAAGAAACTCAAAATTTTCATGTGAAGGGTGGTTTAGGGTGGGGCTATTTTCTTCAAAATCTTCGTGTCGCATCCTTGAAAGACATTAAACTTAAATACCAACTTTGCCTTTTCACGGACTTTTCGTTTTTGAGTTATGCTGTCCACAGACTGACGTTTAAGATGTGTTTATGGCAAATGAAATGTATATTTTGAATTTTCTGGCTATAGCCCCTGTAGTCGTATTTACTCTGGACGACTTTTGCATAACTGGTAAACCGTAACAGATAGACTTGCAAAAATATTGTAACTTACGTAACCGTAACCGTAACAGATAGACTAAATCTTACTGTAGAAAAAATATAGATATCCAAATAAAGTATTTGTAGAGTGAATCTTTTCGGAGATATTGTTTGTTATTTGTGTGACTTATGGACAACTTAAGCTTTTGTTAAATGGAACATCGTTATTAATTTTTTATATGTTAACCGTACAAATAGAGCGGAATTTAAAACCTTTAAAAATTTAACTATCGCTCAAAGCCTACTGTATTCCTATATTCCCCTTGCACCTACAAGGAAATAAACAGTAACTTTTGCAAATGTTTATGTGTATTAACTTGAAGATATAGGAATAAGAGGTTGCGAGAATGGTTTGTGCAGGAGTAGAGAAAGTCATGTGAGAGCAACACATCAGTTTTTTACTTTCTCTACTGGTAAGTAGGGGAAGTATTGTATTCCACCCAAAAATTCGATGTCGAGATTTCACCGGAAATACATGTTTTGAGGCCCCCTGAATAAAAAAAGCATTTTTAGAAAAAGGTCCGTGTGTGTGTCTGTGTGTCAGTCTGTCAGTCTGTGGAGAGCATAACTCAAAAACGAAAAGTCGGTTAAAAACCAAAGTTAGTATTTAAGTTTAATGTCGTTCAAGAATGCGACACGAAGATTTTGAAGAAAACAGCCCCACCCTAAACTACCCTTTACATGGAAAATTTTTCGAAAATTTTCATTTTCTTGAAAATGGCTCTAACGATTTTGATTAAAATGTCATATGTTTGAGATATTTTGATGACAAATGAAATGTATATCTTAAATTTTCGTATTTACTCTGGACGACTTTTGCATAACTCGTAAACCGTTAGAGATAGACCAAATCATACTATACAAAAAATTTAGATCTTGCTAAAATACACAATTTATGTCTCAATAAATTTTCTTGTAGGGTGAACCATTTCGGAGATATTCCTTGTTATGTGTGTGAGTTTAGGAAAACTTAGAACTTTCGTGATATGGATCATCGTTGTTCATTTTTTATATGTTAAGTGTGCAAAGACAACAGAATCTCAAACATTTGACTATTGCACGAAGCCTACTGTATTCTAATATTCCCCTTGTACCTACAAGGAAATAAGCAATAAGATAATTTGTACAAATGTTTATCTTAACTAACACGAAGAAGATATAGGAATAAGAGTTTGTAAGAATGGTTTGTGCTGGAGTAGAGAAAGTCATGTGAGAGCAACACATCAAACTTTTTTATTTAAGCTGTTTAGATACAGATTGACAGGCATACAGACAGACGGTTAGCATTTTTTAAAATTGCTGTTCTGTATTCAGGCAGTTCCAATGAATGTATTTGCTGTAAAATTTCGGTTGCGGAGAAAATAGTAGAAATATCAAGAAGCTTGCGTGTTTGGAATAGGATTTGCTCTCGAATGTACGTCAATACCGCTAATTAACCTTAGTGCACACAGTTCACTGTATTCTTAATGTTGGCAGACTAATGACGTGTAATACACAATTTGAGGTTATGTGACTGCTCCCACATTCACGGATATGACGTGTTCTAAACACCATCTCAAGGGAGTTAATCGACTTACTAGCCAGCCAATGACAAACTCGCCTTCACTCTCTCTCTCTCTCTCTCTCTCTCTCTCTCTCTCTCTCTCTCTCTCTCTCTCTCTCTCTCTCTGTCGCAGAAATTAACTTGGTGTTTTTCCAACAGTATCCCACCTCTTGCGGTGTCCTTCACACGCGTTGTTGCTTCTTCGCATACATTTACTGCCATTATTGATATCTTCTAAACTAGCTTAGAGGCATTCTTGATGTTAAACACACACACCGTTACGAATGAAGCCATTCAACATTCGAGCTGATGTTCCGATAGCATGAACGATGACAAAACCGGAAGTTTATACGGAACAAATTAAAGTGCTGCCAACTGTCACTCGGACTCAAGCGCTCGTTAAATTAATATTTCAGTGAAGCAACAATAGACACTGCCGCTTTTGGCGCTTCTTGGCAATTTATGATTGTAGGCTTCAGATGTGAAGTTTAATGACATTTATGCCCCATTAAATGGGTTTCGTGATGGTGGATCATTAATAAAGCATAGCTCTCATGTTCGCCAGTCACTCCAGATGTACTTAGGCGATAGTATGCAAAAGGCCACGCTCCAAGTGCACGCGGGTTTATAGATAATCTGACTCAGACGCCGCCATGAGCCTCAAGGAGTTACCCAGCGATATCCACTCCGCCGTCAAGCCCTTGTATGTCGTCTCCAGGATCTTCGGCCTAGCGCCCTACATCTACAGCAGGACAACGTCTTCGGGAACCGCAGCCGAGGAGCGGAGGCGTTTCCAGTCGACCCTCTGCAGCACCATCCACACCCTGGCCACCTTGATCCTCCTCCTCGTGTGGTTCATATGCTGCATAACATGGAATATAGTGTACAAATATCCTGGCATGTCCAAGAACTACACGATACCAGACTTCTGCAGGAGTTGTCTCTTGTTTGGGGCCACATTGTCCGCCCTGGTCATCTCCAACAGACCTGCAGCTGTCCAGATATTCCTCAAGGTTTGTACATATGGACGTCATGCCAAAAACAATCGTATTACACACACACATAGACTTTCTCTACTCCTACAAACGTTTATTCTTCTATGGACATAAACATTTGTAGAAATGACTTTATTGCATATTTTCGTATAAGTACAATGGGTAGCGTTAAACGACCATTATGTCATTACTTTAAAATTCCGTTCTACTTGCATGACCAAAAGGAATGAAACAAACAATGGCTTTCCATTTAAGACACGTATAAAATTGGAAAATTCAAACCAATAACAAAGAGTACCTCAGAAACGGTTAACAACAAAACAGTATTACAGTACACAAATTGTGTGCCTCAACGAGCTTACATTTTTACTTTTTCTACTCCGTATAGTATAGTATTCTACTCAAATATTCAATATCAAGAAAAAGATCCGTGTGTGTCTGTGGAGAGCATAATTCAAAAACAAAAAGTCGATTGAAAACCAAAGTTGGTATTGCAGTTTAACGTCTTTCAAGGATGCAACACGAAGATTTTGAAGAAAATTGCTTTACCCTAAACTACCCTTTACATCGACAATTTTTGGAAAATGTTTATTTTCTTGAAAATAGCTCTAACGATTTTGATTAAAATGATTTTGAGGACATTTTTATGATAAATGAAATGTATATCTTGAATTTTCTCGATATAGCCTATGAACTCCTATATACTCTGGATGACTTTTGCATAACTGGTAATTCGTAAGAAATAGATCAAATATTACTGCACAAAAATGTAGATCTTACTAAAACTCACAATTTGTCTAAATACATTTTTTTTTAGAGTAAACATTTTTGGAAAATATTCCTTTTTATTTGTGTGAGTTTTGGAGAACTTATACTTCTGTCAAATGGAACATCGTTATTCAGTTTTTTGTTATGCAAAGAGAAAGGAATCTCAAAGCTTTAAAAGATTTGACTATCACGAAGAAGATAGAGGAATAAGAGTTTGTAAGAATGGTTAGTACAAGAGTAGAGAAAGTCATGTGAGTGCATCACATCAGATTTTTTTATTTAGCAATATTTTGTAATCTCTTAAGGTTTACCAGATATGCAAAACTCATCCAGAATGAAGAGGAATTCAGAGCCTATTGCTACAAAATTCAAAATATACATTTAATCTGTAATGGAAATATCTTAAAATACCTGTAGTAAGTTACTCAAAATCGTTTTCGTTTTTGAATTATGATGTCGACAGAGTGCAGACTCGCAGATAGGCACACACGGATCTTTTTTCCAAAAATGTTTTTTTTTTCATCTAGGGGACCTCAAAACACATATTTCCGGTGAAATCTCGATATCAATTTTCCGTGGAAATGCAATATTTCCTCCTCTTACTATGAATACTGATAAAGATATTAACAAATGAACTTTGTACTTTTTTACATAGAACACTGGGCTTGCCTGACTTAAATTGAACATATTATTAACATTAATAGCGAAGTGGAGCAGTAAATTAAGTGCAGAGAGCGTGTTACTGTTGTACTAATCGGTTCAAAGCGTTATTCATAATTCAGTGTTCAGCAAGGCTGACCCATTAACGAACACCCAGCATTATAAATTACCTTAACGATCCAAACATTTCAGTTGCAGCGAAAGACGTCGAAACTGACGTTGTTTATTATTTACAATTTTCAATGACATGAACAGTCGGAGTCCATGTATTATGCATCATAATACGTTGCAAACTATTATAGCTAATGACACTGGATTAATATGTTTAACATAAATACATAATGGTGCCTAGATTATTCATAGTTTTAACTTCAAACGCACAAAATTGAAAATACATATTTTATGACTGCTTCTAGCTTTACCCTTTCTTGTTTTAGTAGCGCGGAATTTCCCCTGAATGTGGTAATTTTCATATGTGACGTCACTGCATTAATCCGAAGTCTTGCACTGCGGTTTATAGTGCTCCGAAGTAACAAGAAATCTGCATTCACACTGCATTCTCTTCTCGTTCTTCTAAAAAATGTTCTTAGTGAAGGTTATTATTTTCTCTACATATAGTAAATAGAGAAAGTACTGCATTCCACCGAAAAATACTATATCGAGATGTCACCGGAAATATACGTTTTGAGGCCCCCTGAATCCAAAAAGAGTTTTTAGAAAAAGGTATATTCAAATTTTTCCTCGAGCCAGTAAATAGCACTTACAATCTTTATATCATAATACAGTGTGTCTCAATTGAATCGCCCTATTTTCACTTCAGTATTTCTGTCCAACTATTTAAGATACCGAAATGAACTCAAATCAAGGAAGTCATATCGCTTCCACATGTCCACCAGTCACACGAAGGATATGAAAATATGAAAATAGGGCGATTCAATTGGGACACCCTGTATACTATTTTGGATTCAGGTAATCTTAATACAGGCGGCGCCGTGGCTGAGTGGTTAAACCGTTCGCCTCTCACCAAGGCGGCCCCAGGAACGCGCATGTGGTATTCGTGGGGGACGAAGCGGCACTGGGCGGGTTTTCTCCGGGTTCTTCGTCTCCCCCGCCACTCATTCCACCAATTGCTCCATCATCACCTTTCCAGTCATTCATTTCGCCTGCATTCCTGTGCTCCCCGACAGGGGTCTGACCCTAGGTACAGATTTGTAAGTCCTACATAAGGTGAAGATAATCAGATAAAGAAGAAGTCTTAATACATACATTTCCGGTGAAATCTCCCCGTCAAATTTTTGGATGGAATACAATACGTCTTCTATTTACTGTAATTGTGTAGTAAATAAAATAAACTGGAGAGCGCAAAGGATTGTATTTTAAAAAATACAATTTACACTCCATTAAAGGAATTAGCGCAGTTGGTAGCGCGCTTGCCTCTAGCACGGAGGACCCGGGTTCGATCCCCGATACCAGCATGGAGATATTTCCCCCGCTGGTAGGTCTGGAACGGGGTGCACTAAGCCTCGTTAGGTCCCGGGGGGTGGTCAATTGAGCTACTTGATGGTGTAGTGGGCAGAGGTGGGGGACACAGCGGCTGGACGGTAAACCTTCGCCCTTCATGGGCTGTTGCGCCGGTTTTTTTTAAAGTTAGTATTGCTTTTAATGTCAAAATGCGTTTTTAAGTGGTAATGAATAAATGAGTGCACGTGGTTCAATGTTTATCATTACAGGTAAGGCCTATGAACTTGTGGTGCCTTTTCGCCTGGAGTGTTTAGCGCCTGTTTTTAACCCGAGTTATTGAAGGGTGTTTGCAGCTGCAGATAAGAATCGCAACTGATATTCTCACTAAGCCGTGTTGAGGTCGGTCAGTCGGGTAGGTACAAGCTGATGTTAATCTCGCGGCTGACAGTATGTCACGTATGTATGTATGTATGTATGTACGTCATCTTGGTTAGCTGATTTTCTCGCATGCAGGCACGCGCGTTAACCGCTACTAACCGCGCTAGAGTAGCGGCAGTCCATTAACGCTCGCCTCCTCAAGTTGGCACCGGAACTTCATATCTGACTTCTTAAACAATTGTTCCATTTTAATTCCCGCCTTTAACTTCAATAGTCATAGCAGTTTTTTCTTTTCGGAGCAGATTGCCTATAGACAATGATGTTAACTCGCATACTGTGGGAGTCGTCCTCCCTGCTACAGGTATATCAGGCATGGGCACGAGAGGAGATGTAGCGATTGAACCTGCCTCACTCACTCCACATTCTCTTGCCGAGTAACAAAGCTTGTTTTGATACAACAAGCGCAGTATTAATTCCTACGCTGTTATTAACTATTTTGTTTATATTATACAGATTTTGCACGCAATAATTATTTGTCACTGTGGTTAGGCAAATTACATAATCTTCAAGTTTATATCTTTCTTTATCTTATGTACGCAACATTCTTACGCTGCCTTAAGATTAAGATACCAAATGGTTACTCTTTCGCAATAAATTAAACATTAAAATTCTATTGCTATTTAGACTTAAAATATTTTAAAACTATTTTATCAAGTCGTTTGGTTTTGAACACTCAATATTGTGTTCAAACTTTGAAATACGAAATGTAATAGCTTATATGTGTATATAATAGAAGTCATTACATTACTTTTAATATTTGCTTCATAGAAGCATTAAAAACAAAGGTCGAATAGCGTTTGGTTCTTTGATCACCTGATTTCGAAAAAAACATAGTTTTTTTATCCATATTAGACGCACAGAAAACCATGACAGCTAGAGAGTGTCCATAAATACTCAATTTCAATTCTCTCGCTATCTGTGTGTGTGAGGGAGAACAATATATTTCAAATACGAAAATTCGCTGAAATATGCCAAATATGCCAAAAAAAAAAAAAAAAACCGAATTCAGTAAAATCCTCCATTTCAAATTACTCTTTATATGGAACATTTTTAAAAAAAATTGGTTTCTCAAAAACCGTCCTGAGAACTTTGATTAAAATGCCATAGCCATGATTAAGATATTTTCATGAAAAATAAAACGCATATCTGGAATTTTCTGACAAAGTCTCTGAGGTGTTCTTCGTTCTGAAAGACTTTTGCATAAATGTAAACCGTGTGAAACAGACAAAGCGTTACTACAAAAAAGTGGATCTTAAACCACACAACTTGACAAATATACTTTTTGCGAAGGGGAATATTTTCGAGATACTCCTTATATTGGTTTGAATTTAGAAATATTTGAACATTTCTTAAATGGGAAGTCCTAATTAATTTTTTATCTCTTAGCCATGTAAATAGAATGGAATTTCAAAGCCATCACATAGCGAACAGCTCTTAAAATATTTGACTATCGCTTAAGCCTACTGTATTACCACATTCCGCTTGTAGCTACAACGAAATATGCAAAGGCAATTTCTGGAAGAGTAGAGAAAATCATAAGAGTGTAACACATAGAATATGTTATACTCTATTTGCTTCTTTCTATTATTTTAGGGATTATGTATCTTAGTAATAATTTAAATTATTTAGCTTTCCCTTGGTGTGCGTCTATATATATAAGAGAAATTTAATGAATTTGTATTTATATGTTATAATAATTTTGGAATTTTTAGTTAAAATGTCTTTTTGACTCTGATATGCTTATAGAAATTATTCCAAAATCTCCTTCATTTTGTTGAATATTTGTTTTGACCTCTCTGTCATTCTTGAGGCTTTGCAAACAAACCTTTTTGGACATGTTGGATGTTAATAATGTATTCTTACGCAACACGTTTGTCTGTCCTGAACAGGTGGACCTCGTGGACAGAATTCTGCTGACTCAAGATGCTGCACAGGTGCACCGTAGAACAAACATCATCCTGATCACAGAGTTGGTGGCGGTCGTCTGTCTCATGAGCGCTATATTTGTCATATCTTGGGACAGTGCTCAACCTCATCTCATTAGCATCGGCTACCTGCTTGCTCAAGGAGTGAACGCTTTGGTGGTCATACAGTTTGTCGACCTGATGCTACTTCTGAAGCATAGGTTCGGTCGCCTGAACGCGCAGCTGTCCACCAACATCGTGCAGCAGTTCGAGGAAGACAGCCTCAATGCTTACCTAAGCACCAGCACCAGCGGCAGCACCATCACCAGCACCACTCACCTGCAGGTGCCCTCGTCTGCAGAACTCAAAGCTTACATCACAGTTCAGCCACAGACCCCTCCAAAGTTCGACTACAATACCCCACAGATCCACAACCTCCGGATGACTCACAGTATTCTGTACGAGGTGTCCAGGATGATCAACGCAAACTTCGGGCTGCAGATTCTGCTGGACTTGACGTATGACTTCATCTCCTTGGTACTCTTCATGTACCTGGCCATGAACAACACTGGGGACGTGGTGTATGTGTCCTTCGTCAAGGCTCTTTCATACGCCTTCCGTATCGTTATGATGTGTTTGTCGTGTAACCTTGCATCCCAGGAGATGGCAAACACTACAGCGGTGGTTCAGCGTCTGCTCTTGCCAAGACCTTTGCCCGCCGAGGCTCTTAAGGAATTGCAGCTGTTCTCGCAACAACTTGGCAGTGCAAACAATGGCTTCACTGCTGCTGGATTCTTCACAATCAACCTTGGACTGCTGTGTTCCGCTGCCCAGGTTGCCACCACGTATGTTGTCATCCTGCTGCAGATGCCTTCCGAGCTACAGACTTAGAGCCTTCCTCAGTGATATGCATCTCGCTAGTGTTTCTCTCAGTTGATGTCCATGTCAAGTAATTGTGGAAAACATCACCTTGTACCTCACTGTTTGCTACTGCTCGTCCAAAACATGTTTGGGAGAAGTATGTTTCAAGCTTTCGCAATGCACTCAAATATGTTCACCCAAAGTAAACACATAAATGTCTGTATGAAGCATATACTGTTTTTCCTCTCATTTTCCCAAAAGGTATTTACTTTCATCTTTTCATCCTTTTAACCCAGTGGAAGACAGCCCCAAGAGTTGTGATATATTGGAACGAAGAGCAAGTCTATCAGTTCATGTGGCGTGTAATGTCATGTAACCTAGATAAACGATGCTATGAGTACGAAACTGGAGGTTGTAGCGCTCTGGATGACAATAACATGGCCAGTACAAGTAACACGATGCAGCCAGTGTTGCTGTCTGATTCTGTTATGAAATGAACTAAGTCCAAATGCCGAAGTATCTTGCCGGATTACGCAGTCTTCGATTACAAATTTACCAGACATTGCGTCCCAATACGGACAAACTAGTTAAAGAAAAACGAAACAGAAAATCTCGGAACTTGTCCACGACATTTGTTCTGTCGACTTTCTTCTAATTTGCAGAGAAAATTATATTATGTTCTGTTCTATTTACTTTAATACGCGACTGTCTTTCACATAAACTAGAATTGTTGTATATTTTCTCATAGTATAGAGCAGAAATGTAATTATAATCTGTGACCAATTGTGTAATTAAAACAATATATAAGACGTTAGTTGTGTTATTAACACCAGATGTTTCCTACATTGCTGCATTAGGCATATTTCAAACCTTTTTCTCTTCTCCTGCGACAGCAGTACAGAACATGACATCACACACTGAACTCGTCTTCAGCGCAAGCATGTTCATCGGCGTGAGTTGACATCAGACTGGCACTACCTATCCTCCCCTGTTTTAACTGTTCCTCTAAGACCGATTCGTAAAAATGCGTTTCGTGGGCAGATTTGGACTCCAATGGCTGTTTCCCTGTGGAGCAGTGCTTTTTACATTACTTTTATCATAACTTTACTTTTATAAAGTAACTAAATATTTATAACATTGGATATCCGACACCCCACGCTTTTTACAATAAAATGTATTATTTTGTTAATATAAATTAGTTTTTATTTTAAACTTGTTACAAAATGTTGAAATATAATGAATTACTTAACTATATAGAACAAATTCTTCATATTTAAAAATTATTTTCTACTTTTGGTTCGGTTTGTTATAAAATGTGTTTTTGTTAGTTTTTTAAAACTATAATTTATTTTTAACTTTTTAGTCTAAAATTTTTCTGTTCAAACCTATTAATTTGAAATCTTTTTAAAATTTCTGAGTTCGAAATTTATTACAAATATTTTTTTTGAAAATTTTCAAATCACTTTTGTTGGAACAGTATTAGGTCACAATTACTATTTTAACTACACTATCAGCTGTTGTGAACTTCCTGGCCCTGGGTAAACTTCAATCCGCAATCTTTCCCCCGAAATCTGGTGTTCCTTTCAGGTCCTCTCTCTGGACATCTACGTCATCCAACATATAAATATGTATTTATTTAATTAAAGCAATTATCAGGGTGCATGTAGAAATGTGCCTTAGCGACATCCAAGATGTCCTAACTGTACCATTTTCTATTGATTTAGCTTAGTTATTCTTTATCCTGGCGATCCTGCTCAGGACATTGGGACAAAGTCATGATAATATTATATTCTCATCGGTCCTTAACACGTGTGCAAATTTTCAAGTCAATCAGACAACTCTAAGTTGGTGAAAATTACGTCGAAAGATTCCGTTACACGCACACACACGTGAAGCTAATATCCAGAGCCAAGGAATTGAGGTTCTAAGCCGCAAAGCCTAGCCCTAAGATCTGTGAAACTCAATCTCAACGATAGAGGCTCTGAAAATGGTCACATTAACTCTAAAGGCAATTTAAGCTACTTTGTTGTTTTATTCAGACTCTAGTTCCTGTTATTCACGTTTTAAGGCGCGAACCACACTCGGACGTTTTGCAGAAATTAATTTACACCCAGACTTTCTAAAACAAGTATGTGTTGAGACAAATAGTATCAATCTAGGAAAGTAGGCATCTTGAGTTCTTTCCGCCTACTAATGTAGGTACAAGCTATCTATCTGTGATCTGTGCTTTTCCTCTTGATGATAAACTGGCCTAAATACTTCCTCCTAATCCATTTCCACTAAATAAATACCTGGCAACTATTTTTCTGTGAACTTAATGAGTAATAGATGAAAAGTGATGACAAAAAACGCCCGAGGTTAATTGAATTATATCATGCAATACTGTGTGTTCCTGGAATAGGGATGATGTTATCGATGTGCAATTTATGACTAACTTTCTTAACATGAAGTACACGATCACTGTTTAATACAGACTTTTGAGTCATTACTATTCTTATCGGATATGTTAAACGTCGAAAGGCACTCTAAGTTTGTGAGTGATAACTGTTTTTTACTTTCTCTACTTCGTACTTAACAATAAGTAGAGTTGTATTCCAAAAATTCACCATCGACATTTCACTGCACGAACATATTAAAATCTTTGAAACCCCCTCGAAAAAAGCTTTACTAGAGAAACTTTTATCAGTGCGCGCGCGCGTGTGTGTCTGCAAACAGCATACAACAAAAACGAAGTCTATTAAATATCACATTTATTTAAGTTCAGTGACTTTGAAAGATGCGACACGAAGGTACTAAAAAACTCCCCCAAACCAAACTATCCTTCACATGGAAAATGTTTCGAAACTTTTGACTTTCTCAAAAATAGCGCTAACTATTTTGATCCAAATACCAATGTTTAAGGTATTTTCATGACAAATGAAATGTATACATCTTCAATTTTTTTAAAATAGTCTCTAAAGTGACCACCTCCATAGCGTAGTGGTTGTGCGCCTGCCTCTGACGCGGAGGATCCGGGTTCGATCCCTGGTACCGGCGTGGGGATTTTTTCCCTGCTGGGAGATCTGGCACGGTGTGTACTCAGCCTCGTTAGATCCCGGAGGGGTTAATGGAGGAGGTATTTAATAAAGAAGTCGGAACCCACCCTCCAGTACTGCACCCCACTCATGACGCCTGTAGTGGGCAGAGGTGGGGGACGCAGCGGCCCGGCGGTAAGCCTTGGCCCACGAAGCGCTGTTCCGGGGTTAATTAGTTTTAATCTCTAAAGTACTCTTCATTCTGAATCAATTTTGAAAAGCTGATGAACCGTAAAATATCCAAAATCTTATTTCACAAACATATAAATCTCGTTAGAGCCTTTATTATTTGTATGAATTTTGCAATGCTTATACTTTTCTTAAATTGAATGTCGTTTTTACATTTTTTAATCTCTTGGACATGCAAAGACAACGTAATGTCGAAGCCGTCTTATAGCAACCAGTTCTTAAAAGCTTTGAGTAATACTTAAGCCTACTGTAATTCCATATTCCCCTTGCACCTACAACAAAATTAGCAATAAGATACTTTCTAGAAATATTGACCTCGATTAACGTGAAGTTCATAGAAGAATGGACGTTTTTAACAATAGTTTGCTGAAGAATATAGAAAGTAATGTGAGTGTAACATACTCGACTTTTTAGTAAAACGTCTTAGCGTGTTTCTGTTTGTAGGCAGCGTAACTCAAAAATGGAAAATGTATCAGTAACTTCCACGGATGCGATACAAAGTTATTGAAAAGGAATTCCCCAACGGCCCACTCCAAATCACCCTAACATGGAAAATGTAACGAAACATGTTCTTAAAAATGCCTTCAACAATTTTGATTAAATTACCATACGTTTAAAACATTTTCATGCTAGATGGAATGTAAATGTTGAATTTTTTGGAACGGCCTAAGAAGCCTTCTTTATACTGAATGAATTTTGTAAACTGGTAAACCGTAAGACACAGGCGAAAGCTTATTACAGTGTTGTTATTGACTTGAATTTTCTAGTACTCGATAGATTTTTATTTTCCGTACTATGCCCTTACAGTATGTAGGGGACAATTTGTATTCCACATTTTTTTCTAAAAATTCTTCTTTTCTGTGCATCCATGGTTCCTCTAAACATAGCTGTGCTTCTGATGAAATGTCGGTATAAAATTTTTGGATGGGATGTATCACAACAGATGTTGAAATTCTGATCTATAAGCTTTTATAGTATCTTCCCGATGTTTTGGTGTATTTATTTTGCTTATTTTGAGTTTCTTATTGTAGCCTTAGATTTTTAATTAACTGTTTAAATGAGTTAAATAATATACTTTTTAAATATATATAAATAAACACAAGGCTACTGGACAAGTACAACCTAAGTCTAAATGTTGTAGTGATAAATCATCAAACCACGGACAACGCCGGGTATTTCAGCTGGTAACAAAGAAACACAAGGCTATTGGACAAGTGCAACCTAAGTCTAAATGTTGTAGTGATAAATCATCAAACCACGGACAACCCGGGTATTTCAGCTAGTAACAAAGAAACACAAGACTATTGGACAAGTGCAACCTAAGTCTAAATGCTGTAGTGATAAATCATCAAACCACGTACAAGGCCGGGTATTTCACCTAGTAACAAAGAAACACAAGACTATTGGACAAGTGCAACCTAAGTCTAAATGCTGTAGTGATAAATCATCAAACCACGTACAAGGCCGGGTATTTCAGCTAGTAACAAAGAAACACAAGACTATTGGACAAGTGCAACCTAAGTCTAAATGCTGTAGTGATAAATCATCAAACCACGTACAAGGCCGGGTATTTCACCTAGTAATGTATACAAATAAAAGATAGTGTGTAGCGAAAGTGCGATTGCACATAGAGAAGAAATGCTAGAGTGATGAAAGCGGTGTTCCCTGCATTGAAGTCCTGTTTCGCCCGCTTCTTTTGCAAGGGGATTTTGGTCCGTGTGTAAGAGGCTAATCCTGGAGTGTTTATGTGTCCCCCCTTCGAGAGGTACTAGCGACAATACCGTAATCAGATTACACTAATAGCGGATTGCTTTAAGGCAAACCAGTCAGCATAGCCAACGGCAGGCAGGCAGGCCGCCCGTTCGTTCTAAGAGGATATATGTACCTACAGCAAAAAAGAAATTAATCCACTTACTCGACGTTTCTCTAAACCTTCGCTTCTTTTGACATGCTTTTAGAAATAATTCGTCTGCTTGGAGCTATAGCTGTTGATTCTGCTCTGTCGAGGGTTAGGTACTAACTTGTTGCAGTGAGCCACTTTTTACTTCCTCTACCAGTAGATAGTAGGCAGAGAATGTATTACATTTCACACAAAAATTCAGTATCCACATTACACTGAAAATTCACGTTTTGAGGCTTCCTGAATTGTATGTTAGTGTGTGTCTGGGAAAAGCATAACTCAAAAACTTGGTGTCTAAGTTCAGCATCTTCCAGAGATGACCACCCCGGTAGCACAGTGGTAGCGTGCCTGCCTCTGTCGCGGGGGACCCGGGTTCCCCACTGGAAGGTCCGGTCCGGGGTGCACTAAGCCTCGTTAGGTCCCTGAGTGGCCAATTTAGGAACTATTGGTTGGAAAGTCGTGGCCCCTGTTCGAGAAGACCGTATAACTGGCAGGGAAAGACCGGGGTGCTGACCACGTTCCACCTCCAGTACTGCACCCCAGTCCTGACGCCTGTGGTGGACAGAAAGGGGTACATAGCCGTCGTCCCCCAACCCAAACTACCCTTGAAGTGATATTATTTTTGAAAATATTGATTTTTACAAAAATAGCTCAACAATTTGATTAAAATATCACACATTCAACCTATTTTCATGACAAATGAAATATATAACCTAAATTTTCTGAGAACGTCCTCAAAATCGTCTTCATTCTGAATTACTTCTGCATAAAATGTAAACCGTAACAGATAGACAAAATCTTACTCGACAAAAACGTAGATTCGTTAAAGCACACAATTTATAGTACGTGCATTTTTTGGATATACTTTTCCAGATTTTCCTTATTATCGGTTCGAATTTTCAAATACTTATACTTTTGCCAAGCGCGAAGTCGCTATTCGGTTTGTAAGTGCTGGCTATGCAAAGAGAATGGAATGTCAAAGCAGACCCATAGCAGCTTCGGATGGTTAAATTTGAACAATCTTCGGCCATCAGCAAGCTTATACTTGGAGAAAATTCTTTCTACAGCACATAATGCAATGGGGTAAACTTGAAAGAAGGGCAATCATTAGTAGAAAGTACTGGTTCATTTTCATTGAATTCTGCTTTTTTGCCACAAAGAATGATATAAATTTTACACAATGTTGTATGAGTAGGATTTGTTTCAAGCACACGACGTAAATTTTCCCTGTGTACTCGATAACTCACTTTCACAATGATTAATGCACCATACACTTTTATGCCCAGAGTTTCAAGGCGAGCGAGAACATTACTATTACAGAGAAATTTGATTTAGTGTAGACTAGGTTTCTTGACATGGTGAATAAAAGGAATTCCATGTTTTTCACTGAACATGAATCACCTTCATCAAAGTTGTTGAAAATCTTCTTAGTCTCATTGTGGTTTATGCAATAGAGTTTGCAGAATCAAGTCAAGTCCCACAACATGTTACAATAGGTTGAGGGGGAAAAAGTTATGAAATTATGGTTACAAAAATATCTGAAGTGCTAAATAATAAATAAAATATGAGCAGAAGTATGGTTTTAATCATATACTTGACCAAAATATGCCCTAACACCAAAATACGATTAAATATGCATTTATATGACCAACAAAAGAAGAGAATGCTATGGGGTAGAAAATAGTTCAATTACACAACAGAATATGCACATAAAATAAGACAAGTGGCACGGATATTTCCTGTCAAACACTATAGGTCAAGACTTAGTATTTAAGACACAGCCAAACACAGAAGAATCCATTTGTTCCTAATGCTACGATACACAAGCTTTGCGATTTTTTGCAAGATGTTATTAATTTATGGTACTTACGAATATTGTTGCTGTAGATCGGAAGTTGATGCTCTGATGGGCAATGTAGATGCTCTGAAGACATGGAGATTGCGATGCTGAAAGAAATTACCAAAAACACTAGCGTGGTAATCAAAATTCACCAATTGTGTTGCAATACGCCACAGGACGAGAATAGCATGGCTTAGGTTGGGAGGGTGGAAACTTAATAATATCGTTGACGAACCCTCTTTAACTAATGTGGTCCTCCGTCCTCAGTGTTCCATTCTATAATGGAAGTTTAGCACCCTTATACTTCAAAACAGTGGGAACGCACAATAAGACCTGGAAACACAATCTCTTTCTGCCATAATACATCCATATTCAATCAAAGGATACAACAAGCGTTAAGGCTCAGGTGATTCGTGTTCAAATCCCGTTTGCCGATCACCCTGACTGTTTTTTTCGTGGTTTCCCTCAATTGCTAAGATAAATACCGGATTGGATGTTTAATACCACGACACAGGTTCCACGTTAAGTCCTAAACAATAGTATAAATGAAAATCACAAGGTATCACTGAATGCTGTGCCATCTATCGACAGATTAAGGAAGCACATAGACTGGATAGCAGCCTAATGCCATCTGTCCGTCACACAGGCGAACGTACTGCTCATTGCACTGCTCGATCTGTGTACACGTGATGAAGCAAGATGGTATGGTACAGGGATGAGATCTAGAAGGTTAACTGTCCATCACACACCGAGCCACGAGGTATCTCCTAACACTAAGGTCTCTGTGTACACGTGATGAAGCAAGATGGTATGATACAGAGATGAGACCTAGAAGGTTAACTGTCCATCACACACCGAGCCACGACGTATCTCCTAACACTAAGGTCTCTATATACACGTGATGAAGCAAGATGGTATGGTACAGGGATGAGATCTAGAAGGTTAGCTGTCCATCACACATCGACCCACGAGGTATCTCCTAACACTAAGGTCTCTGTGTACACGTGATGATGCAAGATGGTATGATACAGAGATGAGACCTAGAAGGTTAACTGTCCATCACACACCGAGCCATGAGGTATCTCCTAACACTAAGGTCTCTGTATACACGTGATGAAGCAAGATGGTATGGTACAGGGATGAGATCTAGAAGGTTAACTGTCCATCACACACCGAGCCACGAGGTATCTCCTAACACTAAGGTCTCTGTATACACGTGATGAAGCAAGATGGTATGATACAGAGATGAGATCTAGAAGGTTAACTGTCCATCACACACCGAGCCACGACGTATCTCCTAACACTAAGGTCTCTGTATACACGTGATGAAGCAAGATGGTATGGTACAGAGATGAGATCTAGAAGGTTAACTGTTCATCACACACCGAGCCACGAGGTATCTCCTAACACTAAGGTCTCTGTGTACACGTGATGAAGCAAGATGGTATGATACAGGGATGAGATCGAGAAGGTTAACTGTCCACCACACACCGAGCCACGAGGTATCTCCTAACACTAAGGTCTCTGTGTACACGTGATGAAGCAAGATGGTAAGATACAGGGATGTGATCTAGAAGGTTAACTGTTCATCACACACTGAGCCACGAGGTTTCTCCTAACACTAAGGTCTCTGTGTACACGTGATGAAGCAAGATGGTAAGATACAGGGATGTGATCGAGAAGGTTAACTGTCCATCACACACCGAGTCACGAGGTATCTCCTAACACTAAGGTCTCTGTGTACACGTGATGAAGCAAGATGGTATGATACAGGGATGAGACCTAGAAGGTTAACTGTCCACCACACATCGAGCCACGAGGTATCTCCTAACACTAAGGTCTCTGTATACACGTGATGAAGCAAGATGGTATGGTACAGGGATGAGATCTAGAAGGTTAACTGTCCACCACACACCGAGCCACGAGGTATCTCCTAACACTAAGGTCTCTGTGTACACGTGATGAAGCAAGATGGTATGATACAGGGATGAGATCGAGAAGGTTAACTGTCCACCACACACCGAGCCACGAGGTATCTCCTAACACTAAGGTCTCTGTGTACACGTGATGAAGCAAGATGGTAAGATACAGGGATGTGATCTAGAAGGTTAACTGTTCATCACACACTGAGCCACGAGGTTTCTCCTAACACTAAGGTCTCTGTGTACACGTGATGAAGCAAGATGGTAAGATACAGGGATGTGATCGAGAAGGTTAACTGTCCATCACACACCGAGTCACGAGGTATCTCCTAACACTAAGGTCTCTGTGTACACGTGATGAAGCAAGATGGTATGATACAGGGATGAGACCTAGAAGGTTAACTGTCCACCACACATCGAGCCACGAGGTATCTCCTAACACTAAGGTCTCTGTATACACGTGATGAAGCAAGATGGTATGGTACAGGGATGAGATCTAGAAGGTTAACTGTCCACCACAGACCGAGCCACGAGGTATCGTAAAATAAACAGAGAAAAAAATCACTGTCTAATCTATACATACATTTTTAGTCTATATTACTATTGAGAACATGTTCGTGTCCATTTGCTGCTACTTTTTTGAGGTCACTGGTGGTGCAATGAAATTTTAAATCCACATACCATACATTCTTATAGTTAGCGAAAGGGAACCATGATTGTGGTGAAGGACATACCCATAGAGAAGCCCTAGTCCATAATATACTAACTAGAGCGGTGGATTCGGTGTGAAATTTTAAGTTAGAATGTAACGCAAGAGAATTTAATGCTTTTTCATGTCCGAGGTGAAAATCTGCTGTGCTTAGGATCAGTCCTCGAGGCTATAAAACGCCTCCATTGCCGTAAATGGAGAAAAAGGCCTTCGCTCCCGTACATTTTACGGCATACCGTAAAAGTTTGCAAGTATACGTCATCAATTCAAATTAGCTGATGGGAAGGATCCAAATAAATTTGATTGCTGTCAGTATGACAGATTGCTGGTCATACATTCGCTTTTGACAGCAAAAACAAGCAAGATATTTTATCATCATACATCATTTTGTCCATGTACACTTTAAAGAGATGACAAAATGGCCATTAGTACGCGCTTCATTTTAAAGATATATTGCAGTCAGTAATGGACACGAAGGGAGGGGGGGTTAGGAAATAAATTACACACTACAAAGTATGATTGAAAATATTATAGAATGGTTTTATTTTCATGTGTTGACTGTATTGATATATTACCCATTGCTTACTTCTAAAACAGATATTAATTCCAGGCTAATATTTAGAGCATAATAATATGATACTTAAAGATCTATAAGAAAGTTATTGACTTCACAAGGAACAGGATACCACAGAATAACCAGTTGTCTGGAAGGAGCTCTGGTGGTAAGGAAGTCTTCCTAACAAATATGTCCATCTTTTCTATGCAGGATGTGAATGGACTTGACTTCCCATTGCAGGAAATCAAAGGTATTTAGTTTTTAACCCTGTATTTAGTAGGTGAAAGTGGCATAGGTGTTAATTCTATGCATAGAGATGTATAGCATTTTAGTCTTTAAGATGAGCAGTTCAAGAAATTCAACAGTTCTGTTTCTTACGAAATTAGTTCGATGTTTTTACCAGATATTTATAACAGGTTTCCAAATTTTCTAATCAATTCATTGATCAGCTGGAGAGAAAACTACATTTCATTTTCTGCTTCTCAAAAACTGATCTACAGAAAAATCATCTTGCAGAACGGTTAAATCACAATTTTCTGTTCCAAGCTTATCACATCAGTTTAAAGTAAAATATGAATTATTATTTTAGAAAAATACATTCAAAAGTATAGACCTCTTTGTTTTTACGCTTTTCAACTGACACACATAATTTCTTAAAGGTACATAGTTTGTCAGTTTTAAAGTACTATTAACTTCCACACAATTTTACTTTATCATCCAATGACTTCTGGAAGAACATTTTTGAACGAAATGTTAAAAGTTTGCAACGTAATTGGCAATTTGCGTGAAAAATTAATGCATAAAAATTATTTTTATGGGTACAGAAGAGCTTTTAGTGTCTACATCAGGATATCTGCCTATTCGAATACATTTGTGGATGTGCATTTGGCAACAAGCACACAAATTTGGCGTGTGTGTAGTGGAAGGTCAGGAATGTTGACAATAAAAGCTATTTGCTCGGAAAGCTTGAAAGAATACCACCACTTTCTTGTTACTTGCAGTAACTGTCAACAAACTCATAGACACGTGGTGAAACCAGTTTTCAAGCCCTGACGTAGTATAGATTTTCACTGGCTATAGGTGTAAACGTATGCATGGAAGCAGAAGACGCGTTGGTAAACAAAGCATTCGTCTTTTCGGTCGTATTCTGTTGCCAGACTCTGTAATTCAATAATATTAATAATATTAAATTATCTCCATCGTTATTGGACTTTTTATTCGTCTTATTTGAATCCACCATCCTGTGTAATCATACCCTAACACCCTGTATAACCATCCCTCTAAAAGCATAACGTTTATTAATGCACAATTTGTATTAATTTGCGGCAAATTTCACTGATAGTTTTGGGCATTGGCGTCCTAATTCAGATATAGCGTGATATCTAATCAGCAGCTAATCTTACACATTTTATCTTAGTTTTCTCCTCCAATACTTGCTAACAGTTTAATCTTTGTTAATTTTCATTTCCAACAATGGCTTACAATCACGCTCTGTTACCATTCTGTTCAATGGATAGTTCTTATCGACGAAAATTGTATCTGCTTGATAGGATGTAGACTAATCTAGGAAATCATGAAAGAGTGCAATAAAAATGACAATTTTTGTATTAATAAGGTCATTTCTTTCCATAAATAATATATTTATACAGCTTCAGGAAGATTTCCTTACCAACCAGAATATGGTCCCCCACCATTTCTTACAAGACCAATCTCACATTACTAAATTCTAATTGCTCTTCATTGGTCGTCCATTGTTTTTATAACATTTGGAGCAGAAAATAATTGCATATCTATTGACTACTTGTGCTTTACTGGTTGAAAAATAATTGAAAGCAAGACTTGCTGCTACGCCATTTCCCCCTCCAAAGTCTTTTCCCTTGGTCACTTTCGCGTCCCTATATTACTCAGATATGTTAGGGGGAGAGAGGCATGCGCAGAAATGCCTCTCATTACGCACACTAATGCGTATCGTCAGTTCCTTTATTTGAGGCCTCAAGAGAGTCATGAAGCATAAATTTATGCCTTTGTGCAATAAAAATTACTCTTCTTTAAGACGTGAAACATAATCTATAATATTTACACTGCAGTTTGTAAAAATCATTTGAATATACTTTTGTATCTCTTCACAGAAGCTTCTTTGAAAATGATAAACTTGGTTTCTGAAGGAATTAGTTCGGCAATTTCTATGTGGTTGCTGTATTTTAGTAACAAAGTGTTTTTGCGGACTGGTTGTGGTCCGCGGGCCGCTATTTGGACCACACTGGTATTTGATATCGCTGGACTATACAGCGATGGACAGGGTTTCTTCCCGTGCTAAGCCTCATTGTTTATGAAGCAAGGAAGAATTAAGCCATTTTTATGGAAGTCTGGAAAAAATATATAGATATTAATTTACTTAATATTTTGTACAGCACAGTCATACACGAAGAGCAATTAGAATCTTAGTTTGTGTAGATATTTTCATCACAACTAATACTGTAGTATGAAAACCTGTAGTTATAAATGCTTTCCAAATACAAATGAAAAAGTGGCCATACCTAGAGATACCGACTGATAAAATATCAGCAACTCGCAACTATAAGGCCACGACATTTTTTCTTACAAAAAATATTTGTGTTTGGAAAACACTATGTACATCGAGAGCACTGGATGATGCAGATCATATTTTCTCTTTTTACTCAACTAATATTTTTAAATATTTACTATCACTCAGATGAAAAAGTAAGTCTGTATCAGAGACTAGCCGGGAAGGGTAATCAACTCGAGGTGGGGAAGATGATGTTACAGGAAGAAATGAAAGGTGATGATGGAACGGTTGGTGGGAAACCGAATAACTCGGAAAATGCCAACCCAGACGTCATATACAGTCCCCCGCCGGCGACCTAACCACTCGGCCACGGCCCCGCCCACAAAATATTTTGTTCACGGTATGAAAGTAGCTTTTATGTGATTTAGGTCAAAATGCTAGAAACAAAATCTTAAGAGGAAAGTGCACCTGAAATTTCAGTTGCAAAAGTTATAGACACAGTGTGAAGTTAACATGCTTTATTAAATTTATTCCAATTATTTCTTTTCAAGATAATCACCACAACAATGCTTAGAAATTCTTGCATTGTCAAGGCTGTAGCGGTGAAGTCGAAATAGTGTATGGGCTACCGCATAAATAGGCGATGATTCATCAGTGCCAAAAAAATTTAGACTTTTTCAAAAAGTAAAAGTGTAATTTATTCAATTATGTTGACAATAGGCGGCAGAGCATTGTTGTGGTGGGCACGACTAGTGGCGACACTATGAGGCGCATTCAAAAAGTTTTGCAACCAGCCTCTGCATTGTTGGACAATAATAGATACAAAAATGTAACTAACACAGTTGGCAACAGTGGATCTCATGCTACCAAAATATGCAAGGTGCAAGTATGAACTTGCATAGTCATAATGAGTTAGGTCTGTGTCTGTAGCTGGTAAATAACATGGATATTTCTAAAGAAAACACTAGATTCTACATTTCCAAATGCTATAAGCTAGATGAAAGAGCGTGAATACGTGATAGCTGTTCATGGTGATTAAGTGTGTTCATTTGATACTATAGTAAATAGGATTCTCGATCACTTGAAGAGGGGCGAGAGACAAGCCTTCAGGAAACTGTGAACTAGAGAGCAATTCACAGAGTGGGAAACTTGGGAGAGAAAAATTAACACATCAATGCTGGAATGGAAGTCAGTATTAGTGTTGGCAGCATTGGCTGTATACTCCATGAACATTTAAAGCTGCAGAAATGTATGCAAAATGGATTACACACTCCAAACATAAGAACTTCGAGGCTGTTACTTTTGCACCAAAATGTCTCCTCAGAGAACGGCTGCAAATGTGAGGAAACTGGAAGTTGCTTGACCATCCATCCTACAGCCCTGACCGTGCGCCGACCGCTTCATTTGCTCAGAGCCTCTTTATCACCTTGGAAACCAGAGAACTGTGTGTGGAGAGAAATGGAGAAGAGTTTCAAGGATTTTGAGGATAAACATCTGAATTCCATCAATAGTCTGGAATTTTTGACGACTCTTGCAAAACTTTATAATGCTCCTCGTGACTTTTCACGCCTTTCAAAAGAACAAAAGAACTCTAAGAGACGCAAGTACCTTCTAGTACTTTTCGGAGTGGTAGAATCACAAACAGTTTTTTCCATGCCTGACATAACCCATACATTTTTTTTTCAATCCACTAAGTTTTCAGTAAAACAATGTGGTACGTTTCTGTGCGGTGAATTAAGGTAGTTCAAGAATATATACGTAAATATCAAAAAGCTTTTTGTCGTTTAAATAATAATTAATAGAAGATATTGACTGCATCATCCATGCACCATATAGATTAAATTACAATAGAGTTACATTTAAATATAAAACGAAACGAAAGCCTCAGAATTTTATTTACTGTCTCAACGAGTCTTTTATTTCGGTTTCCTGCACTTATCTGTAAAGGGAAATTGTGATGTTAGATCAGTCCACTTCTTTTGTAGAGAAGTTGATTTTTTTCCAAAGATTCGTGGCCCAATATTGAACCTTTCCCACAAAACACGCATACATAGGTACGATAAATTTCAATATCAAGATTGTCATATCGCCTTTTCATCCCGAACTTTCCCCACCAGAAATACTTAGAAACTAAGAATAGTTCATCACCACACGAGTTTCTTTTTTATTTATTACAAATTACACAAACCACTTAACACTTTTTAACAACCCAAGAGGATTTCCCGCTTTGCAAAGTCACTCCCAGAATGTTTCCATAGAAACACCAATAGTGAGAAACTTACAGCTAAGGTTCTTGTACTTATAAATACTCAAGAGTAAACGTATTTTGTCTCTTTATTGGTCGATCTGCTTATTTGCTTCTCGCTTGTTTTGCTCTCTGAGCACAGAGATGCAGAATGTTATTACGTCATTTCCCACAGCTTTTAACCAACATAACCTAGGTATCGGTGTGTTTTGTTTTTCATGGACAGTGATATTAAATAATATAACACTTAGGTTGTTTATACATACACCGTGGAGAAATTAAGTAAGTGGAATTTGGATTCACAAGACACTGAAAACTGTATTTACACAAATATATAATAAACGTAGCTTATTCTAATACAAAGTTGTTTTAAAGTAATAATAAACGCTTCAGCCAGGAATTCTACTCACTTTCTGAAATGAAATTCACCCCCAAAACAAAGATAGGGGTAGGAATTACAACAACTTGAACACTTCTCGTTCATTCTGCAGTGCACTGTGACCTCAATTAGTGATATAACACCACAATAGTGTAATATTCCTGCACAGAGCCTAACAATGCGCTTGTAAACAGTGCTGCCAATCGCAGGCAGTCGAGTCATGACAGTGCGGTGCCAGAAATGACGAAGTTAGATATAATTATTATCAAAATTCTATTTCCATAATGCAAATTCTAGTTCTACACACAAATACATAAATACATTAAGCCTTGTTTTTATCCACTTTCTCACTGTGCAGAAATTGCAACAATTGGATATTTAAATCCTCTTAGTTTACTTCAGTCCCAAATTTGAAAACCTCTGCAAGCAATATACACAAAAACAGCCGAACTGCTGCGCGGTATTTTTCCACTGCGCAAGCACAAACACGACAGCGCAGCTGCTGTACACAAGGTCACGCGTTTGACTTGTTTTTCTGTGTTCTGAAAGTGCAGTATTTAGCTGACCTGATTGAGTTATTACCAGTGTGCTTTATTATTTTGTCCTATACTTTATCACAAAGTGTATCGTGGCTCAGCATTTGTTTTCTGCTGCACAGCGTGTATTTATTTATGATTCGTATGTGTTAACTGAGTCAGCTCGCCAAGTGAAAGTGTGATTTGCAGAAAGATTTCTAGGTGATCTCCGATTTATATCTCTGGGTTAACTTAAAGCATAAAGTCTACAAGACAAACCCACACACCCTGGAAAAGTTAAAATAAAATATCAGCCAGGAAATTGCCAGTATTTCTGAACGTGAACTACGGCGAGTGATGGATAGTTTCCTAAAGAGGTGCCAAAAATTTATGGACAACGAGCGCCGAGGACGCGCATAGGCAAAACACAACGCAGCCGGTTCGGAGTCTTTTGGATCACTCTTTACTTCGCTATTTAATTTCAATTATTATTAAAAAGAAAGAAACACTAGTGACAATTTTAAATAAAATACGATTTTGTCGATACGATAAAAATAGAGGATTTTTTTTTTCGAATTGCACTCACTCTTTTTATAAGGTTGGCACGTCTACTTGGACGTGTTGCCACATGGAACCTTGTCAGACTATATGCTACCGTTTTACCCTTCACACCCGCAGAGGAAGCTCTGCATTTTTCTGTGCATGCCATTGTTGCATTACAATTCTTTCGTTAGCTTCTCCATCGTTACAATCGCATTGAAAAATATTGTTGTGACTCTATTTCATATGTATATCAAATGAGATTATTGTAAAGGATGTTTCTACCTTGTTTTAACCAGTGCTATAGCACGAGCGCATTACTCTTGCAGCCCCTATAGACCATGATCGCACCCAACGGGGGTGTCTGGTACTTGCGTTGACAGAATGACAAGCATAGCGCTGGGACGAGAGGACCTACAGCTTTTAACTGCACTCTAGGACTTGGAATTCTCCGCTTAAGTAGACAGAGGTAAACATCTGGATAGTTTTGACTTAAAATAGCCAAACCATTGTTGCTTGGGGATTGTGAACGAAGTTACTGAGTGTTTAAAAGTAAAAACGTTGGGTTGAACATTGCTTCTGTAAGAAATTTATGGTAGTGGAAATGCTCTTAAGGGATATCGACCAGTTTTCCTCAAAATTGGTATATTTGCTCAAGTATATTGAAATAACTAAATAACTATGCGCAACGTTTTTGCACATGTCTCTAAAATGAAAAGTGAATAGCCAACGAAAGGAAAACACTTGTGTAAAACTTAGAAATTTAGAAGTGAGAAAAAGGTTTACTTGCTGATTAGTTTCTGTTTATGCAATCATTGTCCTTTTTAGATTTTTCAAGCGTATCCTTGGCTTCAAAAACCCCTTAGAGTATTTTCTAACTTTAGATTTTCTGAAGAAAATAAGAATTGTGTATGCTTAAAGTATTACTGAATAAATTGAAGGAACTTACAAAGTTTGATCAGGAATTTGACTGCACCATTTCACAATCCAATTTAATCCTCTACTTCAAAATTTCAATCCCATTTTTCTTTAAATAAAATGAATGCAGTTGACTTGTTCAGTAATTAAAATCACTCATTTTAAAATCCAGCAATGCACTGCTGAAATTTTCATACCTTCCTAGCAAAATTCCTGGCTTCAGCAAAATCTTCAGACAGAGGAGGTAACATAATTGACCAGCAGGTTGTAACATTTGAAATAAAAATACTTTATGGACAAAATACAAAAGATGTTGACCTTTCAAGATGTTAATTGTTGAAAGGCGATGCTATACTTAAGATACAAATAACTTACGTCACCTGCTTTAAAAACAAGTAAAAGCAAGGAGAGAGTGAGCTGCCTGAAGTGTTCGACTGCTGTGTGTGTTATCAGACTTGGAGCAGCGCTGGGATGTTGGATGTTAGACATCCAAACGGCCACTGTGAGCCACTGGGCTCGTATTCACCGCAGAAAACAACTGGAGGCGGAGGCTCTACCAGTTGAAGTAACCTCCTCTGGAACAGGACCGTGCACTGCCGCACCATTTCGTCTCCAGAAGTGGAGGACACAGCTTCCCGCCTCGTCGAGCGTGTTTCACCACTTCCCTCCGACGCTGCATCTCGCCTATGCCACACGACTTACTGCAAGGACCCCATTCACTCCAGTCACTCACTCGGCAGTCTCTGGGGGGTCCTGGAAACGTCAAACAACCAATATCACCTACTCTGGTTTTGTGGTGAACAGGGGTGAAGGGTATGTAGGGCAGTACCGATAAATATTGACCCCGTACCGAGGTGTTTTTCCACAGTGCAGACGGAAACACGATAACAGCAGCTGATATACACAAGGTCTGCTCACAATCAGTAATGAGCTGATGCGATATCGTGCGACTGCATTATTACCAGTGAGAAACCTAATATTGTTCATGAAATATCCCTTCATGACGAAAAAAATGGTATATGGTGCGCCATTAGTGGAGATAGTTATAGGCTCAACTTCTTTTTTCGAGTAAACAGCACGCCCGTACATGTGAGAATACAATTTTGCTTCCTTTTTTTAGAGAATTAACCGACGGGAATGTTGTTGTTGTTAGCTAATGCTGGATTTCTGACAATGAAGTCATTAATCCTCTTGCTCTCCAATATTTTTCACAGATGGATGGGGCACTAGAAGTGGCCGGGCATATTTGAAGGTGGTCTCGGTCCATTTCCTCTTGCAGATCACATAGAGGACAGAGTGGTGAAGAATATATCCCAATTCTGTTTAAATGTTTTGCCACACAGTCATGTCCTGTAATCAACCTGAAAGTTGCAACTGCTGTTTTTCAGGATACTCAGGAATGTGATTTTGCCTTTTTTTCAACAAGACTGTACGATGAGAAAAATTGAAAGTGTGTTTCAGGACAGAATTATTAGTAGAAATTTGTGGCCCCCTCAGTACTCCGACCTAACCACCTGCGATTTTTATCTCTGGGATAACTTAAAGCATAAAGTGTACTAGACAAACCTTGGAACAACTAAAACAAAATATCCGCCAGAAAATTGCCAGCATTTCTCAATGTGAACTACGGCGAGTGATGGATAGTTTCCTAAAGAGGTGCCAAAAATGTATGTGAAGACGACGGTGGCCAGTTTCAGCATGTCGTTTGATTACATCGGTAAGTAAAGCGTTTAAAAGTAGTTTTAAAAATTTTGTATAGTTTCATACGAGCTGTTCTATAACAGCGGCAGTCAACGAGAGCGCCGAGGACGCGTACAGGCAAAACACAGCTCAGCTGGTTCAGTCTTTTGGATCACCCATTATTAGAGCAATGCATCAATTAAATTTGACTAAAATTCCGAAATTTTGAATTATTACATTTTTTATAGAAGCATTAAGATCAGAAGAAACTACAGTTCAAAAGTATTGGAAAGCACGAATGCTGATGGCTTCATTGCCAGATGCAAGGCACTAGAAAACAACAACAACAACAACAACATTTTTTATAGTAAAATTATATAAATTCTAAACTTTAAAAAAATTCTGAGGGGCGTGCGGAAATGATTTTCAATTGCGTTGTTTAAAAACTACCGTTCCACCTACAGGTGCGTCCTCTAGTAGGACTGTGAACTGACGCTAGTACACCACGCAGACACCAGATGGTAGTTGTGACGAGAGTATACAGGGTGGAAGGGAAGTCAATACATTCCTTCTAATATGTGCTTCATAGAAGCATTACAAACAAAAAAGTCTAATGGCATTTTGTTCTTCGATCAGCCGATTTCGAAAAAATAAACGATTTTTGATCCAACTTGGGTGCGTAATTCCACAAGAATATACGAAGTTACTTGTAAGATGCGCAGAGTAACTTATTTCTGACGAAGCTTCCACAGTAATTATGCAACATACGAAATAATTAATCACTTAAAAGACGAGGAATACTCCGAGCCGCTTTTTCAGACGTGCTGTAAGTCGACAACATTGCGTCGAGGTTGGTCAGGGAATTGACCTGGCTTGTGTCTGTAAACAGGTCTGGCACTTTCGCTTTCACTTTAATGTTTTGGGAGCTAATACTTCTGACTGGCCTACACTCGCGCAGCAAACACAGAAGGACAAGACAGGATATTTGTTGCTGTTCTCAAGAAGCACCGTTACTGTGTTTGTTTATGTACTGAGCTAGGGAAAGTGACACCCACACAACCTGCAGTGTTGCCAGTTTGTTTTCGACAAAAATAAAATATCTCCGGAAGAAATGGTCAGAGACAAAAATGTATGATACAAAATGTGTTCCAAATACCGAGATCGAACATTGGTTTATATTAATGTAATGACTTCCCTTTCACCTGGTATACTGAAAGAACAGCGCTTATTTGTTTTTAAGTAGAGAAAGCCCTGAACAGGATGGGAGATAGCTATCATGGACAGAGATGGACTGTATGGTTTTTGTGAAAGGAAGGAATCAAAAAGGTTTATGCACATTGCATTCCTCAGGACTTGACACAGAACCAGGAGAGTAAAGTTGAACTCTGCTGTAGACTATTGGAAATGGAGAATGAAGATACACATGAGGTCTTGTTCAGTAACATGAAGGGTGCGCTACAAGGTAGTATTTGGGTACCAATAAGCAATTGCAGGCAGCTGTCCACGAACAAGAACCAACAATGGTGCCTCATACAATAATGTTCCCAGTAAGGTGCGAGCAGTGTATTAACAATGGTGAGGAATATATCGAGAAATCCCTTGTGCATTGAATCATTTTTATTAACAAGTAAGATATAAAAGGTTATTGTTGTAAATTACTTCCGAACGCTATTAGTATTTTTAATTTATCTACTACGTACAGTAAGTAGGGGAAGTATTGAATGTAATTGAAAAATTCGATGTCGAGATTTCACCGGAAATATATATTTTGAGGCCCGCTGAACCCAAAAAAGTCTTTTTTAAAAAAAGGTCCGTGTGCGTCTGTGTGTCAGTCTGTGGACAGCATAACTCAAAAACGAAAAAGTCGATTAAAAACCAAAGTTAATATTTACATTTAATGTCTTTCAAGAATGCGACACGAAGATTTTGAATAAAATAGCCCCACTCTAAACTACCTTTTACATGGAAACATTTTCGAAAACTTTGATTTTCTTGAAAATAGCTCTAACGATTTTCATTAAAATGCGATATTTTTTAGATATTTTTGTGACAAATGCAAATTATATCTTAAATTTTCTGGCTATAGCCCTTGAATGATGTCTGGATGACTTTTGAATAACTCGTAAATAGTAAGAGGTAGACAAAATCTTACTATACAAAAAATATAGGTCTCACTAAAACATATAATGTATGTCTAAATAAAATTTTTATAGTGAACCATTTTAGAGATATTCCTTACTTCTGTCAGTTTCGAAAAAGTTAAAACTTGAAACGGAACATCGTTGTTAATTTTGTATATATATTAAGCGTGCAAAGAGAACGGGATCTCAAAGCTTTAGAAGATTTGACTATCGCACAAAGTCTACTGTATTCTAATATTCCCCTTGTACCTACAAGGAAATAAGCAATAAGATAATTTGTACAAATGTTTATCTCAACTAACACGAAGAAGATATAGGAATAAGAGTTTGTAAGAATGGTTAGTACAAGAGTAGAGAAAGTCATGCGAGTGCAACACATCAGATTTTTAAGTATTTGAGTTAGTTGATTTTACATTAACGATTTCTTTAACACTTTCTATCAAGAGATTAGTTGTTGCTTCTAGCTTTTTGATGGAATCACACAAGAAACTCAGATTAGCAGCAATATACGCCGTTTCTTAACTGTTATTTAGCAGATTTTGAACAATTTGTATAGATGAAACATTGTATTTGTCCAGTTCATCCACAGCCAATTTAGACACATCAAAATGTTCCGCATGGTACACCACTACTGAAAGCCAAGCCCGCCTCGGTAGCGTGATGGTTAGCGTGTCCGTCTCACGTTCAAGAGGTCGCGAGTTCGAATCTCGTTTAGGGTAAGTTATCCGGGTAAGGTTTTTTCCGAGGTTTTCCCTTATCCTGGGAAGAGGAATGTCGGGTAACTTGAAGCTCAATGGACCTCGGGCTCATTTGTGTATCGTTTCACTCGTTAAAAAAAAAAAAAAAAAAAAAAAAAAAAAAAAAAAAAAAAAAAAAAAAAACTGAAAGTCTACTGCCCCAGCGAATAACAATTGGGGTTTTTGTTTCTAAGGAGATCAACTGTCTGTAGCAAACACCTTCCTTGCATTGGATACCAATTTGTCCACATTGGGACACAGTGACCCAAAAGTTTTGCAAACCTTTGTAGCGCATGCGCAACGCAAGTCATATGTATGATTTTCGGATAGCTGACGCCAAGTGCTTCTGCGGCTTTCTTCATGTAAGATGTTGCAAATAAGCATTTTATTGTACTTAGCACCATTTGTCCATTATATGTGCCTATTTTCATTGAAGAGCCTAGCAACATTAATATGACTTACCACCATTTCTTTGCAAGCTAGTAAATACGCACGATTGGCAACTGTCGCGTCATTTTGAATTCCTGTCGAGTCTTGAGCTTCATTTTCGCACACAGCCCTGATTTTTGGCACTGTTTTTTCGTGACACTTTGGAAGAAGCTTTAACCTATGGATTGATCACTATGTAGATGAATATCCGCCGAACTGAAGTGAAGGAACAAGAATAACTCGAACGCATAATCGTGTCGAGTTCAAGTACATAGTGAAATACTCTGACATCTGAAACTTCTTCCCTGCGAGTTACGTTATATACCGCGTGGAAGGGAAGTCATTACATTAATTTAAACCAGTGATAGATCTTGGTATTTGGAACACATTTTGTATCTTACGTTTTTGTCTGCGAGCATTTCCTATGGAGATATTTTAGTTCTGTCGAAGTTAAGCTGGCAACACTGCGGATTGTGTAGGTGTCACTTTTGCTAGCTCAGTACATAAACAAAGAACGTAACGGAGCGTTTTGAAAACAAACTCATACCTGCCTTGTCCTTGTGTGTTTACTGTGCGGACGCAGGCCAACCACAAGCGTTAGCTCCCAAAACATTACCGAAAGCCAAAGTTGTTTACATGCACAAACCAGATCAATTCCCTGACCAACCTCAACGCAACGTTGTCGAGTTACATCATCTCTGAAATAGCAGCTCAGAATATTCCTTTACGTCTTTTAAGTGATTAATTATTTCGAAACCCTGTGTGATGTTCCATAATTACTACTGAAGCATCTTACAAGTAACAAACTGTTATATTTGCACATTCTTGTGGAATTACGTATCCAACTTGGATAAAAAACCATTTATTTTTTTCGAAAGTGGCTAATCAAATAACAAAATACAATTAGACTTTTTTGTTTGTAATTCTTCTATGAAGTATATATTAGAAGGAATGTAATGACTTCCCTTCCACCCTGTATATTTATATTGTAGCGAACTGTTGACAACACGTAATCTAATCTAAGGTTACAGGATGTGCAGAAGGTTACACAGCTTCTCTTCTCAAGAACAAAGTCATACTGTTTGCCACACACAATAAAAGGAGAAACAAAGCTCGGTGTAGTATATTGGTAAAATACGTAAAATATGTACTAATAACTAAATGGTGCAAAATATTTAAGTACATATTTTAATTCTAAAATTATTCATTTTATGTGATATAAAACTTTGTATTTGTGATAGTGGCAGAAACTTAGTTTCGCGCTTGTAACCTCAACCAGAAAAAAATATGTGTTTAAATAAAAGCTCGTTCCCTATTCATCATGTAAAATAAGTGGCCAAAGCAGTGCGTTCCGCCTGTTAATAGCTAAATGATAAAGCACAGGGAATTTCAACGTCCGTCTTTCTCTCTCATTAGTCTTGAAATTCAATTATTTAAGTCCAGGTGTACGTGGGGAATTAAAACACGATCCTTATCATGGCTTTAAGGTGCTACGTCACAGTATTGAATTTTAAAAAACTAAATAAAGCCTCTGTAACAGATTATAACGAGCGTTCAACATTTTATTTTGGAAATTCAATGCCTGGCCACCCACATTAATGTTTCATCTCGAATATCCACCCTCGCTAATGGATGTACATATTAGGCACGGAGACTGTGTGCCAGGGATTATATTATATTAAGCTTGATATGCCGGGGAATTGAATCAACAACAAACAGGCAACAATGCAGAAGTAGCTAATTGAAAACATATTCATTCCACATCGGAAGAAAAAATAATATTATGTGCTGCATTCACACGATTATCTCCATTAATTAAATAATTGAGATTAATAATAATTAATATTTAGTAAAATTGTTAAAGGTTCCCTCATTTCGGGTATTATAAAGAGTAATTTGAGGTTTCTGAGACCTTTCTTTTTAGAAATTAGACTCATGCTGTTCACAATATAGATACACAGACAGGCGCACACACAGAGATATTTTTCTAAAAATCTGCAGTTTTCCTAAAGCATATTTTCATCTGTCTGAACATATCAGATAGGACAGGAAGGTCTAGTGATAAAAGGTAAAAATCGTTTTCATTCAAAATACATTAATTTATCATAACGATATCGAGGTTAATTCATAAAATCCTCTATACTTATATTATAATTATATTTTAAAAAGCAAATTCCCTTCAAAGTTAAGAACTAAAGAGGATTTGACAAGCTATTCGTAGAAAGTTTAAGATATGCATTTTTTTAGTTACAGTTATTTTAAACATGTGATTATTTAATCAAAGTCGTTAAAGCCATTTTTGAACAAATACAAATTTCTTAAAAATTTTCTACGTAACATATAGTTTGGAATGAGTGGAGCTTTTCTTAGTTCTTTTTTTAAAGTTTCCTTGGAAGATGAACTTGAATACAAGTTTGGAATCGACTAATCGTTTTTAAGTTTTCCAGCCTTGAGTTCAAAAACTTGCACCTTTTTTATAATGTATCTCTGGATTCAGGAAGTTCCAAAAAATTATATCCGGTAAAATCTGGATGTTGAACTTTGGTGTGGAATGCAATACTTCCCCTACTATTATTACATAATGGAGAAATTAAAAATTATATATAAAGCGCCAGGAAATGCCAAGTGTTAAGCTGTCTATTCCTTCTGAAAATTAAAATGTGACTGTTGCACTCATGCCGGATTATCACCTTTTGGTCGTGGTATATCAGCTCCTCCTTGCGGTTCCGCCAGCCTAAACATTTTCTTATGGTTTTGAACATCTGAAGTATCCATGCGCTGTAAAAGCAATTAACGGGTCATTCAAAAATGACAGACAAAGGATTTGACAAATATTCCAGTGAGGAGATTGATATTTTAATTGAAGGGGCGAAGTAAAAAATACATGGAAAAGAACACATTTGTTCTTTTATGTTCATTATGTGTCCAATTCCTCATTTCCCTGAATTAAACGTTAAATTGTCGTTGTTACTCCCACAGCCTACTGAATTAATTGCAGTACCAACTGTGAAAATAAATTTGTATTAAAATGTATGAAGGTTATTGTAATTTGTAAGTTGTTTACTGTAAAATCACTATTGGAGAGCTATATAGCAGTAAAAGTAGCTTTTTAGAGAGCACCATATTTTTATGTTTTGGCGGTCACATCGCTCTCTCACAACCCCCAGAATGTCTGGAGGACCACACCTGTCGTTGGTTTACGGGTCTCACCGACCTGACCCGGAGAGTTATCAAAATAAATTCACCGACCATATCCTCTGATTACCAATCAGAGGACGTATTACATGCCATGACAGGTCAGCATGTTAGGGGTTAAGATTTTATAGAGAAATGGAGAGGTTGGAAAAATAATGACTCCCTAGCCCTCGGGAACCCTAATAGCATCGGGGTCGGAAGAGAACAAGAGATGACCAAGGTAAGGTCAGATAGAAAAGTTACAGTGAGGAGCAAAACACCAGTAAGTGGAAGTAATGTTCTGCTCAGCTTGGGTACCTTGTGGTTGCTATTCACATATCCCCTAGACGGAGACTTCTGAGGGTAAAAGATTACTCAACTCTGAATTCAAGGAAGTTATTGCAAAATATGAAAAATCAAAAAAATAAAAGATGGAAACTACCAAACGTTCAAACAGCAATTCCTGAGGATCCTCAGTTGCAACCTTCAGGTTGATTACAGGACATGATTGTCTGGCAAAACATTTAAACAGAATTGGGATATATTCTTCACCACTCTGTCCTCTATGTGATCTGCAAGAGGAAATGGATCGAGACCACCTTCAAATATGCCTGGCCACTTCTAGTGCCCTTCGCATCCATAAGTGAAAAATATTGGAGAGCAAGAGGATTAATGACTTCATTGTCAGAAATCCAGCATTAGCTAACAACATTTCTGTATAGTAAGACTTGGTCTAGCACTTACGGTTTATGAGTTATTCAGAAGTCATCCAGAGTAAACATAGGCTATAGTCAGAGAGTGTAAATATTCTGACGTCACAACATTGATATGAAACTTACGTATTTTGCGGATGTTCTTTCTGGGTTTGCCCCGGTATTTCTTGTGATGGTGGCCCTCCTTGGGGTTGCTACCGGTGCGATATGTCTCCACGATACTGTTGAGTATGGCATCCTTGTCGCCCCGGGGTATGACCGGCATGGGCACCCGAGCCATGGGCAACAGGTTCGTTCTGTAAACAAACATCATGTGTTGCAAAAACTTACCTACTCTGGTATTATCCTGCTACTTAAATGGTTACCCTCGCGGCATCAAAGAGTGCTATGAGATTGCAGGTATTTAGCTCTCAGAAAGCTACGTTGTCACGTTTTCTCCAAGTAAACATGCATAGACATTTATTTCCTAGAGCACCAATGAATGAGAAGAGTGAGAGAGAAAACAGCGAACACTTTGTAACGCTGTGTTTTACTCCACGTGGAGTTAACATCTATCTGTCATTTATGATTTCTACGCGACCACTGGCTAGAGTGACGTGCTCATTGATGCAATGTGAAACATCGGCGACTTCCGAGAGTAATCACTGCGTTATCCGAGAGGCTTCTATTAACAAAGATAAACCGCAGGTTAACCATTTGAGTAGCATGATTATATCTATTTCATATTAATATACTTTCATTATACATTCACAGATTCCTTTTTTGTTCCATTTATATTAATACCGGAATTATTGACTGATAATATTAATAATTTTATAAAGAAATGATAGGGAGATACATAAATAATTGTAAATATTTTTCTTACATTAAAATCAATGTATAATGTAATGTAAGAATCAATTTTCCTTGATATCTCGATCTGTTTATTTTTTCTTCTCCCCTTTCTCCCCATCTGTGAGACTATGTTTACTGATTCTCACATACCACAGCGCCCAGTGGTCAAAGAGATGCTTGTCTAGTATGCTGTGGTGTGCGTTGGGTTGCCTATATGTAAAATCTGCGCGGCGCGGCGTGATGATCTATTAATAACTTACGTGACGTTCTCGGGAGAGTGGGTGCTGGGCTCAAGGGTTGTGAGGGTGGTCGGCGCCGTGACAGGAGGGGGGCGATTGCTCGCCAACAGACGATGCTCCTGTTCACGCCGTTCCTCTTCTATCTCGGCTTCTATGTCGTTATTATTCATGACGTCGATCGTATTATGCGCTATGTGCTCCATACGCAACACCTCGTACTGTCTCTCGTCCTCGCTGTGGTGGAACACCTCGCTCAGTTCGTACTCCTTCACCTGCAACAACAACAAAAACACACCTTCAGCCTCTACACACTTCTCCGGAATAAACGGCGAAATTCAGGGTTTTCACCATTTGGACGCTAGAGACTTCATTCTTTGCACACACACACACACACACACACACACACACACACACACACACACACACACACACACACACACACTCACTAAGGGCATAAAAAACATCATTCTGCCTAATTTCATTACTCTAAGTCTAATAGGTTTTTAATTATAACAATTTTTATTTAAATTTACATTTTTCAAAATCAATCTCGTATATATAAGTTAATGTTAAGTATGAGACACCACCGAGGAGTTTAAATCTGTAGTTGTTAGGGACCCTGCTCTCTGCTCGCTCTCCTCATCCGAGCACCCATCGTATCCTCTCACCTCACGCCTCCCTCCTGGGGAGGCATAGGCATAAAAGATTTCCGGGCCGAAATAGTTGTGTAGTACAGTTGGTTTTAGTTACGAGAGTGAGTCGGCCAGCCTGTCAGCGAGCATGTATGTGTCGTCGAGTGATTGTATCGCAATAGTAAACATATAAGAGGCAATGAAACAGGAGAAAGACATTGAAAGACAGAAAGATTATCAGAAGAACAATTGTGAACTGTAATAGTAGAGAAGATTATAAAATGTGTTAACAACGAGAAGTAAACTGTGCATTTGTAGTAAGATGTAGAGGAAATAAATGGGTAGAAAGTAAACAGACTTCGCATTTCGTCAACTTTGTTACATTATGGGCATGATACATTGATATTTCCGCATTGTTTATTGGAGCGAAGCAACCGTCGTACTAATGTATTGTTTATGCCATACATAAATGCATTTATAAATACATTTCACTTATATCCGCACGGTGAAGAAGGTAGTTATGAGATCAAAATGCTCATTACTGATGTAATAAGTTGAACAAACCAGAGCCCATCCTGTTAACTAGTGCGGGTCGCGTATGCACGCGTCCGAGATATGAAAAACTTAGACCCGCACTTCTTACTTGGCGGAGGTCATTAAATATTGAATTAAGCAGTGCAGTAGCTGCAGCTAGCTGTCAGTGCTACCAACTAAAAAAATAATTACATCTCGCGAGAAGCGGAAGGAACACTAATTTGCCCGCATTGCCTCGAGGAAAACTAAGGGTCGCGTTTAAATTTCTACAAGTTCCAACCCGCTAAAATTAAATTAAATTCCGCTGGCAACCCTGCAACTAAAGCATTGTAATGATGTGGTTCTGAAGGAGACGGTTGGAGGGGGGGGGGGGGAGGGGGCGGATGCCTCTGGCGTCCTGTTTTTGATACGCATCTCTTAAAATATTACTATAGAGTTTTAAAGTTGGTATTAACCGGTTTAAGGAGATGAAATTGGGACGGTGCCCTCTGATAAAAACATTGGCAATTATCCATGTTATACTTGGCAAATCCATAGCCAGATAATCCACAATCGATTACTCTGTGGATTAAAATTACCTGAAAGCTCTTATATTACTAGAACAGGTACGGGCACGAGAGAAGAGATAGCGGCTGAACTTGCCTTACCCACCCCACATTCTCTTGCCAAGTGACAAAGGTTGTTTGGATGCAACACGTACAGTGGTGGCTTCACTCCACCTGCACGATAGTAACTTCTACGCTGTTATTAACTATTTTGTTTATATTAAACATATTTTGCATACAGTAACTATTACAGCCTGTAAAGGTTATTTAAGTTTCCATTTAAGTTCATGAATTGAACCAAATAAAAATTGAACTTTGAAATAAAGAAGACGTAATGATAAAAAAATATAACGAGTATTTTGTGTGACCAGTTTGTAACTTCGTGATTGGTAATTCATATTGTCGATCAATATTTTTCTTTTGTTGAAGAGCTCCCGTAAATATACATTCTACGTTACAGCAGTTATAAGCAACCTACTTGGTTAGGTAAATTACATAATCTTCAAGTTTATAACCTTCCTTTATCTTATGCACGTAATATCCTTACACTGCCTTATGATTAACATGCCAAAGTGTTCCTCTTTCACAATAAATAAATCAGTAACGTTCCTTTGCTATTTAGCCTAAAATATATTTTAAAACTATTTGATCAATATATAAACCCTTTGGTTTTAAACTCAATATTATGTTCAAGCTTGGAAATACAAAATACAATTGTTTATATTACATAAACTAATAAGAAACTAACCACAAAAAGGTGGAATCATATCGTCCCTTTTATATATTTGGAAATGCGGGTATTCAGAAAGTTGTTGTTGTTTTCTAGTGCCTTGCATCTGGCAATGAAGCCATTAGCATTCGTGCTTTCCAATACTTTTGAACTGTAGTTTCTTCTGATCTTAATGCTTCACAGGTCTTCAAGTGGTCTTCGTTCATTTCTGCTGGATCGTTACACAGGACACATATTGGTGAGGCTGAGATACCTATTCTGTAGAGATGACTTGCCAAGCAGTCGTGATTTGTCAATAGTCGGAAGGCTGCAACAGGTATTCAGAAAGTACCTTTATAAATAACATCACCAAAGTTTGATTATATTTCGTTTCATTTATTATGAATAATTATCTATTGTGACCTTAAAGCTACTTACAATTTCTTGCTTTTCGATGTCCTCCATCCATGTTCTAATTTCCTTCCAGAAACCTTTATTTTTAATGTTCCTTTCTGCCCATATTTCCACCATTCCTATTTCTTTCAATATTATCTGTAGTATTTTGTGCATCCAAGTTTCTTTTTTCCCCATTTTCTCCTGTACAACCATGCGTTGTTTTAATATATCATTTTCCTCCAATACATGTGTTCTAAATCAGTATTTAACTTCCACAAAACAAAAAGAAAGTCAAGACAAAAGAAGGAAGAAATTTGGCTCTATCACCAACGTTAAAGAAGAAATCAAAGAGTATTATATGAAGTCACTGTTCCTTTGTTATTTTCAGCGGCCATGAAAACGTAAGAAATTATGTTGGCAGCGTTGGAGCTATTATGATTATCGGTAACAAAGATATAGATGGCTTTGCATGCTTTCGTAGGCATTATATACAATTATAATTAATAGTGTGAAATGGAGAGGAATCAAATCATTTTTGCCTTGTGTAAAAGATATTCTTTACTAAACTTGGCCAAAATCGGTTCAACGGTATACGATAGTGCAGTACTGTTCGCCAATGTGGCAATACATTCAATTTTGGTTGGCGTGTTTTATTACGTTGAGTTTTTGTTTGTCGTAGTTAGTATAGTATTCCTAACTTAAACAGATGCATTTGAGTTGTTGCAAATATATTTTATGTACTGAAGCTCAATATTCTAGAAAGTTACGTGCCCATAGCGTTAACTTAATTGTGGTATATTGCGTACGAATGAACGCAGCATATTTTGAAGAACATTTGTGATGGTAATAGGAAATTCATTAGTGATGACTGAGGTTATGTAATAGTTTTTGTGGCGAGTGTAGGCTCCTAGCTCAGAGTCGAGCAGTCTGTATGTTTATAACGAATCTATCGGCTTCCTATGAGGAAAACTTCCTGCAATGGATTCGCCAAATAACACCTCGGCTGATGCAGCAGGTACAAGCAATGGTAACCAAGGTGAAGGTGGTAGAGATGGAAGTCCTGAAGATGACCAAGTGTCGAACCAGAATGATGCTGAAGATAATGTGGTACATAAACCAGACCAGTTGCCTGTAAGTGTGAGTAAGGTAGCATTGGCTTTGGAACGGCTGTTAGTTGAAACAAAGGAAAATATTAATAAAGACTTGAGCGAAGAAGCTGCTTGTGCCTCTACTTCAAATAGTCAAAAACAAAATGTTACAAACTTTGTATATAGTTTAAAATGGATAAACTGGCATGACAACAAAACACCCATTGTTACCCAAAATGAAAATGGTCCCTGTCCTTTGATAGCGATAGTAAATGTTTTATTACTGAGCAAGAAGATAGAAATACCACCACATATTGAGGACATTACTTCAGATCGGCTGATTGAGTACATAGTAGACACTATTTTTGAAAACATCCCAAAGAACATCAGTGGAACAGATAGGTTAGATTATGAACAGAACGTGAATGACGTTATGGCTGTACTGCCTCGCCTTCAAACCGGACTTGATGTAAACATCAAATTTACTGGAGTCCAAGACTTTGAATATACTCCTGAGTGCATCATTTTTGACTTGCTGAACATATCCTTATACCACGGATGGCTGGTAGATCCTCAGGCTCACGACACCGTTTCAGCTATAGGAGATTTTGGATACAACCAATTACTAGAGAAGATTATTGCCAATAAATCCTCAAGGGACGTGGAGCTTTCCACAGAAGCACTGATTGCAGAGGAATTCTTGATAAAGACAGCATCTCAATTAACAGTACATGGTTTATGTGTGCTCAACGCAACTATGAGGAAAAATGAGTTGGCAATCCTGTTTAGAAACAACCACTTCATTACTATACTGAAAAAGGGGGATCAGTTATACCAGCTGGTAACAGATCAAGGATTTTTACGAGAATCACGTGTTGTTTGGGAGACTCTCAGTAATATTGAAGGAGACGAGACATTTGTCGATGCAAATTTTGTGAAGGTGCCTCCCAAATCTCCAGAAGCATATAAAAATTTGCCATATACAACTTCACAGGAAAAGCAAATTAACCAAGATGAAGAACTGGCTCGCCAAATCCAGGAAGAGGAGAACAAAAAATTGAAAAGTCCAACTGTTGCAAGTTCAGGGGTTCCATCGAACCAAGTCCATCCAGGAGTTCACTCGCCAGACTCAAGTCTTCAGTCCTTAAGTGAAGAACGCATGAGACATTGCTCCTGCATCATCCAGTGACTTCTTGCTGTCACGGATATTACTAACCCTTCCATATTATATTTCTAGACTTGGAAAAAAAATATGTATATTTTCAGAGTTCTATATTAACACCAATGTGCTTTTCCATCAACATTTTCTAAGTGTAAAGAAAATAAATGTTACTTTATAGAAGGAAAAAACTAGAAGCTTATAAGGTTAAGCCTCTACACACATATGGCCCGGCTCTGTAGCGTGATGGTTAGCGTGTCTGCCTCACGTTCAAGAGGTCGCGAGTTCGAATCTCGCTTAGGGTAAGTTATCCGGGTAAGGTTTTTTTCCGAGGTTTTCCCTACCCTGAGAAGACGAATGTCGGGTAACTTAAAGCTCCATGGACCTCGGGCTCATTTGAGCATCATTTCACCCATTTCATTTCATTCATTCGTCCGATATGACACAATGTTGGAGAACGTTAATTAAAAAAATATATATATACACCGACTTTTAATAAAAAAAATAAAAAAATAATAATAGCAATAATAATGATATTAATAACAATAATATCAATCATAATAATAAATAATAATAAAAATAATAGTAATAATGATAATGATGATGATAATAATAAATAACAGTAACAATGTCGGTCTGGGTGGCTCAGTTGGTTAGACGCTGGTCTACTGATCCCAAGGTCGCGGGTTCAAAACCGCCGGTGGTATGCTTAAAAACGACAGCTCCATGTCAGTAGATTTACTGGCATTTAAAAGAACTCCTGCGGGACGAAATTCCGGCAGACTGGCGACGCTGATGTGATCCTGGCAGCTGACAGCGTCGTTAAACAACAAAATAAATTTAACAGTAACAATAACAATAATTATTTATATTATCATTATTATTAATTATGATATTACTAGCTACATACCTGATGTGTGATTAGTCTTTTACAATCTAGTAACGAATTAACTAATTTCATGCAGCACCCTTGTTGTTTAGGAAATTATTTTTTAATGATCTAGAGGAATTTTATGATTGATTCTCTCCTTTACGTCTTATGCTTGTAATTTCGTACGGTTCAGACTATTCCAGAAAAGCGGGTGAAAAATCGGCCGATATTCACACAAAAGAATATGAAAAGTCGACCTACGCCTGACTTCCCTATCATATCCCCAGCACTGCACCAAGTTCTGGAAATGTTCCATAACGCATAAGTACCTACCCTTTGGTGGTGGAACAATCATCGGTCGGAGTGACTGAGTAATGTTTACCATATCTACCACGTACTTCGAGCAAGTAGAGAAATTGCATACCAAGATTTCATCAGGAGTTTATGTTTCGAGATGTTCTGATTAAAAAGAAGCATTTTTAGAAAAACGTATGAACATCATAACTCGAAAACGAAAAGTCGCTTCAATGCCAAACTTGATATTTAAGCTTAGCAACATCCAAGGGTACAACTCAAAACTTTTCAAGAAAATTTCTTACCCCAGACCACACTTTAGATGGAACACTTTTCGAAATTTTTAATTTTCTCAAAAATGGCTCAAACGATTTTGATTAAAACACCATATGGTTAAGATACTTTCATTTAAAAATAAATATTTAACTTAAATTTTCTGGGAATAGTCTTTGAAGTCAAATGAAAAACCGTTATTCATTTCTTATATGTTAACCGCACAAAGAGAACGGGGTTTGAAAGCTTTAGATGCATTTTGGTCCAAAACAAATGGCAGTTCACGTAGCAAGCGTGAGAAATAGGCATGGCTGATGCAAATATTAATTTAGTGATTGCTATGTGTAGGTTTGGGGATATATTTCTCAGTAGGAACAAAATATATTAGAAGTAAAAGATTCTGGTGAATATTGTCATCGTTAGAAAGAAGAGAACAGGGCACAGGCCGAGGTATATGGGTCTACTACAAAACGAATTGAGGTTAGAGAATCCGAAAAGCTAGGAACTGACGAAGATTTATTGTACAACCTTTTACATTGTGTTCAAGGCAAAATTACATAAACCAGGACACAAATATAAGAATCTATTACAGCGCGAAAGAGGTAAGGAACAATTGTAATGGTTTTAATCTTAGTATGGATGGACAGGAGATTTCAACTATTCCGCAACAAAATTTTAACATATGTAAGTACTATTAACTGGATTTCTTATTATTTATGAAATATGTGTAATAAGCACCTCAGTTGTAGACGTTAATGGTCAGGAAAATTGTTAATGAATGCTCCAGACAAAATTAAAAGTTTTATTAAAATACCAATAACATTAAAAGTGCCACAAGCTGTACATACGCAGAATTTGGATTTTTAATTGAATTCTCTAGGCTTTTCTATGAAAATCTTAATTGAAAAATAGCCATTACAGCAAGATCTTTCTCCTCTAAAGCCATTTTGTTCTTCTGCGAGTAGATTTTCATACACTTTATACAGTTTATTCTTGATGATGGCGTAGATTTTAATTTATTCAATTGCTACTCTGTAAAGCAAATCACTTTGGCTCGTATCGGAGGCACCTAATGGATGGAGATATGCCACTTTTGCTGTACGGAAGGGGGCGACGTTAATTTTCTCGCTGTTGCCACATGTTCTCCAACAGGACAGTAATATTAATTTGGGAGATCCCTTGGGAGTAGGATCGGCGAGATATAGGTCAACTATCCCGCTCGCTCTCTCAATATGACATGGAGGTGTGCCAAGTGGTCATGCCAAGGTGCAGTGTATGTATGCATTCTGCACGCTTTGTGTTTACATAACCCGTCCTACAGCTGTCATACAAATTACCCCCAACGCAAATTATATATCTTATTGCACCATCATGACGTGCTAGACTCAGGTGAACAGTCCTAGGTATTCAACACCATATAATATACATACATAACCTCACTCTTCTATCTGCTTCTTCTTGTTAATCTGGATAAACCTTCACTACTAGGGCTCGGAGTTTTAAGTCCTAAAAACTTGGGAAATATTTATTTTTTATGTGCTGAAAATGTAAACATACCAACCGTTATTCCTGGAAGAAACCACCAAGTACTGTAAAGTTACAGTATACAATCAAATTTTCCATCCTTAAAGATTGACATTTGTCACCAATAAATGTCTTGAATTTCGAAAATGATCACTCCACGTCGCAAGAACTAATTTATAACGTTCTCCAATAATTTCTTCATATTGTAGATCATGACTAATACAACAAATATGAATTTTCGTATATTCGGTTAAATAAACTGCTATTTTCGAACACTCCTTTGCATTTTATTTTTAACTTCTGTGCTGCAGAATCACCAGGAACCTTCATTTCTATTTTTCCACATCCTGAACTGCTTTGAGTTCAAATAACCTAGCTGTCGACGGGCCCTTAAATCCTACTCACTATTCACTCACTTGAACTGATTCTGTCAAAGACATTCCTACCGATTCCAGTTCCTTTTTCCAATCACATAGGAAACACGGATTTGCGGAAATGCGTGTTCAGTCATTTTGGCACTTGCGGACTTGTGTAACTTGAGAAAACAGGATGTTTATATTTTCCTCCAACTGAAGGGATACTATACCTGACATATCAGTTCATCCAACAATGAATACCAACAAATTGCGACATGGGGCAATGTAATTGACTATTAAAGAAGTTGGGTCGTGACTTGTTAAAATAATTCTCCTGCTGTGACTTTATATAAATATGTGAAAACTATCTTAGAAAGAGGTTTCTTCCATGCATTTTTGTATAATTTATCTAAATATCCGAAAATATTTACATAAGAAAATCAGAAAATATGTTTTTTTATGTGCAATAAAACTTAAATACACGCATTTTGCTCTGGTGTGAATATTTAGAAGAGTAAACTCAGTTTCAAGTTCGTATTAGGATGAGTTATCCGAATAACCTCCCCGAGGTTTTCACTTAACCCTGAGAATGGTTGGACGCTGGCCTACTGATCCCAAGGTCGCGGGTTCAAACCTGGTCCAGATCGATGGTTTTCTAATCCATGCCAGTAGATATATATATTGTGACATGGCTTCTCCATGTCATTAAGACTCTTTGATTTTCAAGGAGGTTGCCATAGAGACAGTTTGAGTTGTTGAAGATCAAGAGACAGAAACTAGTATGGTGTGAGAGTTTGGAAAGATTAAGAGACAGAAACTAGTAGTGTGGCTGTACTTGAAGCTTGAGAAAATAAAAAGATTTGGTAAATTTGTTACATTTGGTGTCAGGAAGTGGGATATTCGGAAACCAGGATGATGGCAATGATGAAAGAATTATTTGCCAAAATGGAAACGAGAAACGACAACCTCGCTGCCGAGCTGAAAAAGATAAAGACGGAGCTATCGGCGAAAATTGACGAGCAACTGGCTGGCGTGACGGAAGGCGTGGAAGAACTCGGCGAAAAGGTGGAAGACCTCTGCCAGCACGTGGACGTCGTGGAGGACGACGGGGAACGTCTTGGCGCCCTGGTAGTAAGAGTTGACGAGAGCGTCAAAGTACTGGATGCCAGGGGCAGACGGAATAGCGCGGAGCCGGGGAGGGAGCACCTAGTGGCCGAGGCGACAGTTGCGCCCGTTTCGGACGATCAGCAGGGAAGCGCACAAGCAAACGAGCAACACGCGAGAACCGACTTGGCGTGTGACATGGGGGGACCGTCGGGGCCATCCAATCACCTGACGCATAGTGCCGTGAACGGAAGAATGGTGGACATCATCGTGGACGGCAGGATACAGGAGAGGCCGTGCCGAGCACGAGTGAACACGAGTGCAGCGGTGGACGCGACTCGCGCGGATGTGGTGGGGTTTGTTGCCGGACCCATCGGAAGCAAGGTGGCTGCGAAGGTGCGCCAGAGAGGTCGGCGGACATGGTACCCAGTGAGCCGTTTCAAAGTGCGCAGGTTGGCCCGTCAACACACCAGGAAGAAGGGCAACTGGACGAGGGACCGTCAAGACCGGCGGTACTGTTGCAGAATTTCGAAGCAGGATGGCATACATCGTCCTACCTGGACCAAGGGACACTATCCAACAGCGATACCTAGGATCGTGCCCCCTGGAGAGCGAGGTCCTACTGGCCCTCAAGGTTTACAAGGATTCCCTGGCCCTCAGGGTCTGGTAGGCTTGCCTGGAATGAAGGGTGAACGTGGATTCCCAGGAATGAAAGGTGAACAGGGCAATCCAGGACCTCCAGGACAAGCTGGTGCACCAGGACCTGAAGGACCTAAGGGTGACTCAGGCTCTCAAGGACAACATGGAGCTCCAGGACAACCTGGTCCACAGGGCCCTCCAGGAGACAGAGGACTTCCAGGATTACCCGGCCCAACAGGACCTGCTGGCCTCAGAGGTCAGAGAGGTGCACAAGGTGAGACAGGTCCACCAGGGAAGCCAGGCAGTGAAGGACCTCCAGGACCACAAGGTATTGCAGGACCTCTAGGACCACCGGGACCAATTGGAGAACAGGGACCAGAGGGAGCACCAGGTAAAGCAGGAACACCTGGTATTGCAGGAAGACCGGGAGATAAGGGACCTGTAGGACCTTCAGGACCTCCGGGAACTCCAGGGGCACCAGGTCTTCCAGGGCCACCTGGTCCAAATGGACCTCCAGGACCAGCAGGAGAACGGGGTCTTCGAGGAGAAACTGGACCACAGGGTGTAGAAGGGCCACAGGGAGCTAGAGGAAAGCCAGGACCTCCAGGGCCAGAGGGAGGTAAGGGTGATAGAGGAGAAGGTCCAAAGGGTGCAAAAGGACACCGTGGTCTCATTGGTCTACAAGGGTTACCTGGACCTCAGGGACCTCCAGGAGACAAAGGCATGACTGGACCTCCAGGATTGTCGGGAAAAGATGGTGAACCTGGAACTAAAGGTATGCCTGGAAGAGATGGAAACCCAGGACCTCAAGGTATACCAGGACCACCAGGCCCTCGTGGACCACCAGGAGAAGAGGTTCGATGGGTTAATCCACCGGGGCGCAAGGGAGATGCCGCAGTGATAGTGCTGGTCGGGACGACCAGCTCTGAGGAGGGAGCAGTGTGACATGGCTTCTCCATGTCATTAAGACTCTTTGATTTTCAAGGAGGTTGCCATAGAGACAGTTTGAGTTGTTGAAGATCAAGAGACAGAAACTAGTATGGTGTGAGAGTTTGGAAAGATTAAGAGACAGAAACTAGTAGTGTGGCTGTACTTGAAGCTTGAGAAAATAAAAAGATTTGGTAAATTTGTTACGCAGACGTTTTCGTAAAAGATATTCATTTTTTGGATTCAGGGATCTCAAAACACACATGTTTCCAGTGAAATCTTGCTGTCGAATTTTTGGGTGGAGTACAATATTTCAATTATTATTATTATTATTATTATTATTATTATTATTATTATTATTATTATTATTATTATTATTATTATTATTATTATTATTATTATTATTATTATTATTATTATTATTATTATTATTATTATTATTATTATTATTATTATTATTATTATTATTATTATTATTATTATTGTTATTATTGTTATTATTATTAGTGCAGGTAATACGAGAGGTTTCTAACGAATGGTACATTAACTGAAGTATGATTGAAGGGACTTAACTTTTTATAAAAGGGCTCGTTTAACAAGTGTATAACGATAGTTGCCCAGGTAACTTTGAGATGATGAGCAGGTATAAACTTTAACAGCATCATAGGGTTTCTTATTAAAACTCCCAACTTTTTCCCAATAAACCTTCACTCCCTTCGCCGCAGGTTTAACATATCCCAAGTTGTTAGGCATCCCACCGTACGCCTCTGCTGTGTGGATTGCATACTTACGGGATGTATTCTCATGCGTACAGTGAACTTCTGGCTTCAGATGATTTATTGATTATTGCAGCGTTTAGAGGTCAGTTCGAAGGTTTAGGGTTAGATTCCTGTCTGGAGGGGAAGGGTTTCATTGGTTAGAATTGTTTCCCACCTTCCAAGAGCTTGCGAATCGTGACTGGAAGAGTGAATCGACTGGTATTAAAGAAAAAAGTATTGCATTTGTGGCTTCCACTTTAATTGCACATTGATGCATTTCGCTATAGGTATACAAAGGATGCAGTAGGCTAAAGTGTTGGTGAGATTTGTAAAAGGTGTTTGGTTTTGAAATTTCATGCACTTTACATGACCACGAGAAAAAACGATTAGCGACTTACTACTTCAAGAAAGTATACCTCGTAGTGCAACAGCCCGACGCCGGCCCAAGGCCTATCACTAAATCGCTGCATCCACCACAACGGGCGTCATGAGTAGAGTGCAGTGAGACGTGGTTATGACCCGAGTCCCTCTTGCCGGGTGAATTTGGGCTTCACAAGCATGGGCCGCTGCTTTTACTTCAAGTAGTTCCTCAATTATTCCCCAGGGACCTAACGAGACTGAGTGCACCCCGGACCAGGCCGCTCAGCGGGAGGAAGAATTGATACCAATACCCGCAATCGCAAAGAAGTGTTTGAAATTTTCAATCAATAGCAAAATATGCTAAATATCCTTCTAACGCATACTACTATTATAAAGAGAAGAGATTTGAAGGGTGTCTGGGGCAAACAATGAATTCTTATTCTGAGGAAAACTGAATTAAATTATTGTAATACGACACCAGACGCATTTTTAGTGCTATTGTACTTTAGTGGATGTCAAACTAGACCATAATGATTCTGAAACAAGAACATAACCAGACATTTTGCATCATAGGAATAACATTCACAGGTTTCAAGCATAAATTGTCAATCGTCATTTTGGATAGAATGAAAACAAGCAATATCCACAGTTCTGAATTGTTATTGTGATCAGCTGTTAACATTACTACCAACTGTATCACATGGATGTTTCCCATTTTCACTCAATCTGACATTTTAAATGTTGAAATATTTCAATACATTCCGTGTTTACTCCCAACCACACGATTGCATCTCGTAGTACTCTCACGCACATAACAAGGAATACCTCCGAAATGGTTCACTCTACAAAAAATTCATTCAGACATAAATTGTGTGTTTTAGCAAGATCTACATTTTATGTATTGTAAGATTTTCTGTATCTCCTACGGTTTACGAGTTATTCAAGTCATCCAGAGTAAACAGGACTACATTGGCTATAGCCAGAAAATTCAAAATATGCATTTCATTTGTCATAAAAATATCTCAAACATATGGCATTTTAATCAAATTTGTTAGAGGCATTTTCAAGAAAATAAAACTTTTCGGATAATTTTCCATGTAAAGGGTAGTTTAGGGTTGGACTATTTTCTTCAAAATCTTTTGTGTCGCATCCATGAAAGACATTAAACGTAAATACCAACCTTGGTTTTTAACCGACTTTTAGTTTTTGGGTTATACTGTCCACAGACTGACAGGCACACAAACACAAACACACACACAACACTTCAAACCGAATGGATTATTTACAAAACCTCGATTGAAAATATTATGTGCAGTTGTATGTTAAAATTAGAATACTGTAAAAATTATCAGTGATAGATGCAAGAGCCAAGGTGCTAGTTCCTGGTTCATTGTCATTATTTACACAAGTCCAAACTAGCACGTTTTCTACTCCTTTGAATTCAAGATCTACTTCTTTTTTCCACCCGCACGTTTTCTCTCGAGACACGTTCTTGTTCTTTCTGCACCTGATTTAGGTATATTCACAACAAAGTTGTATATTTTAATTATGAAAATAGATTATAAACAACGAGAACACTAAACAATACTCAAAATGCGTTGGTTATACACCGGTGTTGCTCTGTTGACAACCAACAGCTGTACTAAGTGATCGCCACGCCGCCTGAACGCAGTACACGGACAAGGAGAATGAAAGAAAGCGAGAAGAGCGTATGTCTGTCTCACTCTTCTCCGATACCCGAAGGCAAGCGAGACACTACTCCCACTTTACCCGACAGTGTTTACCCCCACCACTTTTCACAAGTGCTTCCACCCTGTATAAATAGTTGCTATGTGGGGAGAAGTCTTGTGAATTTAGGACATCACATTTTTATATTAAATGTTAATTGGAAAGTCATTTAAAACTCTGTGTTCAATAACACTTTTCTTTCATACCTTTCATTTTTGAACTATTGACTGTCAGTGAAGTAAATTTCTCCGCAATAAAATTGCAGCTAAATGAAGCAAAGACAGAGGAGGCAATGCTGAAGAGTGGGAAGGGATCAGTTTTAATAGGGCCATGTTTCAATAAGCCAGCAGCAGTTTATTGGGAGGTGAAAGAGATGAAGTGCGCGCTAGGGACGAGCATTATCGGTCTTCCCGGTGACGTCACGGAGACAGATGGCGGGGGTGTATAACTCATACATTCATGTATAACGGTGTTCCCCTGGGCCCCGTTGTGCGTGTTACGAGGCACCGTAATTGGGACCTACACGCTGTGGCGGTGTAAAACCTGACTAGGGGTCTCTTGTTCGTATACCAAGCAATTACTTTCATAAAAGGGACAGCGTTTCATCTGACTAATTTCAGCTCCCTCGTTTTCGTTTTCCTTCTTTTTGAGTCAACTCACAATTATTCTACTCTAGGAGCGTTCTAGCTTGTGCAATGAACAAACACTCAGCTAGTTATATTTCATTCTAATCTAGGGAACAATGAACTATCTTCTTCTGTTTCTTTCATGTTAGTTCTTTTTGCAAGGCTCACACAGAAAGCTGGTAAAATGGTTAATAATTTGATAAATTATGGCAATAACTGAATGAGATATTAAATATCAAAATATTCATGATTTTACAATAAAATTGTCATAAGTAATCTATAAACGAGCTACTTACGGAAGATATGAAATATTCCTAGTTGTACTTTTGCCAAGCAAGGCCTTATGAAGTTTAATTATTATAAATATCGTATCTTTACTGTTAAATCTCTTTGGAACTACACAAAATGAAGTCAATAAACGAGGTTATGTAATATAAACCACACAGTTTATATGTTTCTCTTGGTGTTTTCGGGTTTAGAATGTTCTATTATTTGATCTACTTCTTTATGTGAAGAGCCACCAAATTGTTTCATAACAGCCGTCATTCTCACACGTTTCTGTGTACACTAATCGTGCAATTGTTTTTGTATCGATAGTCTGGTCAAAGAAATTATGTGCGGAGATATGTTTAATTGCGAAATTTAACATGGGGAACACCGACGAAAAAGCGCAAATTGTCAGGAAGCCATTAATTATCGGGCTATGACTTACATAGGCACAAAAAATCACCCTAGCGGAACCGCCCTTCGCGGGCCAAGCCTTATCGTCCGGCCGCTGCGTCCACCACCTCTCCCCACTGTGGGGTGTAGAACTGGAGGGTGGGACGTGGTCAGCGCCCCGAGCCCTCCCGACCTGAGGTCGCTACTTCTCAATCAGGTAGCTCCTCAAGTGGACCCTCAGGGATCTAACGAGGCTGAGTGCATCCCGTGGTGGACTTCCCAGCGGGGAAAAAATCCACATGACGGTACCAGGGATCAAATTTGCTATCACTGTGCTACGGAGGCGGTTAATAATAATAATAATAATAATAATAATAATAATAATAATAATAATAATAATAATAATAATAATAATAATAATAATAATAATAATAATAATAATAATAATAATAATAATAATAATAATAATAATAATAATAATAATAATAATAATAATAATAATAATAATAATAATAATAATAATAATAATAATAATAATAATAATAATAATTTTGCTACTTTCAGTATAAGCTTTTTAAACACCCTGTACAGGTTTTTATCTAACATCGAGTTACTAGACATTCCGCTTGTTGTCAGTATTGCACTGGGACCAGTGATGCATTTTAAAACAATCAAACTTTAGTGTCAAACAGCTGTTATGTAATAACATTTGCATATCCAATCAGGTTTTACGTAGAGCAAGGTTAAGTAACGTTTACTAATGTTGTGCACATGAATGGCATAAGCACCGCCAGGGGGCAGCGTCCGCGGCTCAAGGGTTTACGATACACTAGAGACGCAGCATTCAGTTGTTTTTCTGTGAACCCGCCATGTAAACATGGCCTCAAAGTGTTCCCCGTAGACATTCTCCTAGGGTCAAACCTCCGAACGTCATAAAGGGAGCAACTGTTTGTCGTGAATTATGAACAACCATGGTAAAGCAACCAGAGGGCAGTGCTTTTCGACCGACCGGCCGGCCGGCCGCATGGACGTGAACGAAAAACCACGTACTGCAGGGGTGTACAGTGTCACTCGTTAATGCCGTCACAACGCTAGCAGCGCCTCTCCAAATGTTGTGTGGATGTATTTACCTGCGTGATTCTGTGAACAGATGTCCATGCAGTGGTGTCCTCTAAAACTGACAATACAGGTCGACATTTATACCGTCACATAGGTAGAAGTCTGAGTTTATTACATTGATGGTCTACCCCCCCCCCTCCCCCCAAAAAGTGTCCTGCAGACACACGATGAAAGTAAAACTTCTGTGTTACAGGGAAACATTTTAATAATTTTTAAACGATAATCTGTCACATCACAACACTTCAAACCGAATTGATTATTTACAAAATCTAGATTGAAAATCAGAAAATCAGAATACTGCAAATTATCACTAATAGGTGCAAGAGAAGGTGGCCGAGCCAAGGAGCTAGTTGCTGGTTCATTATTTACACTACACGTCCAAACTAGCACCTATTCTACTCCTTTCTCTACTATCTACTTCAATTTTGCATCTACTTCACATTCTGAACTGTCACTTCAGCCGCAAGCTTTCTCTAACGCCACGCTCTGCGCCTGACTTAGCCATATTCACAACAAAATTGAATATTTTAATTAAGAAAATAGATTATTAACAATGAGAACATTAAACAATACTCGAAATGTGTTGGTTATACACACGTGTTGCTCTGTTGACAACCAACAGCTGATCACCACGCCGCCTGAACGCAGTACACGGACAACGAGAATGAAAGAAAGCGAGAAGAGCGTATGTCTGTCTCGCTCTTCTCCGATATCCGAAGATAAGCAAGAAACTGCTGCCACTCTGCCCAACACAGTGTTTACCCCCACCACTTTTCACAAGTCACACAAAAAGGTTGCGGATCAGAATTTCAAAGTCCTCCCATAAGAAGTTTCAGTTCAAAAAGGAAATAGACAAGAGAACAACTAAAACAAAACGTTAACAAAATACTCTCATATGCAATACGAAGTGTTGTAATGTAAACCCCGCGCGACAGCCCACGAAGGGCCAAGGCCTACCGCCCAGCCGCTGCGTCCCCCACCTCTGCCCACTACAGGCGTCATTGGTGAGGTGCAGTACTGGAGGGTGGGACGTGGTCAGCGCCCCGAGCCCTCCCGGCCAGTTATGCGGTCTTATAGACCTGGGGCCGCTACTTCTCCATCAAGTAGCTCCTCAATTGGTCCCCCCGGGACCTAACGAGGCTGAGTGCACACCGTGATACGAAGTGTTATATATTAACAATTAAAAATTAGCCCGTGAGCATCCCTGAGCGGGCTAGGGATTTCGCCGGGTTAACCAAGTCAGTAGGACTTCCTTTTTTGTCTGTTTCGCTATTCTGAACCAGAAGTTTCCTAAATGGCACTTAAACACTTCATTTCACCGCATTTTAGCCCTGCTATACCGCGTGCTAAGAAAGTCATTACATTAATTTAAACCAGTGATAGATCTCGGTATTTGGAACACATTAGGTATATTACGTTTTTGTCTCTGACGGAGATAGTTTTAATTTTGTCGAAAACAAACTGGCAATACTGTAGATTGAGTGGGTGGTCACTTTCCCTAGCTCAGTACATAAATAAACACCGTAAAGGTGCGTGTTGGAAACCAACTCATACCCTGCTTTGTCCTTGCATGTTTATTTTGCGAGTGTAGAAGGCGAAAGCGCCCGACCAGTTTACATCCACAAGTTCAATTCCCTGACCAACCTCAACGCAACGTGGTCGACCTACTTCACGTCTAAAGGAGTTGCTCGTAGTATTCCTTCACGTCTTTTAAGTGATTATTTATGTGACGTCCTATAATTACAACCTATAGTAAAGCTTTGCGTTAAAGATAATGAAAAAATAGGATAGAAAACGAAATTCTATAAATAAACATTATTAATTCTCTACATTGAAACATATACCACATATTAAATGTTTACAATACATCCTTGACGTATACTCATAGTTGCAAAAATGTAACTGCCAGAGGACGCCACTGGACAAACAGTTGCTACACGCAAGGCAGCGCGGGTAACAGACACAGTGCTAGGCTTGTAGAGACACTGCTGTTGTGACGGCATTAACGGGACTGAGTGTACAGTTTCTGAATGAAGCAGGAAATTTACATATCCGGTGGCGAAGTCACTTGGTGTCAGAGTCACATCACTTTACAATACCAACAACAATATCAACGATGATGGCAATAATAACAATAATAATAATAATAACAACAATAACAATAATAATAATGAAGAAGAATTTGTAAAGGCCACTGTAAATTGCCAGGATCATATCAGCGCCACCTGTGTTCCCATAGAAAGATGAATATTCCTAGCTCAAGAAAAATTCCCACCTTTTATGTTGCATGGCGTAGTTTGAACAAGCAGTTTCCACTTGTGTGTAATTGCGCATGCTCGTATGAATGCCAAGACTTGAAAACGTTAAAACAAGGACAAATAAAAGAAAAGCAAGAACTCGAACCTTTGGTCTTTCCTTGCGAGTACTTCAAACTTTTCAGGGGCCGTTAAGCATGGAAGTTTGCAGGATAAGGAAGCAATATGCCACGCGATTTACGATTCCCCCCCACACTTGGTCATATTATGGAAATTGTCGTAAAGTGTGAGAGGTTCCTTCCTTGCTATGTACATTGGGGTGAGGCATCCACAATTGTGTCAACAATTGGTTAGTTTCCTGCAGTATGCTTTAGGTCGACATGCAAAGGCAAGCAACACTCGCCTCGGTCATTTCAAGACGTATGACCAGGTTGGGGGGGGGGGGGGGGGGGGCAAGTTAACACTTCCATCCATTGAACGTCTTTTGTATCTATGTCCCTGAAGGAGAACCCCCAGAAGGGATTTTGAGTTGAGATGTTGGTTTCATACGTATAGAAACATGTTAAAGTGCTGTAAATGTTTCATAATTAATTACTGATTCATGTAAATGTGTTCATGCCAGAATTTCTCATTTTAATAAGTGGTAGATAATTAAATTGTTGCAGTGCAAGAGAAAACTAACAGATTAAATACTCAACTCATACAGTTTAATGTAAAACCAAAAGTTGGTGTTTTATGAGGAAATTGAAGGGTTCAAGTTTGGTGGCATATTTTAAGAGTTGTAATTGAGAAACAAGAAACATTGTCACTGATTGATGTAATTGTGCTTATGCATATTTAATCGGGAGCGGGGAAAGGCATTTAAGTTGCGTAATTCAATTATATAAATACAGGATGAAAGAGAAGTCATTACATTAATTTAAACCAGTGCTAGATCTCGATATTTGGATCACATTTTGTATCTTAAGTTTCTATCTCTGACCATTTCCTAAGGAGATATTTTAGTTTTATTGAAAACAAGCTGGCAAAACTGCAGATTGTGTGGGTGGTCACTTTCCCTGGCAGCATAACTCAAAAACGAAGAATCGGTTAAAAACCAAAGTTGGTATTTAAGTTTAATGTCTTTCAAGGATGCGACACGAAGATTTTGAAGAAAATTCCTCCAACCTAAACTACCTTTCCATGGAAAATATTTCGAATATTTTTATTTTCTTGAAAATGGCTACAACGATTTTAATTAAAATGACATATATTTGAGATATTTTTATGGCAAATGAAATGTACATTTTGAATTTTATGGCTATAGCCTATGTAGTCCTGTTTACTCCGGGTGACTTTTGAATAACTGTAAACTGTAAGAAATAGACAAAATCTTACTATACATAAATGTAGATCTCGCTAAAACACAATTTATGTCGGAATAAAATTGTTTGTGGAGTGAACCTTTTTATTTGTGTCTGTTTTGGAAAGCTGTAAACGTTTATGAAATGGAACATAGTTGTTCATTTTTTAGGTTAAGCGTGCAAAGAGAACGGGATCTCAAAGCTTTAACACATTTGCCTATCGCTCAAAGTCGACTATATTATAATATTCCCCTTGCAACTACAGGGAAATAAGCAAGAAGATAATTTGTACAAATGTTTATCCCAACTAACACGAAGAAGATATAGGAATAAGAGTTTGTAAGAATGGTTAGTACAAAGTAGAGAAAGTCATGTGAGTGCAACACATTAGATGTTTTTAAATAGCGATAAATCGTTAAACCACGGGCAACGCCGGGTTTTTCATCTAGTTTATTCTAAAGCAGTACTTAACTGCTCTTCAAAGAAGTAAAATGATAATTAATCTTGAAGCGGGAAAGTAAACGTATTTAATTTGACATGGTACATACGTATATCCAGCAGTGGAAAGAGCGCATACCAGATCTATGGTCGGTCGGTATTCGTTTCAGAGGTTCGGTTTCCCTTGTTCGGCCAGGCGGCCGGCTCGTGTTTTAATTTTAATAACGACATCAGTATTACCAACACCGCCGCAGAACCGCCGATGTGAGCGTAAAGTTGCCTGATTAATTAGTTCTGGTTATTTCCGCCAGACCGCAGTCCCACAGCTCGGCATTTGTTTCACCCGGGAATTCGGCTCAAACACGGAACTGTTCCTGGTCGGGTGTGCTTTTGACGAAATGAAAATGCTTCATTTTTTAAATAGCTCTTTGCCAAAATAGGTGGGTGGTTAAAACGCTTCCTGGAAAAGTAAATTTTGTTTTACCTAAGCCCAAGAATAAAGTAAATCAACACGATGGACGCGTCGATTTTACAACCTACATTTTTATGAAATTAACATTTTGAATCCTAATATGGAAAAAAGATTTAAACATTTAAATTAATTTGATGGGCAAAAAGTTGGAAACAACGCATTTTTACTTTCTCTACCACGAACAAAGTAGACGGAGAAGCTACTGAATTCCACTCAAAAGTTTGATATCGAGATTTCACTAGAAATATACGTTTTGAGATTTCCTGTGTCCAAAAGAAATACCATTAGGAAAAAAAAAAGATCAAAATTATTTTGTTTAACGACGCTGTCAATTGTCAGGATCATATCAGCGTCGCCGGTGTACCGGAATTTTGTCCGGCAGGAGTTCTTTTATATGCCAGTAAAAGTAAAGTAAAGCACACTTAAAAACCAGATTGGCCGGATTTGAACCCGCGACCTTGGGATCAGTAAGCCAGCGTCTAACCAACTGAGTCACACAGACCGACCTGTGTGTTTGATGGTGAACACCATAACCCAAAAACGAAAGGTTGCCTAAACACGAAACTTGGTATCCTAAGGGAGCATACAAAAATTACCCTTATTGAGTTAAATTACCACTGCTCTCAATGGTTTTTATGAATTATTCTATAAATCATGACAATTATTTCAAAGATTATTTGCATTGATAACTAATGTGGTTGAGTCCATAAACATTATTTCATTCAGCACAAAAATAAACATCGAGTGTTGGATACAATTTATATCCTATCTATTTGTATACAAAGCAATTGAGTTGCATCTATTTTTTCATTCAACAACTTGAAAATAGCCAATCAGCGTCTGTAACGTAACAATATGGCGGACTGCGCAGGAAACATATAGTCAGCTGTTGTGTATGTACTGGTGGCTCTTTTAGTGTGATGGGTATGTTAATAAAGCGTTTAATTTTTTCTGGAAGATTCATTAACGATTTTTCGTGATCATTAACACATATTACTGAGGTGGTTATTACATAGCTATATTTCTTAAATAATAAGAAATCTAGTTCACAGTAAGTTTAAATTTTATGTTATGAAATGAGTTCAAATATTCTGTTTATCCATACTAAGATTAAAACCATTACAATTGTTCCTTATCTGTTTCGTGCTTGTCTCATATTTGTGTGTAATTTTGCCTTCGACACGATGTAAAAGGTTCAGACATAAATCTTGGTCAATTCGTAGAAAATTGCGATAGTTTTCGGGGTCCTCTAACCTCAATTCGTTTTGTAGTAGACCCAATACGCCTCGGCGCATGCGCTGTTCTCATGACCGTGTCCACCAACGTCTTTTACTTCTAATACATCTTTTCTTCCTACTGAGACAGACTCGTAGAAACATATCCCAAACCTATACTTAATATAGCAATCGCTAAATTAATATTTGCGTCCGCCATGTTTATTTCTCACGCTTGCTACGTGAACTGTCATTTGTATTGGACCAAAATGAATCAAAGTGTGACAGACACTGTTTCTTTTGTGTGCAATTCCATTGGATACAAAAAGTTTGGTTAAAAAACATATACCGTGGGATACCTGGCGTTGCAGATTTAAGTCGTATTTTTTTTCCACGGGTACCTTTTCTAAGAAAGTATGAGAGGCAGAGAGAGCTGTAATTTTCAGTACATATATGCAACACGCAATTTAACTTTCTGAACCATAACAATAATAATGTTATAATATGTATTAGTGATATTAAGAGAGAAATAACATTGCAAATCTTCTAGATTTTGTCTTTTGACTTTGCAGATACTTTTTTTAAATTTATACTAAACTGATATACATGATTAAGGTTCAGAAGATAAACGTTTATACTTAAACAAGTATATAAAGGTGTGATTGTGTATTGCAAGTAGTTTCACAGAAAAAGGTACATAATTCACGTGTCTTAAGAGCACATTTTGTTATTTTTTCTGCTGGATGAAATAATATTTATAGACTCAACCAGATAAACAATCAATATTCGAAATAATTGCAATAATGTATAGAACAATTAATAAAAATCCATTGAGAACTTTAAGAGCAGCGATAATTTAACTCTAATAAATTGTAATTTCTGTATGTTCAGACTACATTGTTATCTTCCAAAAATGCGACATGAAGATTTGCAAGAAACTTCCCCACACCAAACTGTCCTTTAATGGAAGATTTTCTCATGAATGGCTCTAACAATTTTGTTTAAACTACCATATATTTGAGATATTTGTTTGAGACGTTAATCCATGGAGAAGGTCTTGAGATTGTTTTAGATTTCTATCTCCATTATTTTCATAAAGTAGGTTTATATCCGAATGCACGAGAAGTATTTTGTAATAAAGCATAGTGCAGACCAGTTGGAAAATTCCAGACTTTATACATTCCTCTTCTCTCGCTCCAAAACCTCTGGTCAAAAATTGTTTCGGTCCGGGCCCATGTTGTGGTGGATGGCTGGAATATTCAAATACTGCCGAGAGAACAAGAAGAAGAAGGAACATATTTTCTACACAAATCCCCTAGCCACCGCCTTCTTCAGAAATACTGCCGCCCGTCCGTCTGTCTGCTTTAAGGGAGTTCACTATATGAAAATATACGGCTTCAAGAACGTAAACCACTTACCTAGATAAAATATTGGACACAAGGAAGATAGAACTTGGGCACTGCGTTCAAATATCTGGTGACCAAAAGTGTTCAGATGTTTCTGATAAAGTGACCATGGTGATCTAATAGTTTCAAATCCACATTCAAAACTGTTAACGGCACTAATCTGTTTCCGAATCCACCAATTATGACTGGTATACCGTATAAGTATGAAAAAAATCAAATGCTTTGCACTCACATGACTTTCTCTACTCCTGTACAAACTATTCTTACAAACTCTTATTCCTATATCTTATAGAAACTATGTTGTTGGTAATTTTCTTGTAGGTACAAGGGGAATATGGGAATAATACAGTAAGCTTCAAGTGATAGTCAAATGTTTTAAAGCTGGTCGCTATGTGATGGCTTTGAAATTCCGTTCTCTTTGAATGGCTAAGAGATAAAACAAATATTTGAGGAAAGTATTGGGAAATTCAGACAAATGACGAGGAACTTCTCCAAAATTGTTCACTTCACAAAAAAGTATATTTGACATACATTGTGTTTGGTATAAGACACCAGCTATAGTAGTAGTAGAGAAAATAAAAAAGGGCAGACATTGGTGAAAAATTAATCCTTATATAGATGTATAATTACTGCTTCACTCAACATTAGCCCGCCATTTTCCGACGCACACCCACGTGGCCTGATTCGTGTTGCTGTGCGGAAGAAACAATGGTATTGATATCACAAGCGATTGAGCGGAGCCCACTTCTATAACTGTAAGGTTAATAAGGTTAGTCTGTCACTATGTGAAGCTACCATTTTAAATATTCACACATGTCAAATTACACAGACAGTAACATTATCATATGACTGACGTTCTCTGGCACCTAGTTGCGATATTGGACTGGCAGATGTGATACAAGCATACAGCGTTGCCAAACTGTTTAAACGGTTCCTCAGCCGTGCTGCAATATGCGCCATTTTGTCATAAAACGCGCACATTACACATTCCGGTCCTGCATGAATATTTCTGGCAATTTAAATCACATCACTTCCATTCAGTGTTTCTATAGCAGGTTCATTGTTGCCACAGTAGCTTCGTTGTTTCTATCACTACAAAAATGATAATTTTACTATATTCTAAACACGCTAAACGTGAAAATGGTGTAATAAAACACAACAAAGCCACTTTTATTGTTGCTATAATCTCGCAATATATTCTAAAACACCCACTAACCTCAAAACCTGGTTAAAATACGCAGAAAACATTTGTTACAGGTTCACCAACATAAACCAAGTGACCAACATGAAAACTTAAATTATTTATGCTTGAGCCTTGCGTATCCAAATCGATCTCCTTCCGGATTGAATTTAACATGGAAATGCGGATCACATTAAGAGTGGCCTGAGACTCAAATTGATTTCAATTCCTCATGGAAACGTGCTGTTTAGTAGGTTCAATATTTCTGTAAGTAATAGAAGATGCGTTTTCACACATAACCTATAAAACGTAGGAGAAACTCGATTAAGACTACCAATGGCTCCAAAAATGCTGAGGAAATAAATGTATTTCAACAAAGTAATCGCACTATCCTGCAACAGTTCTCAGGTTTAATTGACGTTGCCTGCTTTTAAGGAAAAAATACGCTGATTTTGAAAATGGTAACATTTTTGCTATAATACATACGATTATTGTATAATTGGGTATTTTATTAATTATACTGGACACTATAAATAATTGTGATTATAAATATGTGAGCAACAGATGAACTATAGTAGTTTTATCACATATTATTGATCTTTAGGACGTATACATATTTATCAATCAAATCACTTGCTATTGGTATTTGTAAGACCTTTCTTATTACTTTCTCTACTACGTATAGTAAGTAGAGGAAGTATTGTATTCCACCCAAAAATTTGATGTCGAGATTTCACCGGAAATGTATGTTTTGGGGACCCCTGAACCCCAAAAAATCATTTTTAGAAAAGGGTGCGTGTCTGTCCATCTGTGGACAGCATAACCCAAAAAGGAAAAGTCGATTAAAAATCAAAGTTGATATTTAAGTCTTAACGATGCGACACGAACATTTTGAAGAAAATCTCTGCACCCTAAACTACCCTTTACACGGAACATTTTTCGAAAATTTTGATTTTCTTAAAAATGGCTCTAGAGATTTTGATTAAAAAACCATATGTTTGAGATATTTCTATGGCAAACAAAATGTATATTTTCAATTTTCTGGCTATATCCCACGTAGTCCTGTTTACTCTGGATGACTTTTGTATAACTCGTAAACCGTAAGAAATAGAACAAATCTTACTAATAAAAATGTAGATCTTGCTAAAACAAAGAATTTATGGCCGAATAACATATTCATTCATTCTCCTTGTACCTACGAGGAAATAAGCAATAAGATCATTTCTGCAAATGTTTATCTCAACTACAAGAGTAGAGAAAGTTGTGTGAGTGTAACACATCAGACTTTTTAGTTATCTGTTCATAGATACACACAAATGAGCCTTGTTTACACTACTTTCATCCAGTGGGCTTCAAATCAGTATCTATTTCCGCCGAAATCTCAATATTAATGCATCTTTTCTATCTATTAGGTGTACATTAAATAAGTAGAAGCAAGTTGTGTTTAGAGGCTTTTGTGGAACAGAATGGCGAGCTGTATAGGAACGAAACAAACGCCTGTCGATAATCTGATCTGTCGCCGCTGTGGCTGCAAACCGCACGTAAACACATGTAAAATTAAGCTCAGGGCTGCCAGTTTTGACGCTACCAACCTAAAATGTGTGGCTCCCAAAATGATGGCGCCAGCACTGAATTAGGGTTTTAATTGGGGGACTATTTCATCGGACCAATTTCCAGCTTGATGAGCTCAAGGCTAAATTGTGGTATTTCGGGGAAAACACGCTGTTTATCAGTGTCTGTATTTTATAGGCGCTGTTATTTCAGTTCCATTTAGCGGTCCACTACACTCTCATTTTAGTAGTTTCTGTTTTAAATTGCACACACAATTTTGTGTTTAGTAACAGCTGTTGAATAGTTGAACATTAGCTTTCACCACTTTTATTTTCTCTACTGCGTATACATGGGGGAGCTGGTTTATTCCATATCGAGATTGCATCAGAAATACCTGCATGTTTTGTGACTCTCTCAATCCAACAGCAGGGGAAAAATCTGATGTGTTGCACTCACATGACTTTCTCTACTCTTGTACTAATCATTCTTACGAACCCTTATTCCTATATCTTCTTCGTGTTAGTTGAGATAAACATTTGCAGAAATTATCTTATTGTTCATTTCCTTGTAGGTACAAGGGGAATAAAGTAGGCTTTGAGCGATAGCCAAATCTTTTAAAACGTTCAAATTCCATTCTCTTTGTGCGGCTAACATATAAAAAATGAATAACTTTGTTCCATTTGACGACAGTTTGTTTTCCAAAACGCACACAAATAACAACGAATATCTCCGAAACAGTTCACTCTACAAACAATTTATTTGAACATAAACTGTGTGTTTTAAGGAGAACTACATTTTTTGTACAGTAAGATTTTGTGTATCTCTTACGGTTTACCAGTTATGTAAAAGTCATCCATAGTAAATATGACTACATGAGCTATAGCAAGAAAATTGAAAATATACATTTTAATTGTCATAAAAATATCTTAAACATTTTAAACAAATCTTTAGATATTTTCGAGAAAATCAAACTTTTCGAAAAATTTTCCATGTAAAGGGTAGTTTAGGGTGTAGGAGTTTTCTTCAAAATCTTCGTGTCGCATTCCTAAAAGACATTAAACTTAAATACAAACTTTGGTTCTTAACCATTTCATTTTTGAATAATGCTACCGACAGATTGACGACACATACATGGAGCTTTTTCTAAAACTTATTTTTGGATTCAGGATAAAACAAAAATTTGTATGTCTGTATTTTCTTTCTTTCTTTCTTTCTTTCTTTTTTTTTTTTTTTTTTTTTTTTTTTTTTTTTTTTTTTTTTTTTTGGCGCCGCTTTATGGACCACGAATACCACATGCGGGTCCCTGGGATCAAACCCAGGTCGCCTTGGTGACAGGCGAAGGGTCTATCCACTCGGCCACGGCGCCGCCCGTAAAAATCACTCTTTACATATAAATTTTTTGAAAATTTTGATTTTCTCAAAATGGCTCAAATGACCATATTCTTAAGGTATTTTAATTGCAAATGAAATGTATATCTTATGTTGTGTTCTAAAGTTCCTCTTCATTCTGATTATGAATAACTGTTAAATCATAAGAAATACACAAAATTTTAGTATACAAAAAATGTAGATTCCTTTAAAACACACAATTTATGTCAAATAATAATAATTTTTTTTGTGGAATTAACCATTGCAGGACATTCTTTGTTATTTCTTTAAATTTTCAAATACTTCAATGTTTTTCAAGCAGCGAATCCCAGTTCATTTCTTTTCGTGGTCAAGCAGAGAGCATGTAATTTCAAAGCCATCAAAAAGCGATCCTCTTTTTAAAAAGTTGACGATCACTTTAGCCTACTACATACTTCTTATATTTACAGTAAAACCTGTTTATTCGGATTAACTGGGACCAAAGGCAATGGATAATCCGTGTTATATGGGTAATAAGCAAAACAACATTCATAAATCCTTAAATGACCAGAATTGAATGTATTGTTTACAAGACATTAAAAATATAAAAATGTTAAGGAGATAAAATCACGTGTTAAACATGTGTGGCGTTTGAACGAAGTACGGTTACGCAAACATTTTATCATTAATAGTTCTGCTGGAGTGGTGTCCATAATGCTTGTCAGTAACTCCCAATTCAGCAGCTATTTTCTTCGATGTCTGTCCTTTATCAATTCCATTTATAGCATACAACCATTTATTCATTGAAACCACGACCTTCTTTGCTTTAATTACACTCCCAACACTTACGACAATCCGGTTTAAACAGACGGAATACATTTAATGACACCTGCCGTTTGTAGTGATCAAGGTCAACGCTTTCCTCCGGCGCTATTTATAGCTGGTGAGACATACCGCGTCAGCACCGTGTGACATACTACTAAATCTTTCTTAAACTCCATAGTTTATTGTACAGTTAATGCAGAAACTGCTCATTGAATCAAACTAAAGGGCATAGGTACGTATAGTTACGTTCTCGCTATCATAGTTAAATTTATTATCTAATGTGAAGATTACATTTTTTAAAAATCTACAACTGTGATTCGGATAACCTGGAAAGTCGGATAAATGAAGTTTTACTGTTCAAAGAAATGTTTTTTGTATGTAAGTGTACTGAACTAAACTGAACTGGGCAACTTACCTTAATGAACTGGAAGGTAGCGATGGGCGGCAGACGTTTCATGTAGGGGTAGTAGAATGAGCTGGCTGGGTGTGCGGGGTAGTGACTCGTCACTCGGTAGATGAGCCCCTGGGGCTCCGTGGGCCAGTTCGGTGCCGTGAACGTGAAGCCGTTGTCAGTGCCAGCATCCACTGGATCCACCTGCACACAAACACAATTACATCTTCGCAGCAAAGCATCACTCAAATAACGCCTTTTTACATTAATTAAACAAAAACTGGTAAAAATGTGAGGAGTTTGTCGCAATAAACTTAGGAGTCGTACCATGACTTCGTCAGGGCAAAAGTTCGATACTGGAATTCAACGGAAATACGTTTTGAGACTCTGATCCAGAAAGTAACATTTTTAGACATCAAACTTGGTATTAGTTCAGCATTTTCCAAACACTCGACACGAAGATTTTAGAAAAAATCACCGTTACATGGATTTTTTCGAAGTTTTTTTTTTTTTTTTTTTTTTTTTTTTTTTTTTTTAAATGGATAACTATTTTGATTATATTATCTCATATTTAACAAATTCTCATGATAAACCAAATGCATATCTATCTGGGAACCTGGGGATTATGAAGACCTCTTCATTCTTAATGAATTTTATATAACTACTAAACCGTAAGGGATTCAGAATATCTACTAAAATGTGAATATCTTAAGGCAGAGAATTTATGTGAAATATATACTTTTGTAGAGTTAACCAAATACTTGCACTTTTCGCAAATGCGAAATAATTATCATACTGCACCTTACACATTTGCACAAAGTATATGTTTTAATTATACTTTAACACCTTCAATAAATATTAGTATATTACACTTGTAGGTTAAGTTGATTGTTATAGGTTATATTTCATTGGAATTCATGAAAAAGCATGGAGAATATTCACTTGAATACTGCACCTTACACATTTGCACAATGTATATTTGTTAATTACACTTTTAATTACTCTCTAGAGAGAGACAGAGAGAGAGAGAGAATTAGTGTCCGTGTGTATGTCTGTTCCTTATAGGCCTCTATTTCGTTGCACAGATTTCGACCAAATTCGGTGCAAAATTCGTAATTCCAATCCATTTCACACCAATACCTACTTTTCTATAATGGCTACCAAAGTTCGCAAGACCAAATCACGGTCAACCGTAAATAAATCGCAGCAACTTGAACATGGCCAGCATTGTTTTCACGACCTCACAAAATAACAAAAGAACAGCGAGCTCATATATTCGCTGTTCATTCTGACGCTCATCATGGAGTAATAACACAGTCTAATTTAGACTTTCTTTTGTTATGACTAAAGCCCGGATTTGTAAGCACAATGAAATACTAAAAATAAGCAAGCAAATAAGCACAAAAATGATGAAAATATTCACCACACGCGCAAATATAATGATAAAAGTTCTACAGAACTCTCACTTTATTGAAGGTTGTTGTAATACACATGGAAGGACATTCTGAGACTTTCTACTGCGTTTATCAGTAAAAATTATATTTTCTGTTTACTCCCCTTGTATGCAGAACTTACACCCCCAGGATTTACAAGGAGCTCCTGCGGCCAGATGTCTTTCGAGGAGCAAACGAATCTGGATCAGAGAGAGAGAGAGTAGCCAGGATGGGAGATGTGCTCAAAGTGAGGAAGGAGATGATATGCAACAAAGATGAAAAGGTGACGTTGAAATAGTTGGTAGAATTAATGGTACGGAAAACCATCCATATATCGTTTGTTCATCACAAATCCGATATAAAATGTCCCATATATACTGTATATCGAACAACAATACCCGACGTTGTCCGTGGTTTGATGATTTATCACTACAACATTTAGACTTAGGTTGTACTTGTCCAATAGTCTTGTGTTTATTTGTTACTAGGTGAAATACCCGACGTTGTCCGTGGTTTGATGATTTATCACTACAACATTTAGACTTAGGTTGTACTTGTCCAATAGTCTTGTGTTTCTTTGTTACTAGCTGAAATACCCGGCGTTGTCCGTGGTTTGATGATTTATCACTACAACATTTAGACTTAGGTTGCACTTGTACAATAGTCTTGTGTTTCTTTGTTACTAGGTGAAATACCCGACGTTGTCCGTGGTTTGACATTTAGACTTAGGTTGTACTTGTCCAATAGTCTTGTGTTTCTTTGTTACTAGGTGAAATACCCGACGTTGTCCGTGGTTTGATGATTTATCACTACAACATTTAGACTTAGGTTGTACTTGTCCAATAGTCTTGTGTTTCTTTGTTACTAGGTGAAATACCCGACGTTGTCCGTGGTTTGATGATTTATCACTACAACATTTAGACTTAGGTTGCACTTGTACAATAGTCTTGTGTGTCTTTGTTACTAGGTGAAATACCCGACGTTGTCCGTCTTTGTTACTAGCTGAAATACCCGGCGTTGTCCGTGGTTTGATGATTTACCACTACAACATTTAGACTTAGGTTGCACTTGTACAATAGTCTTGTGTTTCTTTGTTACTAGGTGAAATACCCGACGTTGTCCGTCTTTGTTACTAGCTGAAATACCCGGCGTTGTCCGTGGTTTGATGATTTACCACTACAACATTTAGACTTAGGTTTCCTCAGTTTAAGAAAATAAAAGAGTAACTTAGATGCAATACTCGTAGAGCTTTTGAAATATTTTTCTCGAGAATAACTCATTAGAATATGTATTTTTTGCAGGCTTATATATTAAGCAATTAAATCAAATAATTTTGAGAAATAACCTGCTTGTAGCTCCATCTTTCAAGGAATAGTTGTACTACGTCAAACTGTACTAGCGGCAACTTTAAAGAAGGGAACATTTTATAAGACACGAACTTGCAAATACAGTAACATCTCTATTTAACGGACTAAAGTTGGCGTTGGTTATAAAATAAATTTAAATGACATTTAGAAAATCTGCGATGATTAAATTGTGGCATTCTGCTGCTTGTCTGATCGATCGTGCGTCTTCGGCTACATTCGTGAAGGTTCGTGTATGCGTCACGCGCTCAACGGTTCACATGATTCTTAGCTTAACTCTGAATTGGGCATTCTCTGGGCATTCCCAAGTTACCATATTCTTATTCATGAAGAGATCGCTGCAAGTGTTCTACAAGAGGAAGAAGATGAAGACAACAGTGGCGAAGAATCTTTGAAGTGTGTACCTAACAAGAGACCACATGGATGATGTGATTTCTTACGTGGAAAGCTCTTCAGACCCACAAGTGCTAGTCTGTTATGAACATTTCAGACAGTTTTGCTCCTTAATCATAAAGAAATGGGAAGCAAATGCGTATTGACACTTTTTTCAAACCCACAACTTCATAGGGCCCAACTTCTAAGCAAGAGTAAATCATGTAAAGTAAATGGATGCACCAATAAAACAGTTTCAATTGTTTTTGCTTCATTTTCATTCATTTTGCGATTTAGCGGACTTAACCCGGCCACCTTGGTGAGAGGCAAGCAGTCTAACCACGTAGGCACGGCGGTTTTAATAATATTAATAATAGTAATTTAATAAAATATTAAATAATTTGAGTTGAACTCTAATCCTGAAATATCAACATGTAGAATATTTCAATGCCTAAATAACAGAAAGGAGGGTATAAATTACTATTACAAGTTTTTGAGTATCTTATAGATATTGGAATGGCTATTTCATATATAAATGCATTAAATTATCATATAAGAATTATCATCATCTGGTCATTCTTTTGTTCAGTCAGTGTCGCCAACTATACCCCATAAACGGTTGAAAAGCAATTTAACACTGTTGACAACTGTATTTTAATGACTGTTCTTTAATAATTAATATATTTTTAGAAGAAGGGTTGTTAACTTTTTTAATTAAACCGGTTTTACCATTAATAAACATTTTCCGGCACCCAAACTCACAGTCTTTAGCAGATTTAACAATTGTTCCATTCTTGCCTATTCATCCATATATCTATTTCTATTTCCCACTCTCGTTGATTCCTGGACCCACGTAATAGGTGGCCTTCCCTTCTTCCTCCATCCCTGCAGTTCCCAATCCATGATCAGCTTTGGAAATCTTCCATATTCTATTCTCCTAACCTGTCCATAACATTTACGCTGCTTGTTCTTCATAAAATCCAAAAGAGTACTGGATCTGCACGATTTCTTTAATAGGTGAATTTCCAATTTTTCTTTCCTGGATATTCTCGCAGAGAGTCTCCAGTAGTTCATTTCGGCAGCAAGCCATTTTTTTTTCAGCTGCGAATTCATCAGCCCCATAGGTCATAATACTTCTGATTACTATATTAAAAATATTTTTACTTTCTCTAGTAATAAGTAAAAAATAGCATTTTTAGAAAAAGGTCCGTCTCTATATGTGTGCGAGTGTGTATACGTGTGTCTGTCAGTCTGTATACAACTACTCAAAACCGAAAAGTTGGTTAAAACCAAAGTTGGTATTTAAGTTTAATATCTTTCAAGCATGCGACACGAAAATTTGAAGAAAACTACTCCACCCTAAACTACCCTTTACATAGAGAATTTTTCGAAAATTTTGATTTTCTTGAAAAGGCTCTAACGATTTTGATTAAAATGACAAATGAAATGTATATTTTGAATTTTCTCGCTGTAGCCTATATAGTCCTGTTTACTCTGGATGACTTGAATAACTCGTAAACCGCAAGAGATAGACAAACTCTTAATATACAAAAATGTAGATTTGATTAAAACACAAATTTATGTCTAACCAATTTTTAGAGTGAACTATTTCGGAGATATTCTTTGTTATCTATGTGACTTTTGGAAAACTTATACTTTTGTGAAATGGAACATCGTTATTCGTTTTTATGTTAGTGGTGCAAAGAGAACGGAATCTCAAGGCTTTAAAACATTTGACTATCGCTCAAAGCCTACTGCATTCCCATATTCCCCTTGTACCTACAAGGAAATAAGCAATAAGATAATTTGTACAAATGTTTATCTCAACTAACACGAAGAAATATGAATAATAAGAGTTTTTGAAAATATGTTTGTGCCATAGTATTCCATTTAGCGTACTTTAGCGTACTTATTTACTAAGCGAACTAGTTGGTTAAAAATAAAGGGAGGTTTATTTGAGATTATAAACTGGTTTTGTGTTATAACAAGAGAAGATCGAAATACGTCTAATTTTGGGGTTTCGATTTCTTCAGTTGGTAGTAACTCGAACTAGTCTAATCGAAATTAATATATTTTAGAGGTTTTTTTTATAGAATTTAATATTTTATGGTCAAATATTTGCAATAGAGTGTTTAAATTTATCAGACGTCTTATAATCTGTCGATTATCCATGTGATTTCGAGTGATCCCAATAATTCCCTGTACCAGGAAGTTGTGTATGATCACAAAGCAAGAAGTAACTCTGGTGCATTACCGAGCCGAGTGGAAAGTGCTGGTTAAGCTAAGCGATTAGACCCTAAAGGGCAAGGCGGTCAGGCATCAAGTGTAAAGTGTGCATCTGCCTAAACGCCGAAGACCGGGCAAGTGTGAAATGGCCGACCCCACTGTATACACAACGCTTCGATCACTGCAGTTGCCAACATTGAGAAATCACAGCGCTCAACTTTTGTTTTAACGAATACTTATTGGGCTGAAAGGGAAAGCTATGTTACACAATTTGATTTCTTAGCCTCATGCAGTTACAATTTGTTGAGATTTTCATAAATTATTTTATTGTTCCTATGAAATATCATTGGCATCACAGCTCACAGAACTTTTAATCAACATTTGTAAGTACGAAATTGCTATTTATGGAGTATAACTAACCCTGCCAGCTAATCTATCTCGCCTGTGGGTTTGGATGGGGAGGGCCTAGGTTAAATAATCGGTGATACGGCAGGTAGATCACAGGGCACGTACAAACACTCAGCATATGGCCTATTTTAAATATTTTCAAAAAATATTATATCTTCTTTAAAGGATGCCACACAAACATGTTCAACAAAATGTCCAACTTAAATTATCTTTCACCTGGTTTCTTGTAGTACAATGGGAATGTGAGAATACAGTAAGCTTTAGGCGATAGTCAAACGTTTTAAGACTTCGTCATTCTGTATGGGCTTTGAAATTCTGTTCTCTTTTCATAGCCAACATAAATAAAGAACGAATCACTACTTTCTATCTTAGAAAAGTAGGTATAAGTATTGGATTATTCAAACAAATAACAGCGATTATCTCGGAAATGGTTAACTAAAAAAGAAAAACATTTTTCAGAAAAATCGTGTACATTAACGAGGTCTACATTTCTTGTTTTATATATCGTTTGCGTTGAATGAAGAGCACTTTTCTGAAATTCCCAGAAAAATCAACATATACATGTTTGCCATAAAAATATTTTAAGGATACAGTATTTTAACCAAAGTCGTTAGAGCAATTTTGAGTTTGAGGTTGGGGATTTTCTTCAAAATCTTCGAGTCCCATCCTTAAAAGATACTGAACTTCAAGGCCAAGTTTGGTTTTCAACCGACTTCTCGTTTTTACTTTCTGTACTACGTAAATAGAGGAAGTATTGTATTCTATACAAAAATTCGATGTCGAGATTTCACCACAAATATGTTTTGAGGCTCCCTGAGTACATAAAAAGCATTTTTATTAGAAAAAGGTCCGTGTGTGTTTGTGTCAATCTGTCTGTGGACAGTATAACTCAAAAACCAAAAGTGTGCTAAAAGCCAAATTTTATATTAAAGTTTAAAGTCTTTCAAGGATGCGACACAAAGATTTTGAAGAAAATAGCCTCACCATAAACTACCCTTTACATGGAAAATTTTTCGAATATTTTAATTTTCTTTAAAATGGCTCTAACGATTTTGGTTAAAATGACATATGTTTAAGACATTTTTATGACAAATGAAATGTATATTTTGAATTTTCTGCCTATAGCCTATGCAGTCCTATTTACTCTGGATGACTTTTGAATAACCCGCATACCGTAAGAGATAGACAAAATCTTACTTTAGAAAAAATGCAGATCTTGCTAAAACATACCATCTATGTTCAAATAATTTTTTTGTAGAGTGAACCATTTCGGAGATATTCCTTGTTATTTGTGTGAGTTTTGGAGAACTTATACTTCTGTCAAATGGAACATCGTTATTCATTTTTATATGTTCACTCTGCAAAGAGAACGGAATTTGAGAGCGTTAAAATGCTGTTTTTGTATTCAGTGAGTCTCAAAGCAGGTGTTTCAAATGAAATTTTGATATAGAATTTTTGGGTAGAATACAATACTTCCCCTATTTAATATGCGTACAGCAAAAGCTGGACAAGACAATATCTAAGTTTTCCAACAGATGCTGAGTATAATTCAAGTCCCAGTCAGGATAATTCTGAAGCTAATATTTCAGCGGGGAATTTCATTTGTGTTAAACGATGACGCCATTTTCATAAACCAGCGTTGTGTTTCTTTATAGCTATTTTTGCCTCAACATTTTCTACAGCTGTGCTTCTTTATTAAAGTGATGTGGGGATGTTCTAAGAGAGTATATACTTTCAAAACGAGACAAGACGGGAGCATAATGTCGTAAATTCAGACCATATTCGCTGGAGCAGTGCGCGTGAATTTCCCAAATTAGTTAGTGAAATTACGCAGAACACAAGCCAGCTCTCTCTTGTTTTGTAGACGTCCTCAATGGACTGCAATATACGAGTCACCGCAAGATGTCTGCTTAATTTCGTAGCCTATGTTGGCAACTCCACGTGCTGGGAATTCATTTCAAGCATGGCTGCAAGAGTTACATTGTTCCAGATCATCGCGATCGACATTAGCGCCAAGATCACTGAACTTCATAAATTTGATCATCAGTCTGAGCGTGTGTTGTACACTCACTCCCATATATGCTGTTCGGGAGACATTCTACTGGCCTTCACAGCTAACGTATGTATAGCAAGGAGAAGCTCTGCGCGTCTGTTTATCTTCCCGCACATGCAATGACGTCATGTTTTATCTACACAGTTCTAGATTATCCTCATATGAATATATAACTTTGAGCAATGACTTCTAATGGCAAATTGGCTTCCCACATAGCCACAATTCTTCCCTGGAGTATCTCTGCAACATTTGCTTTCCTCGCGTTGGCTACACTTGCACTGAATTATGTTCTATCTTTTGTAATTTTAAACTCATTACTTGAAATGTGACGATTAATGTTTTGTGAGTCAAGGAATTCATAAAACGCATATTTGAATCTTTAGATAGCATATTTCAGATAATGTATACACATTTACGGGTGGTCTCCTTAACGTGGTGGTAGCACTGCCGCATAACAAGATGGAGACTCTGGTTCGGTTCCCGGTACCGGCGTAGGGATTTTCTCTCACTGGGAGATTTTGTGCGGGGTGCACTCAGCCTCGTTAGGTCCCTAACACCTCCAGTACTACACCCTACCCATGACCAGAGGTGCTGGACGCAGCGGTCGGGCGGTAGGCCTTGACCTGGAAAGGTCTATTTCGCCTATGAATTAACAAATTTACGTAAAATCTGGGCAAAATGAAATTTAAGCAATAAATGTAATATTCAAACATCCAAAAATGACAAAAGAAGATATAGAAAGCGGAAGTGGGCGCATCTAGGGGGGTTAAAACGGAGCACAGGAGTGACAAACATGTCACTGGGCTTTTAAAAATGGAGAATTGAGAAAAATATTTTGTCAAATTCAGAGGTGAGTAATTATATAGTATAATTTAAAAAAAACCCTTAGGTTTTGTCATTTTCGCCTAAGGGCTAACTCCCAGGGTCACTAACATGCCACCACTGTTTGTTCGAACAACAAAGTAGAGTGCTGCACATACACCCCTCTCTGCTATGTTGTGCGCCCGCTAAGAAGATTGGTAAAATGCCATCTGAAGCTATAGGGGCCGTATATACGCAACCAAGTGTACCACTGAATGTCCAGTTGCGCACAAAAAGTCTTGGTGGTATCTGTTAGACCACAACAGCAATTGTTACTTCTAAATGTTGGCACGAGTGCAGGTAAATTGAGTCCCAAAGTTTTTAATTCACGCGGTAAATTGATTTAGCTACAGTTGGCTATACCAACGTCATAGTGGATAGAAGAGATAGTGTGAGCTCTTCGGGAGTTACTGTGGTTCGCTCACAAGATGGCACTGGTGTCGCGGTCGCTTCACTTTAGTTCACGAATGCATGGTGAAAATGGCTTTCATATTATCAATTAGCGTTTTAAATACCTAAAATCGTAAGCAGGAATATTTGAAATACTGTTTTGAAAGATCGTCTTTCCTTGACACACAATATAGGATGCTATTTTACAATAATGGGTATTATAATTAATGAAGAACAATGGGAAATATCTGCTTACATGAATTTACGCTGAAAAATTAAACCATAATGCAAATTATGTATGTTATGTATATAAAATATCGAAACTCACTGTGGAATTAGATGTTGGAAACCTTGGAGAGTTTACGTGTTGATTTTGCTGACTTCGATGACGTCATTTCTCTACTGATTTCCTTGGTACGAAAAAAGAAGTGACACTTCATGTAATGTAGTGTTAAGTTTCCAACTAAATCCAGTTTGTGTTCCACGCAGCATCCTATTCCACTGGGTCCTAATATGGTTTCGTCTATGTTATCTAAGCACTCGTAAAATATATCATCCCACAAACTTTCAGACGAGCACATTTGCTTCTCCAAAACAGCCTCGACTTGCAAGAGAATATTGACCACACATTCAGAGGAGTAGGTTAAATATCGACGATTTTTTAGGGTGCCATAGTCTTTTATTGTAGTGAAAGTGGAAGCTAATATATCAGAGGGTGGATCGGTGGACAGAGTAGAGGCACAGGTTTTACAAGTAAGTTTTTCGAGCATCTCTTTTACTATATAACCCCTATCGTCGTCAGACAGTCTCGTTACAGTCCCGTGAGACAGTCTCATCTGACAGGCTCGTCAGACGGCTGGTCGGACAGTGTCGTCGGACAGTCTACCAGAGACTGTCTCGTGAGACTGTCTCGTAAGGCAGTCCCGTCAGACTGTCTCGTCAGTCTCGTCAGCCAGCCTCGTCAAACAGTCTCTTTACAGTCCCGTGAAACAGTCTCGTGTGGCGAGTCTTGTGTGTTGAGACAGTGTTCCACGAGACCATTCAACCAGCCGTCTGACGAGACTATTGGGGCCTGTAACGAGACTGTCTGACGACGTGGTCTGACGAGACTATCTGAAGAGACCGTCTGACGAGACTGTCTGACAACACTGACGACACTGCCTCAGGGACTGTAACGAGACTGTCGAGGCGGTCTTGTGTGGCGAGATATCTTGTCTGGCGAAAAAGTCTTGTCTTGACTGTCTGACCAGACTGTCTGACGAGGCGGTCTGACGAGACTATCTGACGAGATAGTCTGACGAGACGGCCTGACCAGACGGTCTTACGAGACTGTTTGGCGAGACGGTCTGACGAGACGGTCTGAAGAGACCGTCTGACGAGACAGACTGGCGAAACGGTCTGACGAGGCGGTCTTACGAGACGGTCTTAGGAGACGGTATCACGAGACGGTCTTAGGAGACGGTCTTACGAGACGGTCTTAGGAGACGGTCTCACGAGACGGTCTTAGGAGACGGTCTCACGAGACGGTCTTAGGAGACGGTCTCACGAGACGGTCTTAGGAGACGGTCTTACGAGACGGTCTTAGGAGACGGTCTTACGAGACGGTCTTAGGAGACGGTCTTACGAGACGGTTTGACGAGACTGTCTCACGAGTTGGTCTCACGAGACACGCTGATGGGACTGTCTGACGAGACTGTCTGAAGAGACCGTCTGACGAGACCAGTTGACGAGACGGTCTGACGAGAGGGTCTGACGAGACGCTTTGACGAGAAGGTCTGACTAGACGGTCTGACGGGACGGTCTGACGAGACGGTCTTGTCTGGCGAGACGGTCTTGTCTGGCGAGACGGTCTTGTCTGGCGAGACGGTCTTGTCTGACGAGGCGGTCTTGTCTGGCGAGAGGCTCTTGTCTGGCGAGAGGGTCTTGTCTGTGGAGCCAGTCTTGTCTGGCGAGACAGTCGTTTCTGTGGAGCCAGTCTTGTCTGGCCATACAGTCTTGTCTGGCGAGACTGTCTTCTCTGGCGAGACGGTCTTGTCTGACGAGAGGTCTTATCTTACGAGACAGTCTTGTCTCTGCAGCCAGTCTTGTCTGCCGAGACAGTGTTGTCTGTGGAGCCAGTCTTGTCTGGCCATACAGTCTTGTCTGGCGAGCCTGTCTTCTCTGGCGAGACGGTCTTGTCTGGCGAGACGGTCTTGTCTGACGAGAGGGTCTTGTCTGGCGAGACGGTCTTGTCTGGCGAGACGGTCTTTTCTGTTAAGATGGTCTTTTCTGGCGAGACGGTCTTGTGTTGCGAGACGGTCTTGTCTTGCGAGACGGTCTTGTCTTGCGAGACGGTCTTGTCTTGCGAGACGGTCTTGTCTGGCGAGACGGTCTTGTCTGGCGAGACTGTCTTGTCTGGCGAGACTGTCTTGTCTGGCGAGACTGTCTTGTCTGGCGAGACTGTCTTGTCTGGCGAGACTGTCTTGTCTGTCGAGGCTGTCTTGCCTGGTCAGACCGTCTTCCCTGGCGCGATTTTTGATGTCAGAAATGGCTCTTAAAGCATTGATTAAAATACGTGTTTAACACATCTTCATGACAAATAAAATGTATTTTGCTACTTGTGAGAGAGCTAATGTCGATTACCTCACCCCACTGCGCGGCGATTAATCAAGGTAACAATGGAGCAGAACCATAGCGGATAGAAGCTATGCCAACGTGGAATATGTGATGGCTGCGCAATCAGAACAGACAAAACACACGAGTTCTGTGACTATACACATTGCGCAGATTCAATAAACCATATGCATAAAATCGTAATAAATTCTTTTCCTACGGTTTTGGAAGGAAATGCTAGAATCAACATGCATAAAAATCTTATTATATGCTTTTCCCTTTAGCAAATTGTCGATTTAGTAGACCGTGCATAGATTATACGTCTATCCTTAGAATAAACTATGGTTGTCGCGCATAAAGCGTAGGAAAAGAATTTATTACGTGGGAATACTAACAAACATCATTGTATGGCTTCACTTGTTTAACAAATGTCCATAATGAAGTAAGATGGCTGCGTTTCTTCAAGTTCAGGCTAGAAAGACATTTAAAGAAAGAAAATAGTCTAAAACTTCTGACTTCAAGCAATTATATCGATTCGATAAAGAGAGTGTGGAACAGTTAAGTGGTTAATTTGTTCTCCTTACATCTCATACTCCTCAGACGTTTTTGTTTTACATAGACAGGTTATGTTGATATTAGAGTATACAATTTCTGGAGTTCAGCGCCTTCTATAAATCTGTGGCGCTAAGTTTTAAATTAGAATGACAAAGCCGTGCCGAGAATCACCGAATAGGAGCGGAAGCTTCCGATTTATACTGAGATTTGAACTTGTGACAGTCTTTCTTGAAGTGTTTATGTGTGTGACGAAAGTATAGCAAGTTCTCATGCGAAATATTTTATTCTGTAAAAGCTATGGGGGACTATGTAGCAATTCAAGACAACATTTTTAACCACAAAACCTTGCTAAATGTTGCGTAGTCCCAAGTCTGCACAAAGTGGAGGTGAAATTTTGTCATAACATTATAACCATCACTATCATCAAAATTTAAGAGAGACTCAATTTATCAAACCCGATTGCCACAGTTATTTAAAATTTAAGGGTACAGGTCTGTGAATTTTCCAAACCCAAGGTATTCTAGTAAATGTTTTTCAGTATTTCCTGGACTGTAAATCAATGTTAGCGCACTCCTATTGAAATATACTATAAGGTCACTTGAAGTTACGCAAGTTCAGTTTTAAGTACCGCCCCTTGGGCAGTGAGTCCAAAAGAGCAAAAATGTTTCTTACATCTTTAAGCATAATTTTCCACTCTGTCTACCCTAAACTCCGCCTCTGAGCAAAGAGATGTAAATATGCACAAGAAACAGAGTAAAAAGGAATAGGCATATCATTTCTGTGACGTCTTCATTCAAATCAACAGTTGAAAAGAGCTTTTGTTGCAGTTGTCAGGCGGCGAGCTTCCTCTTTTTATTTGCAAAAGGAAGATTAAAAGAACTCTCGCCACCTTTTGCAAGATTTTGACGTTTTACTTACTTCAATAGTGATGCTGTCTAGCCAGTTGCCGTTCACGCACAGGTCAAAGCTATCGATTCCTATAAACCAATCCGGAGAAGGGACGATCCTCGACATCAGCGATACCTGTCAACAGAAAGCAGAACACTTAGACACAAGTCTGTTATCTGACATATCTGACCAATTACACCTACAACAGTGCTTCCCAAACTCTCGCAAATTCTCTACTGCACCTAAATGGAGATATTTTCCAAAACGCCTTCCAACACTTAGAACAGCAAACCTTTAAACATGCCTTTTTATAGAAATAAACCATTCTTAAGTAACTGCTGTGAAAATGGTGACGTCATTGTAAACACTTTTAAATGATACTAGTATTTTTATTTTCTTTACTACACACAGTAAAACGATAAAGTATAAAGAATTACTCTAAAAATTTGATGTTAATATTTTACCGGGCATAAACCTTGGACTCACATGACTTTCTCTACTCTTGTACTAGCCATTCTTACAAACTCTTATTCCTATATCTTCTTCATGTTAGTTGACATAAACATTTGTACAAATTATCTTAATTGCTCGTTTTCTTGTAGGTACAAGGGAAATATTAGAATACACTAGACTTTGACCGACAGTCAAATATTTTAAAGCTTTTAAATTCCGTTCTCTTTGCATGCTTAACATACAAAAAATTAATAGCGATGTTCCATTTGAGAGAAGAATGTTCTCCAAAAGTTATACAAATAACAAGGAATATCTACGAAACGGTTCACTGCACAAAAAAGTTTATTTAGAAGTAAGTTGTGTTTTAGCATTTTTTGTACAGTAAGATTTGGTCTATCTCTTACGGTTTACCAGTTATACAAAAGTCATCCAGAGTAAATACGACTACAGGGGCTATAGCCAGAAAATTCAAATATACACTTCATTTGTCATAAAAACACGTTAAGCATATGTCATTTTAATCAAAATCCTTAGAGCCATTTTCAAGAAAATCAAAATTTTCAAAAAAGTTTACATGTACTGGGTAGTTTAAGGTGGAGGAATTTTCTTCAAAATCTTTGTGTCGCATCTTTGAAAGACATTAAACTTAAATACCGACTTTACTTTTGATTTTTGAGTTATGCTGTCCACAGACACATAGACACAGATGCACACACGGAAGTCGTTCGAAAAATGCTTTTTTTTTTGGATTCAGGGGCCTCAAAACATTTATTTCTAGTGAAATCTCGACATCTACTACTATTCGCAGTAGAGGAAGTAAAAACGGGTAGTCCCATCTTCTAAAGACACAAAGTTTTAAAAAAATCCACCACACCAAACTACCCCTTATGTGGAAACTTATCGACAGTTTTGATTTCCTCAAAAATGGCTCCAACGGTTTTGATCTAATTGACATTGACAGATATTTTCATGAGAAATGAAATATAGAACTTGTATTTTGTAATACTAGCCTCTAGTTATGAATTACTTTTGCATAACTGGTAAACCATGCAAGATAAGACCAAATCTTACTACCAAAGTATCTGTTAAAGCACACAATTTATGCTAAATATTTTTTTCCGAGATATTGGCTGTTATTGACTTGAATTTTCCAGTAGGTACTTACGGGAATTCTCTAACACATACGGGAAATTGTTATTCTTTGTTATCCTACTGGTAATACAAAGAATGATATTACATAGCGGCCAGCTATTAAAATTTTTGACTATCGCTCAAAGTCTACTGTATTCCCATACCTACAAGGAAATAAGCAATAAGATAATTTGTACAAATGTTTATCTCAACTAACACGAAGAAGATATAGGAATAAGAGTTTGTAAGAATGGTTAGTACAGGAGTAGAGAAAGTCATGTGAGTGTAACACATAACATTTCTATTTTCTCTACTACGTATAGTCAGTAGAGCAAGAAGGTCCGTGCGTCTGTGTGTTTGTGTTCTTAAGACGCACCGTTACACTGTTTGTTTATGTACTGGACCAGTGAAAGTGACACCCACGCAATGTGCAGTGTTGCCAGCTTGTTTTCGACAAAACTAAAATATATCCGTAGACAATGGTCAGAGACCAAAACGTAGGATACAAAATGTTCCAAATACCCAGATCTATCACGTTTACCAGAGGGAGTGACACACAGGTGCAGCGTGGCCTAAAGCAACAAATGAAATGGCCATAGCGTCGTACAACGATGAATAATCTGACACACACGAGTGACATTGTATTTGTGGTTTAGTTTTGATATCGAACTACTTACTAAAGCAAATCAGCAGTTAAACATTACAGAAGTTGTTAGAGATATCCCTTATATACCTAGAGAATCAACTGTTCCTAAGCCACACCTATACCGCGCTGTTTCACAGCCCGATTACGTATTTAATTACACAAAGGCGCCACGCTCAGTGCAAAAGTGGCTTAAGGAACACAAGCAAATTCAAGTCCATTGATGGCTTCCATCAGTAATGGATGGATTATTATGAATAAACTACTTAATTCTATTATCTATAAAAATCTGAGGTGTTGCACTCACATGACTTTCTCTACTCTTGTACTAACCATTCTTACAAACTCTTATGTCTATATCTTATTGTTTATTTCCTTGTTGGTACAAGGGGAATATTAGAATACACTAGGCTTTGAACGATAGTCAAATATTTGAAAGCTTTGAGATTCCGTTCTCTTTGCACATTTAACATGCAAAAAATGAACAACGATGCTTCATTTCACGAAAGTTTTAAGTTTTCCGAAACTGACACACGAATATCTCCGAAATGGTTCACCCTACAAAAACATTTATTCAGACATAAATTGTCTGTTTTAGCAAGACCTACATTTTTTGTATAGTAAGATTTAGTCTATCTCTTATGGTGTACGAGTTATTCAAAAGTACTCAAGACTAAACAGGGCTACAGAGGCTATAGCCGTGAAATTCAAGATATACATTTCATTTGACATACAATTATCTTAAACATATGGCATCTTAATCAAAATCGTTAGAGGCATTTTCAAGAAAAGCAAAATTTTCGAAAAATGTTCCATGTAAAGGGTAGTTTAGGGTGGGGGTGTTTCCTTTAAAATCTTCGTGTCGCATCATTGAAAGACATTAAACTTAAATACCAACTTTGGTTTTTAAGCGACTTTTCGTTTTTGAGTTATGCTGACCACAGACTGACACACAGACAGAAACACACACACAGGGACCTTTTTCTAAAAATGTTTTTCTTTGTTGGATTCATGGGGTCTCAAAACATATTTCCGGTAAAATCTCAACATCGAATTTTTGGGTTGAATACAATGCTTCCTCTACTTATAAGTAGAAAAATAAAAAGTCATAGTCAAATGCTTTAAGAGCTGGTAATTATGTGATGCCTTTGAAATTATGTTCTCTTCGCATGCCTAAGAAATAAAATAGAAAACGCATAACGACTTCATATTAGGAAAACACGTAAATGTTGGAAAATTCAACCAATAACAAGGAATATCTCAGAAACGGTTAGCTCCACAGAAAAAGTTATTGACATAAAATGTTTGCTTTAACGACAACCACTCATGCAGTGGTCACTGAATGAAGAACACTTAACAGAGTGTCCCAGAGAATTCCCTAGCAGTTCTTAAACACCCTGTATAACACGTAACACAAACATTATTCATTGTGTTATGTGCAGTAATTCCATTTTACTGCAGATTCGCGTTCCTAACGTGGTTAGGCATCCGCAGTAACCTTATAACCATCATAATCTTTAAAGAAAAATGATCCAATCACACCAAAAGTCCCCATTCTGCGCCAAACGACCACTTCAGAAGCGCGCACAGGCAATTCTCTCGTTCCCCCATTAGCTTATTAAGGTTGCAAAATGGACCCCATTTCTCGTTAGAATTAACTTTTAAAATTCTTGTTCTCGTTTACTCTTTAAATAACGGCATCTAGTCATTCGGTTTATTAGGTCGCTCGAAGATCTCTTCATACTCCAGTGCTGGAGTATTAAAAGAAATTCACGGAATTTTGATGAAATGTAACACTGTATTCCGGGGCAAGCTGATTATATCAAACAGTATTTAGGAAAGAAATTTCATGACTCTCCATCGAGTTATTTATGTGAAGCAAACACAGAAGTGATGTTTAAGGGGACTTAGGGGTGAGATTTGGCCCATTTGGTAAAAAAAAACTTGATTTTTATGTTGAAAAATTGTTCAATGTTTTGTCTATTAAAAAGTGCAATGACTTTCATGCCAGCGCCATTTTTAAAGGTCTGGCAGCCATTTTTAAATAGTGGTGCATAGTGATTAAATGGCTGGTGGTTAGGCGTAGGCACCCACCGAGACTGCATATCGACGGATCAGAAATTCAATCATGTAAATTATCCTCAATCTACATCCACAAAATCACAAGAAAATGTCCTGCAAGTTGTTTCCAGCAGTGGTTCTGATCAGCTGTTAGAACGCTATGCCAAGGGTACCACACAGAACTCAAATAAATCTCTTCACAATGTTGCGTGGAGCTATCTGTTCAAAATAGGTGTGTGTCTAGGAATAAACTTGAACTTGCAGTACTCAAAACTGTAATGGAGTTTAATATGGGGTGTGTGAAGTCAATTCAAGTGTTGAATAGTCTTAGAAATTAAAACATTTCAGTCGGAGCAATATGCATTTGTCAGAAGTGCAATGCTAGAAGTTGTATTGAGAGTAGAAAATGCAGTGCCAGGAAACAAATATACATAAGGCGAGCCCATAAATTGCAGACATTGTCAGTACAGGAGAGGGTACGAGATCAGAAAGTGAAACCTATGCTGCAACACACCTCTGATGAGGTTCGAACGTTTTGAAAGTTTAATGCTGTTTTTCTCAGCATTTTCACGCAACTAAAAACCTCCTTGCGACAGAGTTCTTGAGGGATTCTTTTGAAAATTTCAGGATGTGTTCTTATTCATATAAGGCTTCAAAATTTCTTTGTGTTTTGATATCAGCCAAGTAATATTGAACATATTCACATTCAAATGCCGATGGAAAGTTAAAAAAACTTGAAATCTGTAAATAGACATTTAAAAATTTCTAGATACTAAAGCACTGGTGTAAAATCAAAATCCAGAGCAATTATGACTTTCAGGTGCATGAAGCATCAGATCACCAAGTTTCATGCCAAACATTCAAAAATTGTTACGCAAGGAGCATTTTTAATCAGAGTATCTTTATAATCAATTAAAAGTTTTTAATTAAAAAACTATTTGACTTGCATACTTCAAATTTTGTACAACTGCATATCTAAACACTATATTAACGGGGTGAAAACTTGGCACTGCTAGCATACAAATTGCAGAATTTCCTAAACTCACCCCTAACTCCCCTTAAAACGATCAAAAAACATTGTTTAGTTATTAGAACTGAAATTATTTAATACACAGCGTTCCAAATATTTAACACAGTTATGTTTCCTTCGGCGAAATGGTTCCTTATTGGCAGTAATTATTGTACTGGACATATTTGTTGCAATCATCATGCACAATTGCAGGTTATGGTCGTACATTTCCGTTTCCGTTTCTTTACCAACTTGAAGAAACTTGTATACAGGCTGGGATCGCTCTGCAATGGTACCAACCTAACACAGCACGCACTGTTACCACACACACATGCGTGTTGTTCCATTAAGCGAGAGTTAGGGCCAATAAATTTCGCCCGCCCTTTGACACCAATGATATGGCTATGCGTTAAAAAGAAGACAAACAGTTAATCATAAAATCGAGTGAATATAGCCAGGCTAATCTCCAATGCTTTATCAGCTAACTAGTTCACAAACGGGGACTAGGGGAGGGGAGGGGATCAGATTTTGGGCTCCGTTTTTCAATGTGGGACCCGGCATCAATGGCCAATCACCAAAATCAAAATACCGCATTATGTAGTGCCTAATCTCCAGGGGCGCGCGCGCTGGCTTTGTGACCACAGTTTCAAAGCCAATATGCGAGCCGTATCCTTTTTAACATTTTCGAAAGGATTTATTCCGCTAAAAAAAGCAATAAACAGCTTGATGAAATATTGTTTATCTTTCAAATGCAAACGATGTCCATTTTTGCCCATGAATGCTGAATTAATTCCGTTTTTAATGTATTCTCTTTGTAAATTGTAATGGTTACTACATGGAAATAAAAGCTATATGATAGTGCCATTTGCAGATCAGGTTTTGATGGACTGATGGCAATTCGTTTTGTTGTGCTTTATGCTTTTGTATAATGCCTTACGCAAATTTATTGCATTTCTATCTTTACATACATTCCCAGTCAACTTTCATAAAAGTTACCTCAATTTTCAAACACGATGTAATTTAAAAATCTGATGTGTTGCACTCACATGACTTTCTCTACTCTTGTACTAACCATTCTTAGAAACTCTTATTCCTATATATTCTTCGTGTTAGTTAACAAACTTTACAGAAATTATTTGTTTGCAACGGTTCATTGTGTTGCTGGTTACTGCCAGAGATGAAGTCCTTGGTCTTCCATATCACCCCCGGAGAGCGTCTAGTAGCAGGTTTGTCTGTTTTCTTCCTTTTGCAATTGATCCCATGCGACCCTTTCCCTTTTTATTCCACATTCAGCTAATCCCGCACTTTGACACAACCCTCAGTTTAATTTTCCAAAAGTAGCGGTAATGATTTTGATTAAATTACCATATGTTGATATTTTTACCACAAATCTTGAATTTTCTGGGAGTAACTTCTGAAGTCTTCTGAATTACTTTTGCCTAACTGGTGAATCGCTAAGAGATAGCCAATATGTTACTATACAAAAATATACATCTCATTAAATCACAAAATTTGTCAAATATATTTTTGTGGAGCTAAGTATTTCCGAGATATTCATTGTTATTGTTTAAATTTTCCATTACTCATTTCTCAAATTAGAAAATTTTTCGCCCTCCTATGCAAAGAGAATGGAATTTCAAAGCCACCACACAGGGACCTGCTCTTAAAAGGTTTGACTATCGCTTAGGCCTACTGTATTCCTATATTACTATTGTGTATATAAGAAAATAATACATAGTAAATCGGTTTCTACAAAAGTTGGTCAATTAATATTTTGTTGCTGGTCTACGAGAGAGGCGACGGCGGCAGCGGTAAAACAATGGACTGATGGGGGCCGGGCTGTTTCACATAGGGTCGGCGAGCAAACAAAGGAATAAGGCCAGGCTGCCTCGCGTGCCTGCTGTGACCGTAAACATTGGGCGACAGAAACAAAGGGACTTGTCTAACACCTTTCCGAATCTTCTAGCTGAGTCATCGCGGTGCGTGTGTGGAAAGTTTCTCGAAGGGTCGTGTGACGTCATCCCTAGTAAAAAAGGCCGCGAGACAGCGACAGATTGAGTTAGTGAGAATAGAGCTAGGGGAATAAGTCGGTGTGTCAGCGTGTGTGTGTCGTCCCGGAAGATATATCGGTTATCGCGAGTGATAATAATACTGTAATTAAGTGTATAAGAGACAGAGAAAGTGAAGAATTTCAAAGGACAGAGCAAGGGTATGAGAAGAGCTGTGTGTTGTGATAGCAGGAAAGCCGGGGTTAATTACCAGAAGAAAACTGTGTGTAGTAAAATTTTAGAGGACAATAAAGTGATAGTAGTGTCGTTTTGTTACGATGTGAAGTACGAGAGACAGAAGAATAAGTTGTTGCGACGGCTGCGAACACTGTGTGGTCTACATTTGGGGCCCAGGAGCGAGATAATCGGTAGGATAATGTTTGGAAAGGGACGGTGTGTATATCGCAGATGTAAGACAGAGCTGTGACGGCAAAGCAAGTGGGGCGTTACAACGTGTAACTTTGTGTATTTAATTAAGGCGAGGAGACCGACCGACCGCCGCGCTCATGCGGTTTCTTGGGGAACGGCCAACTCCTATAATGACGGAAACCAGAAGAGCGACATTTGACAGATAACTTCCAGCTACTTAGTGGCTTGACCCACGGTCTTTCCTTCCTTCATTCCTTCCTTCACCTTTCAGATTATCACTCCAGTATAGGGAGTGTAAAATGGGAATTTTATATCACACACTGAGAAAAAGGTTAAGGTACGTCACACATGAATTTTGTTTTAAAATTTCTGAATCAGGTAACCAATATACTGTAAATCATGTAAAAGTTGTTTTATTGGGAAATCTTCGTTATATTTTAGTTCTAGGCTCTTAAATTTGACATTTCTAAAGTGGATGTAGCGATTTAAATGCCACTTTACTGTGCACTTCAATATTATCATTTTTCTACATGAAACAGCTTTCAAATTTTCCTGCTTAAGTGTTGCAAAGTTCAATGTTTGCATGCTAGATGGCATAATGTGGCAATTTAAAAACTAGAATGTGTAGGCCATCTTCAAAAAAGATTCTTTATACTCAGTTTCCCACTAATTCCATTTTTCTTTATAAAATGTACCTTTTCTCAGGAACTACTGGATAGATATACATTATTTTTTGTGGTTATTAGTAGATATATGATTTTGAAACTGAATCTAAACACTGCTAATTCTGCTAAATACTGAATGTAAAGAACTCTAAATTCAGAAGTTGAATCTAAAAGAAAACTAAACATTAATTTAGAAATAATTACACTACAAGTTGCAAATATTATAGTTTCAGATTTTTAAGAATGTACATGACATAATTGATATAAAGTTTGGTGGTGTTACGAGTTTCCATTCCACAGAAAATTGCCTTATCGCTTTTTTATTAACGGGAGAAATATCCTACAAAACGACTTGCATTAGGTATAAAACATTGAAATTTATACAGCAGTTAGATAGTTATGATAATAATCACACAAAATGTCAAAAAATTTGATATATTTTCCCAGAGATGAACTTTTTCTATCAACGGAGAAAGAAATACAGTTTGCAAGTTAACGCCATCTTATTTTATATCACACACTGAGAAAAAGATTAACATGTTCACGGCCGAGCAAAATGATAAATAGCAATTACGTAATGTACGAGTATTAATATCATACAGGATATGAATAACTTCTCCACATGGAATAAATCACCTGATAGGAGTTGGTTCTGTTTTACTACTGTGAATACCTTAGTTCTGATGTCAGTCTGACTGTGAGATGGAGTATACCTACAAAAAATGGTAATAAAACCATTACTACAAATGTCTATCTAGATTAAAACTAATTATAAGAATAAAGGCCGATTTCAGCAAGGAGTGTTAAAAATATTCTAACTCCTGGATTACTGTTAGTTAAGGATTTAGCATACTTGTAAAATTTTGCGTTCTATCAAATTTCTGCAGTAAATTGTTGGTTAAGTATTGTTTGCGTCATAGACAACTCCTAACAACAGCTTTTGAGAAGGCGATGACCGGCCTATGTTGTTTCTGAACGCACCCTGATACACTTCTGTCTAGGCATTGCAGCGCTCTCTGTGTCAATGTGATTTTGCTGATTGAGGTTAGAATCGCGATGTTAATTAAAAAATCGACATGTAGAGGAATTAATGGTTTATTGCTCGAAGATAGTTTATTGTAGAATACGTTATTAGGTATAGAACTATTACCCTGTGCGAAAAACTCCGATAGACTTCAATTAAAGGTCAATGATGTAGCCCGGAGGTTAAACCTGAATGGTGCACACTAATTGAAATAAAAACTGTTATCAAGCAGACCCTAACAAAAATACTGTTTGCTGCTTGAAGCAATGATTTTGAAAACCTTTAGAACAAGCCACAAACGTTTGTTTTGGAAATTCTAATATTTACCATTAACTGAAAAGTACTTGCAATATAATCTCGTATTCTAACCTGACAAACGTATTTGCAGTGAAATTACTGCACGATCATTTTGGGCTGTCTTATTGCTTTAGAAGTTCCTCTTTTTGCAGGCTTTCAAATTTATTTGGATGTACGCCCAACCTTCCATTAAAATGGCATTCTTAAATTCCAAATACCGCAAACTCACGTAACAGTTTGGTTTGCTGCAGCCATGTTCCGACTTTTAAAATGTGTTAAAACGTATTAACTCGGCGGTATGCCAATGTTAACACTGACTTTAACTTAATGTTAGTCACTGCATTTCCATGGGGAATTGAAATATGTTTGAGTCCAATCCCATTCTCAATACGATCCGCGTTTCCATATTGAATTATTCCATCCGGACTGAGATCGACTTGGATACGCAAACTCAAGCATAAAATATAATTATATTTAATTACAATTCAAGGTTTTATGTTGGTCACTTGCTTTATGTTAGAGAACCTGTAACAAATATGTATGTATTCTGCGTATTGTGACATTAATCGTACAACAATATACGGACGAAGTCTCACTCCTAAAGGGATCGGAACAAAGATTCAGTTCGATCTGAATCCGCGTTTTCATGCAGTATTCGATCCGAAATGAGGACTCAAATCGATCTGAATTGCCCATGGGAACGTAGAGATTGTTCGATTAAAAAGAATTTGCATTAAATTCAGTGTTAAATGAGTTTAACATTGCGTTAAACATTGTGCGCGCGCGTGTGTGTGTGCGTGTGCGTGTGTGTGTGTCAGTCTGTGGACAGCATAACTCAAAAACGAAAAGTCGGTTAAAAACCAAAGTTGCTATTTAAGCTTAATGTCTTTCAAGGATGCGACACGAAGATTTTGTAGAAAATTGCTACCTACACTTTACATGGAAAATTTTTCGAAATTTTTGGAAAATTTTGATTTTCTTCACAATGGCACTATATATTTTCATTAAAATGTCATATATTTGAGATATTTTTATGACAAATTAAATGTATATCTTGAATTTTCTGGCTATTGCCCACGAAGTCGTATTTACTCCAAATGCTTTTGCATAACTGGTAAACCGTAGAAGATAGACCAAATCTTACTATACAAAAAATTTAGATCTTGCTAAAACACAATTTATGCCTCAATATTTCTTTTTTTTATAGCGTGAGTTTCGGAAAACCTAGAACTTTCGTGAAATGGAACACCGTTGTTCATTTTTTTATATGTTAACCGTGCAAAGAGAACCGGATCTCAAAGCTTTAAAACATTTGACTATCGCTCAAAGCCTACTGTATTCTAATATTCCCCTTGTACCTACAAGGAAATAAGCAACAAGATAATTTGTACAAATGTTTGTCTCAGCTAACAAGAAGGAAGATATAGGAATAAGAGTTTGTAAGAATGGTTAGTACAAGAGTAGAGAAAGTCATGTGAGTGCAGCACGTCAGATTTTTTTACCACACTTGTGTACACAGTTTAGAGTAGATCCAGGAATAAAATACACCGAACTGCTAAAGTAGGGTAATAAAGGAGGCAGGGCGATAAAAATCGTGTGTGTGTGTGTGTGTGTGTGTGTGTGTGTGTGTGTGTGTGTGTGTGTGTGTGTGTGTGTGTGTGTGTGTGTGTGTGTGTGTGTGTGTGTGTGTGTGTACTAACGAGGAGGACGGCGACGTGATCCCGGGGAATGGAAGTCGTGCAGGAAATGAATAAATGATGAAAGTCCTGGGCCCATGTCACTCCGCATTTCCAGCTCTGTCACGAGTTGTGTAAAAAGGGGATTCTTTCCTCACCTGTAGCGAGTCTGCCCGCTGTATGTCCACTTAAAAACGGAGTTCACTCACCGACACACGCTACACAACAGATTCACTCTTAAAACTGTGCTAAGTTAAACCGAATTGAAATATTTCATCGTTGAAACAGAATATTTAAAAATCTGATATGCTGCAGTCACATGACTTTCTCTAGTCTTGTACTAACCATTCTTACAAACTCTTATTGCTGTATCTTCTTTGTGTTAGTTGAGATAAACATTTGTACAAATTATCTTATTGCTTATTTCCTTGTAGGTACAAGGGGAATATTAGAATATAGTAGGCTTTGTGCGATAGTCAAATGTTTTAAAGCTTTGAGATTCCGTTCTCTTTGCACTTCACTGCACAGAAAATGCACTGTATTTTAACGAAATCTACATTTTTTGTAGAGTAAGATTTTGTTTCCCTTACTATTTACCAGTTATGCAAAAGTCATACAGAGTAAACAGGACTACATAGGATATAGTCAGAATATTCAAAATATACATTTCATTTGTCATAAATATATCTTAAACAAGTCATTTGAATCTAAATATTTGGAGTTTTTTTTCGAGAAAATCAAAATTTTCGAAACATTTTCCGTATAAAAGGCAGTTTAGATTGGAGGAATTTTCTTCAAAATCTTCGTGTCGCATCCTTAAAAGAGGTTAAACTTAAATACCAACTTTGGTTTTTAACTGACTTTTAGTTTTTGGGTTATGCTGTCCACAGACGGACTATTTTTGAATTCAAGGGGTCTCAAAACGTGTATTTGTGGTGAAATGTCGACATCAAATTTTTGAATGGAATATACTATTTCCTCTACTTGCTAAACGTGGTAGAGAAGGTAAAAAAAGCATTTTATACTGGTTTCTACTGATGGCTATAAACTTGACAACTGCGCTTGCGCAATAGTGTCCCTGATACACGATGGTACACAGTCTACTAATTACCTCAGCGTCTACACATGAGAGTTACTGTTCATGCAATCCTCTTGGCTCTGGAATACATCTTTGATAATGTACAGTATGCTTCCACTATTTTACTCACAGATTTCACGAGTGCCTTATTAGTATTACAACAAAAAGGTTTTCGTCCCACTTCTGGTTGCAGAACTGTTAATATTATACAGTACAACAATTCAGTCTGGTAAACATCACAGTGTCGACATCTATGTGAACGAGGAAGCTCCAAAGAATTTTGGAGAACCATTCTGTGACTTCTCCAGAAAAGTTACGCTTTAATTTTCTTTAGATTTATCTCCAAGTTCTTAATGCCTATTATGAAAACGTAGCAAATAAGCATCTTATATTGATTCTGTGTTATAAGAAAAACTAACCTTGTTCTTAGAATCACAAAAACCTGATTGTGAGGTTATGTTACGGTTCGGTTTTACTAATGTAAACATATACGATGCAATTTTCTTTTACAGTGGTTTGGATACTTGATGTGGCTAACAGTTCAAGCGACTTAAAGTATATTAAAAAGACATCTTTAGATATAGGTTTGGCTACGAGTAGATATGTTTGTGATCTGCATAACTCTAAATCGAACATGAAGTTGATAGCAGAATCGTGGTAGCGCTGGTTCGATTCCGGGTAGCGGTGTGGGGATTTTCTCCAAGTGGGAGACCTGGTGCGGAGTGAGAGCCTCGTTAGGTCCCTGAGGGGCAGTTGAGGAGGTACTTGATTGAGAAGTACCAGCTGACCACGTCTAGGAAAGGTGCAATACAGTAATTAACACAAACCCTGAGAGATGTATGTGTGTGCTTACCCTGGAGTGGTTGCCGTCGACGAAGAACTCTGCCTCGGACCTTCCCGAGCCGGAGGTTATGGGTGGTGCACTGAACTCATCGTAGACACCTCCCTCGCCCTGGCTCTGCTGTTCCAGGACATCCGTGCGCCCTGTCTCGGCGAAGGCCTTTACTCCTGGAGAAGCGCGGGATCCCAGTCTGAACAACACAAACGACCTGTTGTGCGAACGACCTGCAACAAACACAACCTGGTTACTTACTGTCTCAGATGCACAACACACATATAAACATTTCATGTGTTACAGCTTTCTCCACGCTCTTCATTTATTGGGGTACAAAGCTATTTTTATAACCTTACACATTTCTTACACATTCAGTCATAAATAAATAAACATAAATGATATTTTGTTACAGAACAAAGTGGTTCAGAGTGACAGTTCTATGCATAAAACATATATTTATAGAATGATTGAAACAGACAAAGCTAAACAGGCTCTTAAAGGTATTACTGCACTTCTATTACTTTCATTACCTGTACTTGCAGGAACAATTACTATGGGTACTATTAACTGAGCGAAGTTTTAATACGTCACACATTGATCCTGCAGGAGGGAACGAGAAGTTGTTAGACTGACTTGTTCCTCAATTGTTACAATGTTATTATTGGCTATTTTGGTTTTATTGGGCCACACTGTCGTTTACTTGCCACCATACATGTGTGATCTCAATCCCATAGAATAGTTAGCGCCAAGGCAACATGAATACTTAAAGAAATGCATTCTTGCAGGAACTGTATCACTTAGACCGAAACAGGCTGGCGGTGTTTTTTAAAAATATAGAAATGGCAGAAAATGATTAATGCGAAAAAGACGGAGTAGTTGAAAGCATTGTTTACGCTTTATAAGCTAAATATATTACATGAACTGAAAACAACACTTAAATTGTGCTATTTTGAGCGATTTGTTTGCTTTAATCCAATGAACACGCATTTCAAGGTTGGCAACACTATCGTAAACGCGATTAGAAGCAGAATTACTGCCGCGGTATCATTGTTTATTGGGCATTGTTGTAGTGGCTGCTGAATAGCTGTTAGAGGTGCAAATATTGCCAATGCAATGAAGCTTGGTCAAATGCTGAGGTCGAAAGTGAAAACTTCCCTCAGGAATACAGTTAAAACCAATGCCCAATCGTACACTTCCCTAAATGAATTAACAGTCAGAAAACAAACGAAAGCTCGAGAAATTAGACACAGAGACGAATAAAACGATAAAAGTAAAGAAACTATTTAAACAGAGAGATATCGCATCTTCAATATACGCTGGAGTTAAAATTAGTACTTACTTATTTTAATTCAAGACTTTGAACGATAAGAGGGAAAGTTTGGGGAGTGAGTACGTCGCAAGATAAAACGCTAGACCCGAGGCGAAATTTATTAACGCTCTTGTTCATTTGTCAAGTATGAATTGTAAGGCAGCGTTTGTTCGCCAAAGTTTTTAGAGTGATTGCGAAAGTTGTTTGGGAGAAAGGTAAGAAGTTACTTGAGCAACTTGTGTTTCAGATAACTTGGCTCTCTCTCTACGACAATATTGCTGGCAAGTGTGAAAAACTGCTAAGGGAATAGGTGGCGAGCTGAGTGATCGATGTGGGAGGCAGGTTCTCTGCACTACATTTTTGGTTAGAGCTGCTATTATAATCCCCACCATCTTCTCTGTTCCTGGCTGAGATGGTTCACGGATCTAGCCTACGTTCAGAAACTCCCGGTGCCACGATCATAGCGCCATGCATAGCAACACTGAATGAAATATTCGGAACGCAGCATTTGCACTCCAAGGCAAAAGGTTGGTATTCTGTGGAGGCAAAGCAGCACAATGCTAATGTTGATAGAGTATTTTCACTAATAAGAGCACAATGGACAGATGACAGGAGAAGATTATCAATTGAGGGATTGTTTTAGTAAACTAAAATTTTAAAAACTTGAGTTGTGTGGAGTTTCTTGATTATATTTCAAGTACAACTGTTCATAACCACATTTAACACTGTATGTTTTACGATTTATAGAAAATGCAAGTGTATATGCCTATGGATATGTATAAATATATTTTAAATTGTAAATTTACATTATTTTTGCATCTACCGACAATGTCCTATATTTTTACCGTCTCTACAGGTAAGTAGGGGAAGTATTATATTCCACCCAAAAATTCGATGTCGATATTTCACCGGAAATATGTTTTGAGGCCCCCTGAATAAAAAAAAAAGCATTTTTAGAAAAAGGTCCATGTGTGTGTCTGTCTGTGTGTCTGTCAGTCTGTGGACAGCATAACTCAAAAATGAAAAGTCCGTTAAAAGCCAAACTTGTTATTTAAGTTTAATGTCTTTCAAGGATGCCACACGAAGAATTTGAAGAAAATATTCCCACCCTACACTACACTTTACATGGAAGATTTTTCGAAAATTTTGGTTTTCTTGAAAATGGCTCTAACGATTTTGATTAAAATGTCATATGTTTGAGATATTTTTATGAAAAATGAAATGTATATCTTGAATTTTCTGGCTATAGCCCCTGTTGTCGTATTTAATTTGGACGACTTTTGCATAACTGGTAAACCGTTAGAGATAGACAAAATTATACTGTACAAAAAATGTAGATCTTGCTAAAACACACAATTTATGTCTCAATAAATTTTCTTGCAGGGTGAACCATTTCGGAGATATTCCTTGTTATGTGTGTGAGTTTCGGAAAACTTAGAACTTTAGCGAAATGCAACAACGTTGTTGATTTTTTATATGTTAATCGTGCAAAGAGAACGGAATCTCAAAGGTCAAAAAGATTTGACTATCGCACAAAGCCTTCTGTATTCTAATATTCCCCTTGTACCTACAAGGATATAAGCAATAAGATAATTTGTACAAATGTTTATTTTAACTAACACGAAGAAGATATAGGAATAAGAGTTTGTAAGAATGGTTGGTACAAGAGTAGAGAAAGTCATGTGAGTGCAACACATGAGATTTTTATATAACTGATTAACCGTAAGAAATGGGTAAAATCTTACTACACAAAAATATAGATATCGTTAAAACAACGAATACACGTTTTGTGTGTAGAGGAGCCATTTCCGAGATATTATTGTTTCAATTTTCCAATACCTATTCTTTCTGGAAATAGGAATACATAACTCATGTTTTTCCATCTCCAGAGGACTAGGAGACGTTTTCAGTAAAGGCGGATGAAGTATAGGACATAGAGGTTATGTTGTTGAGCGACGGGCGGTTTGTGTGCTGACGTCACTCTGCCTATCAGCTAATGCACGACATCCCGAAACTAACCAGTGTTATTTCCTGACCAGCAGAGCTGGTGTGATTCCTGTTTATGTGACAAAGGAGATTTTATCACTGCCTTATCTCACGCTAGCCCTGCAGTACCTGTTGATATTCACGTGTTGTGCACTAATGACACTCAGTTGACCTTCTGCACCCAAGCTACTACACAAATTACTCTTACAAACACTTGTTCCTCCACCTACGTCATGCTAATAGAGTTGTACAAGAGATGTCATTGTTAAGGTTAACTTCGATATCAGTGTTAATTTTACGGCCTGTAGTTAGTGTTTTCTGTTATTTTCTTCTCTGCTTAGAACATCGTAATCTGTTCACCTTCATTTATTTATTTAATATAATGCTCTAGATATATTGGATGTTTCCCATTTGTTTTCTTGCTTGCCAATATAATTTTTCTTTTGACTTTGTCCAATGGGTTTTAAATGCAGCACACTGCTTAAATTGTTCGCAGTTCATAACAGAGTTCCTACATACAGTCTGGCAGTGTCTACGGTGTAAATGTTCTGCTAGACACTTGTGTTGGATTATTTTTTCTACTAAGTATAGTAAAGTAGAGGAAGCATTGCACTGTACCCAAAAATTTGCGATTTCAATGGAAATATATGTTTTGAGGCCCCCTGAATAAGAAAGCACTTTTAGAAAACGCTCCGTGTGTGTGTGTGTGTGTGTGTGTGTCAGTCAATCTCTGGACAATATAACTTGAAAACAAAAAGTTGGTTAAAAACCAAAGTTGGTGTTTAATATTTTTCAAGGATGCGACCTTAAACTACACTTTACATGGAAAATGTGTATAATATTTTGATTTTCTATAAAATGGCTTATCGATTTTGATTAAAATGCCATATGTTTGGGGTATTTTTATGGTAAATGGAATGTATATCTTGAATTTTGTGGCTATAGCCGCTGAAGTTGTATTTACTTTGGACGAATTTTGCATAATTGGTAAACCGTTAGAGATAGACCAAATCATACTATACAAAAAATGTAGATCTTGCTAAAATACACAATTTATGTCAAAATAAATTTTCTTGTAGAGTGTACCATTTCAGGGATATTCCTTGTTATGTGTGTGAGTTTCGGAAAACTTACTACTTTCGTGAAATGGAACATCATTGTTCATTTTTTATAAGCTTTGACTATCGCTCAAAGCCTACTGTATTATAATATTCCCCTTGTACCTACAAGGAAATAAACAATAAGATAATTTGTACAAATGTTCATCTCAACTAACACGAAGAAGATATAGGAATAAGAGTTTGTAAGAATGGTTAGTACAAGAGTAGAGAAAGTCATGTGAGTGCAACACATTAGATTTTTTCTATCTCGTAGTAATTCTTTCCCTGCCAATAAAAGATTAAAAATGTAAAGAATTAGTAATATATTGTTCACCTTCATTATTTGAACATTTGTCATTGAACTTATAATTTCGTTTATGGGTTATTGATTTATTTCTTATTGTTACTACTTATTATTATCATTATCATTATCATTATCATTATCATTATCATTATCATTATCATTATCATCATCATCATCATTATTATTATTATTATTATTATTATTATTATTATTATTATTATTATTATTATTATTATTATTATTATTATTATTATTATTATTATTATTATTATTATTATTATTATTATTATTATTATTATTATTATTATTATTATTATTATTATTATTATTATTATTATATCTCAGGATATTCGCAGAAAATGTAACACACATACTTCAATAATTATCGTAAAAATATGGTATTTTAATAAAAATCCTTAGTTATTTTTGAGAGAATCAAAAGTTTGGAAACATATTCTTTGGGGTTTGGGGTACTGCAAAAGTGTTTAAATTCAATACAGATAAACATATGAAGAATCTATTCTTGAATCTCGGCAACGCCTCGCCCAAAGCGGTATGCTATTGTTTTCCCCCCACTACCGAGGCAAAACCGTGGTGAATGTACCTCTAGAGGTTTTTTACCACCACCAGTTCATCGTGTAAAAATACGAGAAGCAAGTAAATGAATAAATGAGTATATGTTGGTCTTGTCCTTGGAGTATAACCGCGCGGCTTTATATTTAATTTTTTTGTTCTCTCCGTTGCTTTATCTCCAGGGAGAAACACCTCTTCTCCTAATTGTTGGCAACTTGTCTCAGACAACAGACTCGCTGCTAGTCTTTTGACCAAGCTTGGACAAGCAGTCCTCGCCAACAACTGGCGCGCGTCCTTTTTCATTAAACCGAGAGATGTCACCCTATTCTCACACGCTTTATATTAACTTCACCTGCAAGTAGATAAGTAAATAATTAACTAAGTAATTAAGTAAGTACGTATGTATGTAACAAAATCTTTCGACGTAATATTCACCAACTTATGAGTCGTCTGATTGGCATCAAAATTTGCACACGCATTAACAATAACACGACTGTTCCAATGTCCTGACCAGGATCGACAGGATAAACAATGACTTTTTACATGCACCCTAAAAATTTTATTTAATTAAATAAATATGTATTTGTATATTGGATCACGTAGATACCTGAGAGAGGAGCTCAAAGGAACACTAGGCTCAGGGGAAATATTACGGACTGGAGTTCACCCAGGGCTGAGACACCCACAACAGCTGATAGTTTAGGAATTGACACAAGTTACACTGGACAAGGAAATTAAACGGCTTACGGTTTACATATTTACATATTGCCTTTGCTCATTTTGTTCAGAGTTATGGTACCATCGCACGGTACCAAGGAGGTAGCATTACCAAGGGGGGGGGGGTGTACTTTGTGCCCACCTTCCGTAATTTTTTTTAAATTCCGTGTTTTAATTTTTTGACTAAACGCATGCAATTAATAGTTCTTATCACTGTTTCTGCTACTGAATTGCACAGTTGTTTTAAAGTTTTTATTGTTGATCTTTTTGAGAAACAATGAAATTTCAAAGTGGTCAAAGTACCGCCACCCCCCCCCCCTCCGTCAGTATAATGTAAAAGTACAACGTCAGATTATTCTGACTTCCCTTCCACCTGGTATACATTGCCTTTGTCTTGCAAATCAAAATTATTAGTCATTTTGAAAAAAAGTATAACATAATTAAACATTTTCCATATAAGTGGAGAAAGTCATGTAAATATAACATGAGATTATTTTTTAAGGATACCTTTATTATTTGAAATTACCCAGTGTGCGTATATCTGTGATTTTCAGGTGTTTTATTGGGCGTGACGGTTGTAATTCAGTGAAATATGTATCACACATTCCCTAGCTGGACATTCGGCCTGGTGAATTGATAAAAAATGTATTTGTTATCCCCACACGCGATGCCCATCAGCACGCACTGCGTTATTCTCTTTTTTGTTATTTAATTACCTGCGTAAACAATTCACAACTCATATAGTGAAAGGGTGTGTATGGTTCCCATAGAGACCAAAAATAGCTTTGGAAATGCTAACCTTATTTATTGCTCTATGCACTTTATGAAGATATAGTGCCACGTGTTAATGGGTTCATTTGCAATTTTCCATAGAACTTTAATTTTTAATAGATATCTGATCATCTTTATTCTCTATTCCCAGTAAAAATAAGAAACACCGTGTTCCCACCCAAAAATTGAATATTGAGATAAATATTCGCATAGATTGTTTTATTAGATATTTCCCTGTAGATATAATGGTACTATGGGAATACAATAGGCTTAAACGGTAGTCAAAACTTTTAATAGCTGATCGCTATGTAATGACTTTGAAATTCCGTTCTCTTTGTATTACCAGGAGAAATAAAGGGATTTTTTATAAAATAGTCTGTGTGCGTGCGTGCGTGCGCGTGTGTGTGTGTGTAACTCAAAAACGAAAAGTAGTCTAAAAACCAAAGTTGGTATTTAAGTTTAATGTCTTTCAAGGATGCGACACGAAGATTTTGAAGAAAATAGCTCCACCCTAAACTATTCTTTACTTGAACATTTTACTCTTCTTGAAAATGGCTAACGATTTTTATTAAAATATCATATGTTTGAGATATTTTTATGACAAATGAAATGTATATCTTTAATTTTCTGACTATAGCCCATGTAGTCGTATTTACTCTGGATGACTTTTGCATAACTGGTAAACCGTTAGAGTTAGACCAAATCATACTACACAAAACATGTAGATCTTACTAAAATACACAATTTATGTCCAAATAAATTTTCTTGTAGGGTGAACCATTTCGGAGATATTCCTCTTTATGTGTGTGAGTTTCGGAAAACAAAACTTTCGTGAAATGAACATCACTGTTCGTTTTTTTTTTATAAGTTACGTGTGCAAAGAGAACGGAATCTCGAAACTTTAAAAGATTTGACTATCACACAAAGCCCCTTGTACCTACAAGGAAATAAACAATAAGATAATTTGTGCAAATGTTTATCTCAACTAACACGAAGAAGATATAGGAATAATAGTTTGTAAGAATGGTTAGTACAAGAGTAGAGAAAATCATGTGAGTGCAACACATCAGATTTTTTTAGTATTTGGGGTTACTTACGGTACAAATACTGAGAGGAAACAAAATTAAATGAAAATGATGTAGGTTTGTTAACTATAACTGACAGGAGGCAGTTAAAAACGTCAGCAGTTGAAGGGCGGGTCTTGTGAATTATGAAACAGTTGAACGGGACCACCAATCGGAATATCCGACGAGACTTTGTAATCATCTAATGCAGGGCAATCAGTATGTGCGTTTATCACACAATAGAAGCTAACTTCCTGTGTGATTACGGCATCTTCAGGTCCATGCCTTGCTGCATTACGCTCTAATTCATCATTTATATGAACAAAATCACCTCATTTGTTATTCCGTTTTATCGTTCTGCCCATTTCATTTTTAACGACCAATATCACGAATGAATTGGGATGATCCACTAGGAAATATGAAGTATTGAAATACAATTTCAGTTCTAAGATACATTAAGTAATAAAACATAACGTATTTCGGTTCTAGGATGTGCTAAAGCCCAACTATCAATAAATACGAGGAGTATGATAATCGAGGCTTCAGGTCGGAGGATTCCAAACAGCAACAACAGCGCCACAAGTGTCAGGGAAGTTATGATGACGTGGAACAACCCGCTGGCAGCGAGATCGCTGCTTTTTTGTCACCGGGCCAAATCCCGCACACACCATAACAAAGGCTCGGCTCTGCTTTTAGTTTCGATTATCGTTCCGCGGCGTTATGGTTTTGTTATGTATCCAATTTACTTCTCCTTGTGTCGTGCAAAGAAAAATGTGAACATCGAGCAGATTGTAAAGGCTTGAGTTACAGCGACGGCGGGCTTCTGTGTCATGCGGGGCAACATGACAGAGAAAAATGTACCTAAATTATGTGTTATTGTATTACGTGTCTATTTAAAGCATTCTTGGAATACATTTTTGAAATTCTTGGTAGAGGAAACTTTCATTCTATGTTTCAACGATGTTCTGGTGGTTTTTAAGTTCCTATTAAAATGTCTGTGAGTTGGATTTTATTTATAACGGTGGCATATTTGTGTTTTAAGCCACGTGAAGTGTGTACAAAACGAATGTAGTAAAATTCACTGTTTGGGTGCATCTCTCAGTTTCTTATCGTTTTACGGGGCGTCGTCAGGGGTGAGGATAACTACTGACCAATGACAGTTGGAATACGTGGCTAGAAGCGTGGCACTGTAACATGTTTAGAGCAATTTCGATATGAAGTATTGTATTCCACCCAAACATTCGATGTCGAGAATTCACCGGAAATATATGTTTTGAGGCCCTTGATTACAAAAAAAAGCATTTTTAGAAAAAGGTCCGTGTGTGTGTCTGTGGACAGCATAACTCAAAAGCGAAAAATCGGTTGACAACCAAAGTTGGTATTTAAGTTTAATGTCTTTCAAGGATGCGACACAAAGATTTTGAAGAAAATAACCCCACCCTAAACTACCATTTACATGGAAAATTTTTCGAACATTTTGATTTTCTTGAAAGTGGCTCCAACGATTTTGATTAAAATGTCATATGTTTGAGATATTTTTATGACAAATGAAATGTATATTTTGAATTTTCCGGTTATAGCCTATGTAGTCGTATTTATTCTGGATTAATTTTGTATAAGTGGTAAACCACAACAAGGACAAGAAAATTTCATGTTTAATATTCGTGGATTATAAAAAACTGATAGCCTGGAGAAAATGCATTACGCCTTAGAGTTATACTTCCTGCATCACTCCGTGTGAAAGAGGTTGCCTATAGCTAAGGCAACAGTGGAAGTCCTTCATTTAGTTCTCTTTGCTGCTGTTCGCAAAACGCAAGTAACCGTATATATGTTTGCACTTCTGCAAATTACTATGCACTGAAAAATTCGATACTGAAAAATTTCACCGGAAACGGAAATATATGTTTTGAGATTTATTCAATCCTTTAAAAAAAATGGCTCCAACGATTTTTATTAAAATGCCATATTTTTAAGATAATTTCATCACAAATATAATGTATATCTTGAATTTTCTTGGAATATTCTCAGACACCCTTTTCAATCCCAATCACTTTTGCATAACTGGTAAACCGTAAGATGTAGACAAAATCTTACAACACAAAACACGCAGATCTTGTTAAAACAAACATTTCTTTTATTTTCGAGATATTCCTCGTTATTGTTAGAATTTTCGAATCTTTATATTTTTTCAAATGGGAAGTCACTCATTTTTTATGTCCTGGACATAATGGAATTTCAAAGCAATCACATACTGACCAGCTCTTAAAAAGATATCGCTGTGGCTTAAGTCTATTGTAGTCCCACACTCCCATTCTATCTATAAGAAAATATATAAAAAGACCATTTTTCACATGATTAATATGAAGTAGATGCAAGAATAAGCGTGGTTAATAATATTTTGGACAAAAGTGAGTAGAGAAAGAAATGTGAGTGCGCGCATGAAGACTTTATAATCTTCTTTAAGTGGTAGGCGTTAAGGAAGAAAATAAAACGAACTAGCGGTAAAATATCGATCTCCTTAAAACACATAATTTATTCAATTAACTTTTTCGTGCACTAAGCCGTTTCCAAAATATCCGTTATTAATGGTTCGAATTGTTCAAGACTGTAGACATACTTTAACGTGCATTCGCTATTCAATTGTTTCTCGCGATTGTAACGCAAACAGTACGGTTTTTTTACTTCCTCTACTGGTAGGGGAAGTATTGTAGGTATTCCACCCAAAAATTCCATGTCGAGACTTCGCCGGAAATATATGTTTTGAGGCCCTCTGAATCCAAAAAAAGCATTTTTAGAGAAAGGTCCATGTGTCTGTGTGTCAGTCTGTGTACAGCATAACTCAAAAAAGAAAAGTCGATTAAAAGTCAAAGTTGGTATTTAAGTTTAATATCTTTCAAGGATGCGACACGAAGATTTTCAACAAAATAGCCCCACCCTAAACTACCCTTTACATGGAAAAAATTTCGAAAATTTTGATTTTCTTCAAAATGGCTCTAAGGATTTTGATTAAAATGTCATATGTTTGAGATATTTTGATGACAAACGAAATACATATCTTGAATTTTCTGGCTATAGCCCCTGTAGTCGTATTTACTCTGGACGACTTTTGCATAACTGTTAAACCGTTAGAGATAGACCAAATCATACTATACAAAAAATGTAGATCTTGCTAAAATACACAATTTATGTGGGAATAAATTTTCTTGTAAGATGAACCATTTCGGAAATATTCCTTGTTATGTGTGTGAGTTTGGGAAAAAAAACTGTTAAGTGTGCAAAGAGAACGTAATCTCTAAGCTTTAAAAGATTTGACTATCGCACGAAGCCTACTATATTCTAATATTCCCTTTGTACCTACAGGCAAATAAGCAATAAGGTAATTTGTACAAATGTTTATCTCAACTAACACGAGGAAGATATAGGAATAAGAGTTTGTAAGAATGGTTAGTAGAAGAGTAGAGAAAGCCATGTGAGCGCAACACAGAAGCTTTCTTGTACTATGTTCTATTAAAATGCAAGACCTTGTGTCGGAACAATCAGAGATTTTAGTGCACCAGATTTTCTTTCTCGGTTGTGCGCAGTTTCGTGTTTCAACTTTTTCCACTAGACTTTCACTTATTTCACATTCGTTGTTTACCAGAGACGCGTCCATTTTGTCTGGTAATTAGTGATAGAAACTTTTTATGATTTTGAAGTGAAATCTTGTGAAAAGTGATCAGCTTGAAGAGTAAAAGAATTTTATGGGTCAAGTTCTCCTTACTAAACAACCATGGCTTCTAAAAGGTGAGTGGAAATACTTAAATACTGCTTTATTGTGTGTTTAATCATTCATTGAATTTATGAGCGGTATTCGACGACGCTGTTAAACGATCAGATTAAAATTAATGCATATTTACCGGGACTGGGATATTTTAGAGTTAAGTTTCTAGTCGCTTATGGCTAACAGACATGCAATTGAGTGTGAAAGATGGTTACTATAGCTTGAGAAAGATTTAGGTTAGCGATTTCATTGTGGGTGCATGTATATAGGTTATGCTCAAGCATATTGGCACCACGTGGTTCGCTGAATACTGTCGTGTGCTACGTAGGGAAAGGGTGTGGGCAACATAACAAAGATGAACGCGCTTAAAATACCAGTACTGCGTCAAAGCAAGAATAAATAACAATAATTTCAAACACTGTAGCCCTCAGTGCAAAAAGTCTTTGGCTATTCAGAGTTTGGCAGCATTCACATGCTTCTGGGGATTTCATTGTTCCAGCGTTGGCAAAAACTACGTCATCATTGCGTAGCAGAGCAATACAGCAGCCGAGGCCGCTATGCTACAGGATAACCTGCGTTTCTGTGTTGAATAATTCATTCCGACATGAGATGGCTTTGAATATGCAAAGCTCAAACAGAAATGATTCAAGCTTTTGTGTTGCTGTCTTGGATTATATTGGTGAACCTGTATAAATAAGTTTTCTACCTAGTCAGTGATTTTCAGAAGAATATATTGTGAGATTATACAAGTAATAAGTGACTTTGTTTATTACATCAGTCACTAAGAAAACAAAATGACGAGCGTGCAGCGTGTTACGAGTATAGTGGAATTGGTGGATTCAAATTGATAGTTGAAGACACGGGACTTAGGTTGGTATTTGTCCAAGAGACACTTTGCATACAGGAGTAACTGCAATCGATGGCAGCACTGGGCGCTCTACTGTTTACATAGCAGGAGGAAAAGCCTTGACGTTTTTGATTGATGTACGTCCAATTGTAGAATTGTGTGTCTACCCGACCATTTGCAAACTCCCCGGCTCTTCTAAATTATTCACTCTGGCATTGAGGAGAAGGGTGTAAGGAAGAAGTGACATTAAACGAGACAATTAGAGAGCCGGACGATAAACATAGACCGGGCCGGTCGGTCGGCGTTAATCCATTTTCTCTTAGACAACCGCTCTTTATATAACGCCTGTGAACATGACGTTTACGACACTTCGGACAGACCAGTGGAGAGCGAAACGCTGTACTATTAATTACACTGAATATAGCACTGGCCGGAACTATACCAGTGGCGGATCACGTGAAACAGACCAGTGGAGAGCGAAACGCTGTACATTTAATTACAGTGAATATAGCACTGGCCGGAACTATACCAGTGGCGGATCACGTGAAACAGACCAGTGGAGAGACACTACTATTAATTACAGTGAATATAGCACTGGCCGGAACTATACCAGTGGCGGATCACGTGAAACAGACCAGTGGAGAGACACTGTACTATTAATTACAGTGAATATAGCACTGGCCGGAACTATACCAGTGGCGGATCACATGAAACAGACCAGTGGAGAGCGAAACACTGTACTATTAATTACAGTGAATATAGCACTGGCCGGAACTATACCAGTGGCGGATCACGTGTAACAGACCAGTGGAGAGACACTGTATTATTAATTACAGTGAATATAGCACTAGCCGGAACTATACCAGTGGCGGATCACGTGAAACAGACCAGTGGAGAAACGCTGTACTATTAATTACAGTGAATATAGCACTGGCCAGAACTATACCAGTGGCGGATCACATGAAACAGACCAGCGGAGAGACAAACACTGTACTATTAATTACAGTGAACATAGCACTTTCATTTGCGCCAACCCTACCGTTTTGAGAGATATCCTAATGGCCCCCACAGATGGTGCATATAGCCACAATTCTTTCTTAATGCACCTTCGTAACATTGTCGACAAATATAACAGTCAATCATTGCAAGACTAGCCTTGAAATCTACATCAGCATTCAGGAGGGAGTGTGGTATTCCAGCGGAAAACAATTTGATTCACCGAGTGAGATGGTTCCGTGGTAACGTTGAGGTTCGCATCCAGGAAGCCTCTGGTTCAAGTCCTCTGGATCGACCAATCTGATGGTTCTATTCGTGGTTTCCCTAAGTTGCCAAAGTAAATGCCTGATTGAATATTTATTTTCACGATCCAAAGTTCCATATTAAGTCTGAAACGATAGTATCAATGAAAAATAAATGGTAACAGTGGATACTGTGCCATCTATCCACACATAAGGTAAGCAGATAGACTGGATCGCACCCTAGTGCCATCTGCCATCACATCTGTGCACTCGTCTGGTATGGTATAGCGATGAGGTCTTGAACGTTAACTGTCCACCACACATCGATCTACGCTAATCTTCTGGCAGACGTGTAAATCAACGCAGAAGAAATAGAGGGATAAAAATAATATTGAAGCCATTTACCTGAAAACTAGCACACATAATGTGAGTAAATAAAGCAAGTACTGTGCAAAACCTCAAAGCTCTAATTCAAATAGTTCCTCAAATATAATTAAATGTTTTAATTAGCAAAAAGATTACATTTTTAAAACAGCTTTGCGCATACAATGTCATGTTAGTGACTAATAGGTACTTGAGTAAAGTAAAAGCAAATGAAAGTAATTGATTGAAGGTGCGGTTATTACTGGCAGAGAAATACATTTTTGTCTTTATGGAGGTGTTTGTGTTACAATTCTTTTTTGTGAGCCAACCAATAAAACAATCAGAAAATGCATTTTAAATCTATAGATAGAACGTTTCTGATTATGTATGCCAATTTACATATAAGGAGAAGAACTGAAATATAAGGAATGCATTTCATACTCAAACGTGCAAAACTGAAGGAAAAAAAGAGCATATTGAAAGGGGAAGTGTGCATAGGTTTGAGATATTTTTATGGCAAATGAAATTCATATCTTGAACTTTCCGGCTATAGCCTATGTAGTCCTGTTTACTCTGAAGGACTTTTGGATAACTGGTAAACCATAACAAATAGACCATATCTTAGTATAAAAATGTAGATCTTGCTAAAACACACAACTCATGTCAAAATAATTTGTTGTAGAGTGAACCATATCTGAGATATTTCTTGTTATTTGTATGAGTTTTAGAATACTTAAACTTTCGTCAAATAGAACATAGTTATTCATTTTTTTATGTTTCGTGTGCAAAGAGGACGGAATTTGAAAGCTTTAAATGATTGACTATCGCTCAAAGCCAACTGTATTGTCATATTCCCCTTGTACCTACAAGGAAATAAGCAATAAGATAATTTGTACAAATGTTTATCTCAACTAACACGAAAAAGATAGAGGAATATGAGTTTGTTTGAATGGTTAGTACAAGAGTAGAGAAAGTCACGTGAGTGCAACGTGTTTGAGTTATACTGTACACACACATACAATATTGACTTATATCACTATTGCACTGAACAGCTACAACGCAAGACACTTGAGTCATGACAGATTAATTGCTTTTCAATACGTCACAACTTTTATTTTAGAAGTTGGCGCTTTTATAACTCAATGACCTTCCGGTCACTGTATCACTTTATCAAAAGTTTGTATAAATTGGCTAATGAATTCCATATGCATGTATTGGGGGGGGAGGGGGGAGAGGAGGGGGGGGGGTTGTCAACGGGCCTGTTCCATGTAATCTACCTAACAGCTTTCTCCCTTTCGTGGAAGCGATAACCGATAAAACAATATCGAATCGGAGTTGCGCAAATCCATACTAATTATATTTAGTGTTTGTGAAAGGTGCACTCGCAAAATGCCACCGGATACAAACACAAAGGGAAAACATAAATTGCTTCACGCCAGTACAGCGATACTTGTATCAAAAAACGGAATTAACTTTCAAAAGCAATACACTCTTTTAGAAGAAAACAAAAAAACTGTGAAACTTTAAAAAAGAAATATTTATTAAAACGTGAACCTACAAATGCTCATATAAAAACCTCAAATAAAAAAGTAATTCATTACACTCACCTGGCCGAGCGAGAGCTGCATGTCTCGGGTTCAATTCCCCCCGTACAACAATTCAGACCATGGATTTTTGTTGTTTTCCAGGGTCGGCAGGAGAAATTTATACATCTGTGTAATGCAATGTAAACATCTCACATAGTAACTTTCACTCCAATAGCGTACAAATTATCTTCAATTTTGTTTATTGTTTGTGTCGTCACTAAAAAGTCCCTGGCGACAAAAATAATGTGACAATGCGAAAATCTAGTCCTGTTACTCTTCTGTCACTTTATTATCTTCTAAGCTAGATTAATATTTGTATGATTGTGCTCTATGCGATCGCCAGACAGGACTGTCTCGCCACACAAGACCGTCTCACCACACAAGACCGTCTCAACAGACAAGACTGTCTCGCCACACAAGACCGTCTCAACACACAAGACTGTCTCGCCACACAAGACCGTCTCAACACACAAGACTGTCTCGCCACACAAGACCCTCTCAACAGACAAGACTGTCTCAACAGACAAGACTGTCTCGCCAGACAAGACTGTCTCGCCAGACAAGACTGTCTCACCACACAAGCCCGTCTCGCCACACAAGACCGTCTCACCAGACAAGACACTCTCACCAGACAGGACTGTCTCGCCACACAAGACCGTCTCAACAGACAAGACCGTCGCAACAGACAAGACCGTCTCAACAGACAAGACCGTCTCAACAGACAAGACTGTCTCAACAGACAAGACTGTCTCAACAAACAAGACTGTCTCAACAGACAAGACTGTCTCGCCACACAAGACCGTCTCAACAGACAAGACCGTCTCAACAGACAAGACTGTCTCACCAGACAGGACCATCTCGCCACACAAGACCGTCTCAACAGACAAGACTGTCTCGCCAGACAAGACTGTCTCACCACACAAGACCGTCTCGCTACACAAGACCGTCTCAACAGACAAGACCGTCTCAACAGACAAGACCGTCTCGCCAGAGAAGACTGTCTCGCCAGACAAGACTCTCGCAAGACAAGACTGTCTCGCCAGACAACACTGTCTCGCCAGACAACACTGTCTCGCCAGACAGGACTGTTTCGCCACACAAGACCGTCTCAACAGAGAAGACTGTCTCGCCAGACAAGACTGTCTCGCCAGACAAGACTGTCTCGCCAGACAAGACTGTCTCGCCAGACAAGACTGTCTCGCCAGACAAGACTGTCTCGCCAGACAAGACTGTCTCGCCAGACAAGACTGTCTCGCCAGACAAGACTGTCTCGCCACACAAGACCGTCTCAACAGACAAGACTGTCTCACCAGACAGTGTCCTCAGACGGTCTCCTCAGACAGTCTCGTAAGATTGCCTCCCAAGACAGTCTCGTCGGTCAGTTTCGAAATACAGTCTTGTCAGAGTCTCGTCAGTCTAGTCGGTCAGTCTTGTCAGCCTCGTCAATCTAGTCAGTCAGTCTCGTCGGGCAGTCTGGTTGGTCAGCCTTGTCAGTCTCGTCAATCTAGTCGGTCAGAGTCTCCAGACAGTCTCGCCGTCAGTCTCGTCCGATAGTCTCGTCGGACAGTCACGTCAGACAGTCCCGTCAGACAGACCCGTCAGTCTCCTCAGAGAGCCTCGTAAAATTGTCTCGCAAGACCGTCCCGTCGGACAGTCTCGTGAAATACTCTCGTAAGACAGTCTCGTCAGACAAGACTGTCTCGCCAGACAGGAGTGTCTCGCCACACAAGACCGTCTCAACAGACAAGACAGTCTCGCCAGACAAGACCGTCTCGCCAGACAACACCGTCTCGCAAGACAAGACCGCATTGCCAGACAAGACTGTCTCACCAGTCTGGACTGTCTCGCCAGACAAGACCGTCTCAACAGACAAGACTGTCTTGCCAGATAAGACAATCTCGCCAGACAACACTGTCTCGCCAGACAAGACTGTCTCGCCAGACAAGACTGTCTCGCCAGACAGGACTGTCTCGCCACACAAGACCGTCTCAACAGACAACACTGTCTCGCCAGACAAGACTGTCTCACCAGACAGGACTGTTTCGCCACACAAGACCGTCTCACCAGACAAGACCGTCTCGCCACAGAAGACCGTCTCGCCAGACAAGACCGTCTCACGAAACAAGACTGTATCCCCATACAAGACTATCTCGCCAGACAAGACTGTCTCGCCAGACAAGACTGTCTCGCCAGACAAGACTGTCTCGCCAGACAAGACTGTCTCGCCAGACAAGACTGTCTCGCCAGACAAGACTGTCTCGCCACACAAGACTGTCTCGCCAGACAAGACTGTCTCGCCAGACAAGACTGTCTCGCCAGACAAGACTGTCTCGCCAGACAAGACTGTATCGCCAGACAAGACTGTATCGCCAGACAAGACCGTCTCGCCAGACAAGACCGTCTCACCAGACAAGACATCTCACCAGACAAGGCTGTATCCCCATACAAAACTATCTCACTAGACAAGACTGTATTGCCATACAAGACTGTATCGCCATACAAGACTGTATCGCCAGACAAGACTGTCTCGCCAGACAAGACTGTCTCGCCAGACAAGACTGTCTCGCCAGAGAAGACTGTCTCGCCAGACAAGACTGTCTCGCCAGACAAGACTGTCTCGCCAGACAAGACTGTCTCGCCAGACAAGACGGTCTCGCCAGACAAGACGGTCTCGCCAGACAAGACGGTCTCGCCAGACAATACGGTCTCGAAAGACAAGACTGTCTCGCCAGACAAGACTGTCTCGCCAGACAAGACTGTCTCGCCAGCCAAGACTGTCTCGCCAGACAAGACTGTCTCGCCAGACAAGACTGTCTTGCCGGACAAGACTGTATCGCCATACGAGACTATCTCGCCAGACAAGACCGTCTGGCCAGACAAGACCGTCTCGTCAGACAAGACCGTCTCGCCAGACAAGACCGTCTCGCCAGACAAGACCGTCTCGCCAGACAAGACCGTCTCGCCAGACAAGACGGTCTCACCAGACAAGACCGTCTCGCCAGACAAGACCGTCTCGCCAGAGAAGACCGTCTCGCCAGACAAGACGGTCTCACCAGACAAGACCGTCTCACCAGACAAGACCGTCTCACCAGACAAGACCGTCTCACCAGACAAGACCGTCTCACCAGACAAGACAGTCTCACCAGACAAGACAGTCCCAGGAGACAAGACAATCTCACGAGACAAGACAGTCTCGCCAGACAAGACTGTATCCCCATACAAGACTATATCGCCAGACGAGACTGTCTCGCCATACAAGACTGTCTCGTCATACAAGACTGTCTCGCCAGACAAGGCTGTCTCGCCAGACAAGACTGTCTCGCCAGACAAGACTATCTCGCTAGACAAGACTGTCTCGCCAGACAAGACTGTCTCGCAGACAAGACTGTCTTGCCAGGCAAGACCGTATCGCCAGACAAGACCGTCTCACCAGATAACACAGTGTCACCAGTCAAGACCGTCTCGCCACACAAGACCGTCTCGCCAGACAAGACCGTCTCACCAGACAAGTCCGTCTCACCAGACAAGACAGTCCTACGAGACAAGACAGTCTCGCCAGACAAGACTGTATCCCCATACAAGACTATATCGCCAGACAAGACTGTCTCGCCATACAAGACTATCTCGCCAGACAAGACTGTCTCGCCAGACAAGACTGTCTCGCCAGACAAGACTGTCTCGCCACACAAGACTGTCTCGCCAGACAAGACTGTCTCGCCAGACAAGACTGTCTCGCCAGACAAGACTGTCTCACCAGACAAGACTGTCTCGCCAGACAAGACTGTATCGCCAGACAAGACTGTATCGCCATACAAGACTCTCGCAGACAAGAATGTATCGCCATACAAGACTATCTCGCCAGACAAGACTGTCTCGCCAGACAAGACTGTATCGCCAGACAAGACTGTATCGCCAGACAAGACCGTCTCGCCAGACAAGACCGTCTCACCAGACAAGACATCTCACCAGACAAGGCTGTATCCCCATACAAAACTATCTCACCAGACAAGACTGTATTGCCATACAAGACTGTATCGCCATACAAGACTGTATCGCCAGACAAGACTGTCTCGCCAGACAAGACTGTCTCGCCAGACAAGACTGTCTCGCCAGAGAAGACTGTCTCGCCAGACAAGACTGTCTCGCCAGACAAGACTGTCTCGCCAGACAAGACTGTCTCGCCAGACAAGACGGTCTCGCCAGACAAGACGGTCTCGCCAGACAAGACGGTCTCGCCAGACAATACGGTCTCGAAAGACAAGACTGTCTCGCCAGACAAGACTGTCTCGCCAGACAAGACTGTCTCGCCAGCCAAGACTGTCTCGCCAGACAAGACTGTCTCGCCAGACAAGACTGTCTTGCCGGACAAGACTGTATCGCCATACGAGACTATCTCGCCAGACAAGACCGTCTGGCCAGACAAGACCGTCTCGTCAGACAAGACCGTCTCGCCAGACAAGACCGTCTCGCCAGACAAGACCGTCTCGCCAGACAAGACCGTCTCGCCAGACAAGACGGTCTCACCAGACAAGACCGTCTCGCCAGACAAGACCGTCTCGCCAGAGAAGACCGTCTCGCCAGACAAGACGGTCTCACCAGACAAGACCGTCTCACCAGACAAGACCGTCTCACCAGACAAGACCGTCTCACCAGACAAGACCGTCTCACCAGACAAGACAGTCTCACCAGACAAGACAGTCCCAGGAGACAAGACAATCTCACGAGACAAGACAGTCTCGCCAGACAAGACTGTATCCCCATACAAGACTATATCGCCAGACGAGACTGTCTCGCCATACAAGACTGTCTCGTCATACAAGACTGTCTCGCCAGACAAGGCTGTCTCGCCAGACAAGACTGTCTCGCCAGACAAGACTATCTCGCTAGACAAGACTGTCTCGCCAGACAAGACTGTCTCGCAGACAAGACTGTCTTGCCAGGCAAGACCGTATCGCCAGACAAGACCGTCTCACCAGATAACACAGTGTCACCAGTCAAGACCGTCTCGCCACACAAGACCGTCTCGCCAGACAAGACCGTCTCACCAGACAAGTCCGTCTCACCAGACAAGACAGTCCTACGAGACAAGACAGTCTCGCCAGACAAGACTGTATCCCCATACAAGACTATATCGCCAGACAAGACTGTCTCGCCATACAAGACTATCTCGCCAGACAAGACTGTCTCGCCAGACAAGACTGTCTCGCCAGACAAGACTGTCTCGCCACACAAGACTGTCTCGCCAGACAAGACTGTCTCGCCAGACAAGACTGTCTCGCCAGACAAGACTGTCTCACCAGACAAGACTGTCTCGCCAGACAAGACTGTATCGCCAGACAAGACTGTATCGCCATACAAGACTCTCGCAGACAAGAATGTATCGCCATACAAGACTATCTCGCCAGACAAGACCGTCTCGCCAGACAAGACCGTCTCACCACACAAGACGGTCTCACCGGACAAGAGAGTCTCACCGGACAAGGCTGTATCCCCATACAAGACTGTCTCGCCATACAAGACTGTCTCGCCAGACAAGACTGTCTCGCCAGACAAGACTGTCTCGCCAGACAAGACTGTCTCGCCAGACAAGACTTTCTCGGCAGACAAGACTGTCTCGCCAGACAAGACTGTCTCGCCAGACAAGACTGTCTCGCCAGACAAGACGGTCTCGCCAGACAAGACGGTCTCGCCAGACAAGACGGTCTCGCCACACATGGGCGTCTCGCTACACAAGACTGTCTCACCAGACAAGACTGTCTCGCCGGACAAGACTGTATCGCCATACGAGACTATCTCGCCAGACAAGACCGTCTGGCCAGACAAGACCGTCTCACCTGACAAGACCGTCTCACCAGACAAGACCGTCTCGCCAAACAAGCCCGTCTCGCCAGACAAGACCGTCTCGCCAGACAAGACGGTCTCACCAGACAAGACCGTCTCACCAGACAAGACCGTCTCACCAGACAAGACCGTCTCGCCAGACAAGACCGTCTCGCCAGACAAGACCATCTCGTAAGACAAGACCGTCTCGCCAGACAAGACTGTCTCGCCAGACAAGACTGTCTCGCCAGACAAGACTGTCTCGCCAGACAAGACGGTCTCGCCAGACAAGACTGTCTCGCCACACAAGACCGTCTCAACAGACAAGACTGTCTCACCAGACAGTGTCCTCAGACGGTCTCCTCAGACAGTCTCGTAAGATTGCCTCCCAAGACAGTCTCGTCGGACAGTCTGGTCGGTCAGTCTCGAAATACAGTCTTGTCAGAGTCTCGTCAGTCTAGTCGGTCAGTCTTGTCAGCCTCGTCAATCTAGTCAGTCAGTCTCGTCGGGCAGTCTGGTTGGTCAGCCTTGTCAGTCTCGTCAATCTAGTCGGTCAGAGTCTCCAGACAGTCTCGCCGTCAGTCTCGTCCGATAGTCTCGTCGGACAGTCTCGTCGGACAGTCTCTTCAGACAGTCTCGTCGAGCAGTCTCGTCGGACAGTCTCTTCAGACAGTCTCTTCAGACAGTCTCTTCAGACAGTCTAGTCAGACAGTCTCGTCAAACAGTCTCGTCAGACAGTCTCGTCAGACAGTCTCGTCAGACAGTCCCGTCAGACAGTCCCGTCAGACAGTCCCGTCAGACTGTCACGTCAGACAGTCCCGTCAGACAGACCCGTCAGTCTCCTCAGAGAGCCTCGTAAAATTGTCTCGCAAGACCGTCCCGTCGGACAGTCTCGTGAAATATTCTCGTAAGACAGTCTCGTCAGACAAGACTGTCTCGCCAGACAGGAGTGTCTCGCCACACAAGACCGTCTCAACAGACAAGACCGTCTCGCCAGACAAGACCGTCTCGCCAGACAAGACCGTCTCGCAAGACAAGACCGCATTGCCAGACAAGACTGTCTCACCAGTCTGGACTGTCTCGCCAGACAAGACCGTCTCAACAGACAAGACTGTCTTGCCAGACAAGACTGTCTCGCCAGACAAGACTGTCTCGCCAGACAAGACTGTCTCGCCAGACAGGACTGTCTCGCCAGACAGGACTGTCTCGCCACACAAGACCGTCTCAACAGACAACACTGTCTCGCCAGACAAGACTGTCTCACCAGACAGGACTGTTTCGCCACACAAGACCGTCTCAACAGACAAGACTGTCTCGCCAGACAAGACTGCCTCGCCACACAAGACCGTCTCAACAGACAGTGTCCTCAGACTGTCTCATAAGATTGCCTCCCAAGACCGTCCCGTCGAACAGTCTCATCAAACCCTCTTGTAAGACAGTCTCATCATACGGTCTCGCACGACGGTACATCAAACCCTCTCGTAAGACAGTCTCATCAAACGGTCTCGCCCGACCCTACGTGAGGTTCGTGTGGTCAAACAGTCTCGTCGGACAGTCTAGTCGGTCAGTCTCGAAATACAGACTTGTCAGATAGTCTCGTCGGACAGTCTAGTCGGTCAGTCTCGAAATACAGTCTTGTCAGATAGTCTCGTCAGTCTAGTCGGTCAGTCTTGTCAGCTTCGTCAATCTAGTCAGTCAGTCTCGTCGGGCAGGCTGGTCGGTCAGCCTTGTCAGTCTTGTCAATCTAGTCGGTCAGAGTCGTATGGCAGTCTCGTCGGACAGACTCGTCGGACAGTCTCGTCGGACAGACTCGTCAGACAGTCTCGTAGGACGGTCTCGTCAGTCTCGTCAGGCAGTCTCGTCGGACGGCCTCGTCAGGCAGTCTCGTCGGACGGTCTTGTGAGACAGCCTCGTTAGACAGCCTCGTCGGACAGTCTCGTCAGACAGTCTCGTCAGACAGTCTCGTCAGACAGTCTCGTCAGACAGTCTCGTCAGACAGTCTCGTCAGACAGTATCGTCAGACAGTTTCGTCAGGCAGTCTGTCAGTCCTATTGGACAGTCTCGCCAGACAAGACAGTCTCGCCAGACAAGGCTGTATCGCCAGACACGACCGTCTCACCAGACAACACAGTCTCACCAGACAAGACCGTCTCACCAGACAAGACCGTCTCGCCACAGAAGACCGTCTCGCCAGACAAGACCGTCTCACGAAACAAGACAGTCTCGCCAGACAAGACTGTATCCCCATACAAGACTATCTCGCCAGACAAGACTGTCTCGCCAGACAAGACTGTCTCGCCAGACAAGACTGTCTCGCCAGACAAGACTGTCTCGCCAGACAAGACTGTCTCGCCACACAAGACTGTCTCGCCAGACAAGACTGTCTCGCCAGACAAGACTGTCTCGGCAGACAAGACTGTCTCGCCAGACAAGACTGTCTCACCACACAAGACCGTCTCGCCACACAAGACCGTCTCACCAGACAAGACAGTCTCACCAGACAGGACTGTCTCGCCACACAAGACCGTCTCAACAGACAAGACCGTCGCAACAGACAAGACCGTCTCAACAGACAAGACCGTCTCAACAGACAAGACTGTCTCAACAGACAAGACTGTCTCAACAAACAAGACTGTCTCAACAGACAAGACTGTCTCGCCACACAAGACCGTCTCAACAGACAAGACCGTCTCAACAGACAAGACTGTCTCACCAGACAGGACCGTCTCGCCACACAAGACCGTCTCAACAGACAAGACTGTCTCGCCAGACAAGACTGTCTCACCACACAAGACCATCTCGCTACACAAGACCGTCTCAACAGACAAGACCGTCTCAACAGACAAGACCGTCTCGCCAGAGAAGACTGTCTCGCCAGACAAGACTCTCGCAAGACAAGACTGTCTCGCCAGACAACACTGTCTCGCCAGACAACACTGTCTCGCCAGACAGGACTGTTTCGCCACACAAGACCGTCTCAACAGAGAAGACTGTCTCGCCAGACAAGACTGTCTCGCCAGACAAGACTGTCTCGCCAGACAAGACTGTCTCGCCAGACAAGACTGTCTCGCCAGACAAGACTGTCTCGCCAGACAAGACTGTCTCGCCAGACAAGACTGTCTCGCCACACAAGACCGTCTCAACAGACAAGACTGTCTCACCAGACAGTGTCCTCAGACGGTCTCCTCAGACAGTCTCGTAAGATTGCCTCCCAAGACAGTCTCGTCGGTCAGTCTCGAAATACAGTCTTGTCAGAGTCTCGTCAGTCTAGTCGGTCAGTCTTGTCAGCCTCGTCAATCTAGTCAGTCAGTCTCGTCGGGCAGTCTGGTTGGTCAGCCTTGTCAGTCTCGTCAATCTAGTCGGTCAGAGTCTCCAGACAGTCTCGCCGTCAGTCTCGTCCGATAGTCTCGTCGGACAGTCACGTCAGACAGTCCCGTCAGACAGACCCGTCAGTCTCCTCAGAGAGCCTCGTAAAATTGTCTCGCAAGACCGTCCCGTCGGACAGTCTCGTGAAATACTCTCGTAAGACAGTCTCGTCAGACAAGACTGTCTCGCCAGACAGGAGTGTCTCGCCACACAAGACCGTCTCAACAGACAAGACCGTCTCGCCAGACAAGACCGTCTCGCCAGACAACACCGTCTCGCAAGACAAGACCGCATTGCCAGACAAGACTGTCTCACCAGTCTGGACTGTCTCGCCAGACAAGACCGTCTCAACAGACAAGACTGTCTTGCCAGACAAGACAATCTCGCCAGACAACACTGTCTCGCCAGACAAGACTGTCTCGCCAGACAAGACTGTCTCGCCAGACAGGACTGTCTCGCCACACAAGACCGTCTCAACAGACAACACTGTCTCGCCAGACAAGACTGTCTCACCAGACAGGACTGTTTCGCCACACAAGACCGTCTCACCAGACAGGACCGTCTCGCCACAGAAGACCGTCTCGCCAGACAAGACCGTCTCACGAAACAAGACAGTCTCGCCAGACAAGACTGTATCCCCATACAAGACTATCTCGCCAGACAAGACTGTCTCGCCAGACAAGACTGTCTCGCCAGACAAGACTGTCTCGCCAGACAAGACTGTCTCGCCAGACAAGACTGTCTCGCCAGACAAGACTGTCTCGCCAGACAAGACTGTCTCGCCAGACAAGACTGTCTCGCCAGACAAGACTGTCTCGCCAGACAAGACTGTCTCGCCAGACAAGACTGTCTCGCCAGACAAGACTGTATCGCCAGACAAGACTGTATCGCCAGACAAGACCGTCTCGCCAGACAAGACCGTCTCACCAGACAAGACATCTCACCAGACAAGGCTGTATCCCCATACAAAACTATCTCACCAGACAAGACTGTATTGCCATACAAGACTGTATCGCCATACAAGACTGTATCGCCAGACAAGACTGTCTCGCCAGACAAGACTGTCTCGCCAGACAAGACTGTCTCGCCAGAGAAGACTGTCTCGCCAGACAAGACTGTCTCGCCAGACAAGACTGTCTCGCCAGACAAGACTGTCTCGCCAGACAAGACGGTCTCGCCAGACAAGACGGTCTCGCCAGACAAGACGGTCTCGCCAGACAATACGGTCTCGAAAGACAAGACTGTCTCGCCAGACAAGACGGTCTCGCCAGACAAGACTGTCTCGCCAGACAAGACTGTCTCGCCAGCCAAGACTGTCTCGCCAGACAAGACTGTCTCGCCAGACAAGACTGTCTTGCCGGACAAGACTGTATCGCCATACGAGACTATCTCGCCAGACAAGACCGTCTGGCCAGACAAGACCGTCTCGTCAGACAAGACCGTCTCGCCAGACAAGACCGTCTCGCCAGACAAGACCGTCTCGCCAGACAAGACCGTCTCGCCAGACAAGACGGTCTCACCAGACAAGACCGTCTCGCCAGACAAGACCGTCTCGCCAGAGAAGACCGTCTCGCCAGACAAGACGGTCTCACCAGACAAGACCGTCTCACCAGACAAGACCGTCTCACCAGACAAGACCGTCTCACCAGACAAGACCGTCTCACCAGACAAGACCGTCTCACCAGACAAGACAGTCTCACCAGACAAGACAGTCTCACCAGACAAGACAGTCCCAGGAGACAAGACAATCTCACGAGACAAGACAGTCTCGCCAGACAAGACTGTATCCCCATACAAGACTATATCGCCAGACGAGACTGTCTCGCCATACAAGACTGTCTCGTCATACAAGACTGTCTCGCCAGACAAGGCTGTCTCGCCAGACAAGACTGTCTCGCCAGACAAGACTATCTCGCTAGACAAGACTGTCTCGCCAGACAAGACTGTCTCGCAGACAAGACTGTCTTGCCAGGCAAGACCGTATCGCCAGACAAGACCGTCTCACCAGATAACACAGTGTCACCAGTCAAGACCGTCTCGCCACACAAGACCGTCTCGCCAGACAAGACCGTCTCACCAGACAATTCCGTCTCACCAGACAAGACAGTCCTACGAGACAAGACAGTCTCGCCAGACAAGACTGTATCCCCATACAAGACTATATCGCCAGACAAGACTGTCTCGCCATACAAGACTATCTCGCCAGACAAGACTGTCTCGCCAGACAAGACTGTCTCGCCAGACAAGACTGTCTCGCCACACAAGACTGTCTCGCCAGACAAGACTGTCTCGCCAGACAAGACTGTCTCGCCAGACAAGACTGTCTCACCAGACAAGACTGTCTCGCCAGACAAGACTGTATCGCCAGACAAGACTGTATCGCCATACAAGACTCTCGCAGACAAGAATGTATCGCCATACAAGACTATCTCGCCAGACAAGACCGTCTCGCCAGACAAGACCGTCTCACCACACAAAACGGTCTCTCCGGACAAGAGAGTCTCACCGGACAAGGCTGTATCCCCATACAAGACTGTCTCGCCATACAAGACTGTCTCGCCAGACAAGACTGTCTCGCCAGACAAGACTGTCTCGCCAGACAAGACTGTCTCGCCAGACAAGACTTTCTCGGCAGACAAGACTGTCTCGCCAGACAAGACTGTCTCGCCAGACAAGACTGTCTCGCCAGACAAGACGGTCTCGCCAGACAAGACGGTCTCGCCAGACAAGACGGTCTCGCCAGACAAGACGGTCTCGCCACACATGGGCGTCTCGCTACACAAGACTGCCTCACCAGACAAGACTGTATCGCCATACGAGACTATCTCGCCAGACAAGACCGTCTGGCCAGACAAGACCGTCTCACCTGACAAGACCGTCTCACCAGACAAGACCGTCTCGCCAAACAAGACCGTCTCGCCAGACAAGACCGTCTCGCCAGACAAGACCGTCTCGCCAGACAAGACGGTCTCACCAGACAAGACCGTCTCACCAGACAAGACCGTCTCACCAGACAAGACCGTCTCACCAGACAAGACCGTCTCGCCAGACAAGACCGTCTCGCCAGACAAGACCATCTCGTCAGACAAGACCGTCTCGCCAGACAAGACTGTCTCGCCAGACAAGACTGTCTCGCCAGACAAGACAGTCTCGCCAGACAAGACGGTCTCGCCAGACAAGACTGTCTAGCCACACAAGACCGTCTCAACAGACAAGACTGTCTCACCAGACAGTGTCCTCAGACGGTCTCCTCAGACAGTCTCGTAAGATTGCCTCCCAAGACAGTCTCGTCGGACAGTCTGGTCGGTCAGTCTCGAAATACAGTCTTGTCAGAGTCTCGTCAGTCTAGTCGGTCAGTCTTGTCAGCCTCGTCAATCTAGTCAGTCAGTCTCGTCGGGCAGTCTGGTTGGTCAGCCTTGTCAGTCTCGTCAATCTAGTCGGTCAGAGTCTCCAGACAGTCTCGCCGTCAGTCTCGTCCGATAGTCTCGTCGGACAGTCTCGTCGGACAGTCTCTTCAGACAGTCTCGTCGGACAGTCTCGTCGGACAGTCTCTTCAGACAGTCTCTTCAGACAGTCTCTTCAGACAGTCTAGTCAGACAGTCTCGTCAAACAGTCTCGTCAGACAGTCTCGTCAGACAGTCTCGTCAGACAGTCCCGTCAGACAGTCCCGTCAGACAGTCCCGTCAGACTGTCACGTCAGACAGTCCCGTCAGACAGACCCGTCAGTCTCCTCAGAGAGCCTCGTAAAATTGTCTCGCAAGACCGTCCCGTCGGACAGTCTCGTGAAATATTCTCGTAAGACAGTCTCGTCAGACAAGACTGTCTCGCCAGACAGGAGTGTCTCGCCACACAAGACCGTCTCAACAGACAAGACCGTCTCGCCAGACAAGACCGTCTCGCCAGACAAGACCGTCTCGCAAGACAAGACCGCATTGCCAGACAAGACTGTCTCACCAGTCTGGACTGTCTCGCCAGACAAGACCGTCTCAACAGACAAGACTGTCTTGCCAGACAAGACTGTCTCGCCAGACAAGACTGTCTCGCCAGACAAGACTGTCTGGCCAGACAGGACTGTCTCGCCAGACAGGACTGTCTCGCCACACAAGACCGTCTCAACAGACAACACTGTCTCGCCAGACAAGACTGTCTCACCAGACAGGACTGTTTCGCCACACAAGACCGTCTCAACAGACAAGACTGTCTCGCCAGACAAGACTGCCTCGCCACACAAGACCGTCTCAACAGACAGTGTCCTCAGACTGTCTCATAAGATTGCCTCCCAAGACCGTCCCGTCGAACAGTCTCATCAAACCCTCTTGTAAGACAGTCTCATCATACGGTCTCGCACGACGGTACATCAAACCCTCTCGTAAGACAGTCTCATCAAACGGTCTCGCCCGACCCTACGTGAGGTTCGTGTGGTCAGACAGTCTCGTCGGACAGTCTAGTCGGTCAGTCTCGAAATACAGACTTGTCAGATAGTCTCGTCGGACAGTCTAGTCGGTCAGTCTCGAAATACAGTCTTGTCAGATAGTCTCGTCAGTCTAGTCGGTCAGTCTTGTCAGCTTCGTCAATCTAGTCAGTCAGTCTCGTCGGGCAGGCTGGTCGGTCAGCCTTGTCAGTCTTGTCAATCTAGTCGGTCAGAGTCGTATGGCAGTCTCGTCGGACAGACTCGTCGGACAGTCTCGTCGGACAGACTCGTCAGACAGTCTCGTAGGACGGTCTCGTCAGTCTCGTCAGGCAGTCTCGTCGGACGGCCTCGTCAGGCAGTCTCGTCGGACGGTCTTGTGAGACAGCCTCGTTGGACAGCCTCGTCGGACAGTCTCGTCAGACAGTCTCGTCAGACAGTCTCGTCAGACAGTCTCGTCAGACAGTCTCGTCAGACAGTCTCGTCAGACAGTCTCGTCAGACAGTATCGTCAGACAGTTTCGTCAGGCAATCTGTCAGTCCTATTGGACAGTCTCGCCAGACAAGACAGTCTCGCCAGACAAGGCTGTATCGCCAGACACGACCGTCTCACCAGACAACACAGTCTCACCAGACAAGACCGTCTCACCAGACAAGACCGTCTCGCCACAGAAGACCGTCTCGCCAGACAAGACCGTCTCACGAAACAAGACAGTCTCGCCAGACAAGACTGTATCCCCATACAAGACTATCTCGCCAGACAAGACTGTCTCGCCAGACAAGACTGTCTCGCCAGACAAGACTGTCTCGCCAGACAAGACTGTCTCGCCAGACAAGACTGTCTCGCCACACAAGACTGTCTCGCCAGACAAGACTGTCTCGCCAGACAAGACTGTCTCGGCAGACAAGACTGTCTCGCCAGACAAGACTGTCTCGCCAGACAAGACTGTCTCGCCAGACAAGACTGTATCGCCAGACAAGACTGTATCGCCAGACAAGACCGTCTCGCCAGACAAGACCGTCTCACCAGACAAGACATCTCACCAGACAAGGCTGTATCCCCATACAAAACTATCTCACCAGACAAGACTGTATTGCCATACAAGACTGTATCGCCATACAAGACTGTATCGCCAGACAAGACTGTCTCGCCAGACAAGACTGTCTCGCCAGAGAAGACTGTCTCGCCAGACAAGACTGTCTCGCCAGGCAAGACTGTCTCGCCAGACAAGACTGTCTCGCCAGACAAGACTGTCTCGCCAGACAAGACTGTCTCGCCAGACAAGACGGTCTCGCCGGACAAGACGGTCTCGCCAGACAAGACGGTCTCGCCAGACAAGACGGTCTCGCCAGACAATACGGTCTCGAAAGACAAGACTGTCTCGCCAGACAAGACTGTCTCGCCAGACAAGACTGTCTCGCCAGACAAGACTGTCTCGTCAGCCAAGACTGTCTCGCCAGACAAGACTGTCTCGCCAGACAAGACTGTCTTGCCGGACAAGACTGTAGCGCCATACGAGACTATCTCGCCAGACAAGACCGTCTCAACAGACAAGACTGTCTCGCCAGACAAGACTGTCTCACCACACAAGACCATCTCGCTACACAAGACCGTCTCAACAGACAAGACCGTCTCAACAGACAAGACCGTCTCGCCAGAGAAGACTGTCTCGCCAGACAAGACTCTCGCAAGACAAGACTGTCTCGCCAGACAACACTGTCTCGCCAGACAACACTGTCTCGCCAGACAGGACTGTTTCGCCACACAAGACCGTCTCAACAGAGAAGACTGTCTCGCCAGACAAGACTGTCTCGCCAGACAAGACTGTCTCGCCAGACAAGACTGTCTCGCCAGACAAGACTGTCTCGCCAGACAAGACTGTCTCGCCAGACAAGACTGTCTCGCCAGACAAGACTGTCTCGCCACACAAGACCGTCTCAACAGACAAGACTGTCTCACCAGACAGTGTCCTCAGACGGTCTCCTCAGACAGTCTCGTAAGATTGCCTCCCAAGACAGTCTCGTCGGTCAGTCTCGAAATACAGTCTTGTCAGAGTCTCGTCAGTCTAGTCGGTCAGTCTTGTCAGCCTCGTCAATCTAGTCAGTCAGTCTCGTCGGGCAGTCTGGTTGGTCAGCCTTGTCAGTCTCGTCAATCTAGTCGGTCAGAGTCTCCAGACAGTCTCGCCGTCAGTCTCGTCCGATAGTCTCGTCGGACAGTCACGTCAGACAGTCCCGTCAGACAGACCCGTCAGTCTCCTCAGAGAGCCTCGTAAAATTGTCTCGCAAGACCGTCCCGTCGGACAGTCTCGTGAAATACTCTCGTAAGACAGTCTCGTCAGACAAGACTGTCTCGCCAGACAGGAGTGTCTCGCCACACAAGACCGTCTCAACAGACAAGACCGTCTCGCCAGACAAGACCGTCTCGCCAGACAACACCGTCTCGCAAGACAAGACCGCATTGCCAGACAAGACTGTCTCACCAGTCTGGACTGTCTCGCCAGACAAGACCGTCTCAACAGACAAGACTGTCTTGCCAGACAAGACAATCTCGCCAGACAACACTGTCTCGCCAGACAAGACTGTCTCGCCAGACAAGACTGTCTCGCCAGACAGGACTGTCTCGCCACACAAGACCGTCTCAACAGACAACACTGTCTCGCCAGACAAGACTGTCTCACCAGACAGGACTGTTTCGCCACACAAGACCGTCTCACCAGACAGGACCGTCTCGCCACAGAAGACCGTCTCGCCAGACAAGACCGTCTCACGAAACAAGACAGTCTCGCCAGACAAGACTGTATCCCCATACAAGACTATCTCGCCAGACAAGACTGTCTCGCCAGACAAGACTGTCTCGCCAGACAAGACTGTCTCGCCAGACAAGACTGTCTCGCCAGACAAGACTGTCTCGCCAGACAAGACTGTCTCGCCAGACAAGACTGTCTCGCCAGACAAGACTGTCTCGCCAGACAAGACTGTCTCGCCAGACAAGACTGTCTCGCCAGACAAGACTGTCTCGCCAGACAAGACTGTATCGCCAGACAAGACTGTATCGCCAGACAAGACCGTCTCGCCAGACAAGACCGTCTCACCAGACAAGACATCTCACCAGACAAGGCTGTATCCCCATACAAAACTATCTCACCAGACAAGACTGTATTGCCATACAAGACTGTATCGCCATACAAGACTGTATCGCCAGACAAGACTGTCTCGCCAGACAAGACTGTCTCGCCAGACAAGACTGTCTCGCCAGAGAAGACTGTCTCGCCAGACAAGACTGTCTCGCCAGACAAGACTGTCTCGCCAGACAAGACTGTCTCGCCAGACAAGACGGTCTCGCCAGACAAGACGGTCTCGCCAGACAAGACGGTCTCGCCAGACAATACGGTCTCGAAAGACAAGACTGTCTCGCCAGACAAGACGGTCTCGCCAGACAAGACTGTCTCGCCAGACAAGACTGTCTCGCCAGACAAGACTGTCTCGCCAGCCAAGACTGTCTCGCCAGACAAGACTGTCTCGCCAGACAAGACTGTCTTGCCGGACAAGACTGTATCGCCATACGAGACTATCTCGCCAGACAAGACCGTCTGGCCAGACAAGACCGTCTCGTCAGACAAGACCGTCTCGCCAGACAAGACCGTCTCGCCAGACAAGACCGTCTCGCCAGACAAGACCGTCTCGCCAGACAAGACGGTCTCACCAGACAAGACCGTCTCGCCAGACAAGACCGTCTCGCCAGAGAAGACCGTCTCGCCAGACAAGACGGTCTCACCAGACAAGACCGTCTCACCAGACAAGACCGTCTCACCAGACAAGACCGTCTCACCAGACAAGACCGTCTCACCAGACAAGACCGTCTCACCAGACAAGACAGTCTCACCAGACAAGACAGTCTCACCAGACAAGACAGTCCCAGGAGACAAGACAATCTCACGAGACAAGACAGTCTCGCCAGACAAGACTGTATCCCCATACAAGACTATATCGCCAGACGAGACTGTCTCGCCATACAAGACTGTCTCGTCATACAAGACTGTCTCGCCAGACAAGGCTGTCTCGCCAGACAAGACTGTCTCGCCAGACAAGACTATCTCGCTAGACAAGACTGTCTCGCCAGACAAGACTGTCTCGCAGACAAGACTGTCTTGCCAGGCAAGACCGTATCGCCAGACAAGACCGTCTCACCAGATAACACAGTGTCACCAGTCAAGACCGTCTCGCCACACAAGACCGTCTCGCCAGACAAGACCGTCTCACCAGACAATTCCGTCTCACCAGACAAGACAGTCCTACGAGACAAGACAGTCTCGCCAGACAAGACTGTATCCCCATACAAGACTATATCGCCAGACAAGACTGTCTCGCCATACAAGACTATCTCGCCAGACAAGACTGTCTCGCCAGACAAGACTGTCTCGCCAGACAAGACTGTCTCGCCACACAAGACTGTCTCGCCAGACAAGACTGTCTCGCCAGACAAGACTGTCTCGCCAGACAAGACTGTCTCACCAGACAAGACTGTCTCGCCAGACAAGACTGTATCGCCAGACAAGACTGTATCGCCATACAAGACTCTCGCAGACAAGAATGTATCGCCATACAAGACTATCTCGCCAGACAAGACCGTCTCGCCAGACAAGACCGTCTCACCACACAAAACGGTCTCTCCGGACAAGAGAGTCTCACCGGACAAGGCTGTATCCCCATACAAGACTGTCTCGCCATACAAGACTGTCTCGCCAGACAAGACTGTCTCGCCAGACAAGACTGTCTCGCCAGACAAGACTGTCTCGCCAGACAAGACTTTCTCGGCAGACAAGACTGTCTCGCCAGACAAGACTGTCTCGCCAGACAAGACTGTCTCGCCAGACAAGACGGTCTCGCCAGACAAGACGGTCTCGCCAGACAAGACGGTCTCGCCAGACAAGACGGTCTCGCCACACATGGGCGTCTCGCTACACAAGACTGCCTCACCAGACAAGACTGTATCGCCATACGAGACTATCTCGCCAGACAAGACCGTCTGGCCAGACAAGACCATCTCACCTGACAAGACCGTCTCACCAGACAAGACCGTCTCGCCAAACAAGACCGTCTCGCCAGACAAGACCGTCTCGCCAGACAAGACCGTCTCGCCAGACAAGACGGTCTCACCAGACAAGACCGTCTCACCAGACAAGACCGTCTCACCAGACAAGACCGTCTCGCCAGACAAGACCGTCTCGCCAGACAAGACCATCTCGTCAGACAAGACCGTCTCGCCAGACAAGACTGTCTCGCCAGACAAGACTGTCTCGCCAGACAAGACAGTCTCGCCAGACAAGACGGTCTCGCCAGACAAGACTGTCTAGCCACACAAGACCGTCTCAACAGACAAGACTGTCTCACCAGACAGTGTCCTCAGACGGTCTCCTCAGACAGTCTCGTAAGATTGCCTCCCAAGACAGTCTCGTCGGACAGTCTGGTCGGTCAGTCTCGAAATACAGTCTTGTCAGAGTCTCGTCAGTCTAGTCGGTCAGTCTTGTCAGCCTCGTCAATCTAGTCAGTCAGTCTCGTCGGGCAGTCTGGTTGGTCAGCCTTGTCAGTCTCGTCAATCTAGTCGGTCAGAGTCTCCAGACAGTCTCGCCGTCAGTCTCGTCCGATAGTCTCGTCGGACAGTCTCGTCGGACAGTCTCTTCAGACAGTCTCGTCGGACAGTCTCGTCGGACAGTCTCTTCAGACAGTCTCTTCAGACAGTCTCTTCAGACAGTCTAGTCAGACAGTCTCGTCAAACAGTCTCGTCAGACAGTCTCGTCAGACAGTCTCGTCAGACAGTCCCGTCAGACAGTCCCGTCAGACAGTCCCGTCAGACTGTCACGTCAGACAGTCCCGTCAGACAGACCCGTCAGTCTCCTCAGAGAGCCTCGTAAAATTGTCTCGCAAGACCGTCCCGTCGGACAGTCTCGTGAAATATTCTCGTAAGACAGTCTCGTCAGACAAGACTGTCTCGCCAGACAGGAGTGTCTCGCCACACAAGACCGTCTCAACAGACAAGACCGTCTCGCCAGACAAGACCGTCTCGCCAGACAAGACCGTCTCGCAAGACAAGACCGCATTGCCAGACAAGACTGTCTCACCAGTCTGGACTGTCTCGCCAGACAAGACCGTCTCAACAGACAAGACTGTCTTGCCAGACAAGACTGTCTCGCCAGACAAGACTGTCTCGCCAGACAAGACTGTCTGGCCAGACAGGACTGTCTCGCCAGACAGGACTGTCTCGCCACACAAGACCGTCTCAACAGACAACACTGTCTCGCCAGACAAGACTGTCTCACCAGACAGGACTGTTTCGCCACACAAGACCGTCTCAACAGACAAGACTGTCTCGCCAGACAAGACTGCCTCGCCACACAAGACCGTCTCAACAGACAGTGTCCTCAGACTGTCTCATAAGATTGCCTCCCAAGACCGTCCCGTCGAACAGTCTCATCAAACCCTCTTGTAAGACAGTCTCATCATACGGTCTCGCACGACGGTACATCAAACCCTCTCGTAAGACAGTCTCATCAAACGGTCTCGCCCGACCCTACGTGAGGTTCGTGTGGTCAGACAGTCTCGTCGGACAGTCTAGTCGGTCAGTCTCGAAATACAGACTTGTCAGATAGTCTCGTCGGACAGTCTAGTCGGTCAGTCTCGAAATACAGTCTTGTCAGATAGTCTCGTCAGTCTAGTCGGTCAGTCTTGTCAGCTTCGTCAATCTAGTCAGTCAGTCTCGTCGGGCAGGCTGGTCGGTCAGCCTTGTCAGTCTTGTCAATCTAGTCGGTCAGAGTCGTATGGCAGTCTCGTCGGACAGACTCGTCGGACAGTCTCGTCGGACAGACTCGTCAGACAGTCTCGTAGGACGGTCTCGTCAGTCTCGTCAGGCAGTCTCGTCGGACGGCCTCGTCAGGCAGTCTCGTCGGACGGTCTTGTGAGACAGCCTCGTTGGACAGCCTCGTCGGACAGTCTCGTCAGACAGTCTCGTCAGACAGTCTCGTCAGACAGTCTCGTCAGACAGTCTCGTCAGACAGTCTCGTCAGACAGTCTCGTCAGACAGTATCGTCAGACAGTTTCGTCAGGCAATCTGTCAGTCCTATTGGACAGTCTCGCCAGACAAGACAGTCTCGCCAGACAAGGCTGTATCGCCAGACACGACCGTCTCACCAGACAACACAGTCTCACCAGACAAGACCGTCTCACCAGACAAGACCGTCTCGCCACAGAAGACCGTCTCGCCAGACAAGACCGTCTCACGAAACAAGACAGTCTCGCCAGACAAGACTGTATCCCCATACAAGACTATCTCGCCAGACAAGACTGTCTCGCCAGACAAGACTGTCTCGCCAGACAAGACTGTCTCGCCAGACAAGACTGTCTCGCCAGACAAGACTGTCTCGCCACACAAGACTGTCTCGCCAGACAAGACTGTCTCGCCAGACAAGACTGTCTCGGCAGACAAGACTGTCTCGCCAGACAAGACTGTCTCGCCAGACAAGACTGTCTCGCCAGACAAGACTGTATCGCCAGACAAGACTGTATCGCCAGACAAGACCGTCTCGCCAGACAAGACCGTCTCACCAGACAAGACATCTCACCAGACAAGGCTGTATCCCCATACAAAACTATCTCACCAGACAAGACTGTATTGCCATACAAGACTGTATCGCCATACAAGACTGTATCGCCAGACAAGACTGTCTCGCCAGACAAGACTGTCTCGCCAGAGAAGACTGTCTCGCCAGACAAGACTGTCTCGCCAGGCAAGACTGTCTCGCCAGACAAGACTGTCTCGCCAGACAAGACTGTCTCGCCAGACAAGACTGTCTCGCCAGACAAGACGGTCTCGCCGGACAAGACGGTCTCGCCAGACAAGACGGTCTCGCCAGACAAGACGGTCTCGCCAGACAATACGGTCTCGAAAGACAAGACTGTCTCGCCAGACAAGACTGTCTCGCCAGACAAGACTGTCTCGCCAGACAAGACTGTCTCGCCAGACAAGACTGTCTCGTCAGCCAAGACTGTCTCGCCAGACAAGACTGTCTCGCCAGACAAGACTGTCTTGCCGGACAAGACTGTAGCGCCATACGAGACTATCTCGCCAGACAAGACCGTCTGGCCAGACAAGACCGTCTCGTCAGACAAGACCGTCTGGCCAGACAAGACCGTCTCGTCAGACAAGACCGTCTCGCCAGACAAGACCGTCTCGCCAGACAAGACCGTCTCGCCAGACAAGACCGTCTCGCCAGACAAGACCGTCTCACCACACAAGACGGTCTCACCGGACAAGAGAGTCTCACCGGACAAGGCTGTATCCCCATACAAGACTGTCTCGCCATACAAGACTGTCTCGCCAGACAAGACTGTCTCGCCAGACAAGACCGTCTCACCAGACAAGACCGTCTCACCAGACAAGACAGTCCCAGGAGACAAGACAATCTCACGAGACAAGACAGTGTCGCCAGACAAGACTGTATCCCCATACAAGACTATATCGCCAGACGAGACTGTCTCGCCATACAAGACTGTCTCGTCATACAAGACTGTCTCGCCAGACAAGACTATCTCGCTAGACAAGACTGTCTCGCCAGACAAGACTGTCTCGCAGACAAGACTGTCTTGCCAGGCAAGACCGTATCGCCAGACAAGACCGTCTCACCAGATAACACAGTGTCACCAGTCAAGACCGTCTCGCCACACAAGACCGTCTCGCCAGACAAGACCGTCTCACCAGACAAGACCGTCTCACCAGACAAGACAGTCCTACGAGACAAGACAGTCTCGCCAGACAAGACTGTATCCCCATACAAGACTATATCGCCAGACAAGACTGTCTCGCCATACAAGACTATCTCGCCAGACAAGACTGTCTCGCCAGACAAGACTGTCTCGCCAGACAAGACTGTCTCGCCACACAAGACTGTCTCGCCAGACAAGACTGTCTCGCCAGACAAGACTGTATCGCCAGACAAGACTATATCGCCATACAAGACTCTCGCAGACAAGACTGTATCGCCATACAAGACTATCTCGCCAGACAAGACCGTCTCGCCAGACAAGACCGTCTCACCACACAAGACGGTCTCACCGGACAAGAGAGTCTCACCGGACAAGGCTGTATCCCCATACAAGACTGTCTCGCCATACAAGACTGTCTCGCCAGACAAGACTGTCTCGCCAGACAAGACTGTCTCGCCAGACAAGACTTTCTCGGCAGACAAGACTGTCTCGCCAGACATGACTGTCTCGCCAGACAAGACTGTCTCGCCAGACAAGACTGTCTCGCCAGACAAGACGGTCTCGCCAGACAAGACGGTCTCGCCAGACAAGACGGTCTCGCCAGACAAGACGGTCTCGCCACACATGGGCGTCTCGCTACACAAGACTGTCTCACCAGACAAGACTGTCTCGCCGGACAAGACTGTATCGCCATACGAGACTATCTCGCCAGACAAGACCGTCTGGCCAGACAAGACCGTCTCACCTGACAAGACCGTCTCACCAGACAAGACCGTCTCGCCAAACAAGACCGTCTCGCCAGACAAGACCGTCTCGCCAGACAAGACCGTCTCGCCAGACAAGACGGTCTCACCAGACAAGACCGTCTCACCAGACAAGACCGTCTCACCAGACAAGACCGTCTCACCAGACAAGACCGTCTCGCCAGACAAGACCGTCTCGCCAGACAAGACCATCTCGTCAGACAAGACCGTCTCGCCAGACAAGACTGTCTCGCCAGACAAGACTGTCTCGCCAGACAAGACTGTCTCGCCAGACAAGACGGTCTCGCCAGACAAGACTGTCTCGCCACACAAGACCGTCTCAACAGACAAGACTGTCTCACCAGACAGTGTCCTCAGACGGTCTCCTCAGACAGTCTCGAAAGATTGCCTCCCAAGACAGTCTCGTCGGACAGTCTGATCGGTCAGTCTCGAAATACAGTCTTGTCAGAGTCTCGTCAGTCTAGTCGGTCAGTCTTGTCAGCCTCGTCAATCTAGTCAGTCAGTCTCGTCGGGCAGTCTGGTTGGTCAGCCTTGTCAGTCTCGTCAATCTAGTCGGTCAGAGTCTCCAGACAGTCTCGCCGTCAGTCTCGTCCGATAGTCTCGTCGGACAGTCTCGTCGGACAGTCTCTTCAGACAGTCTCTTCAGACAGTCTCGTCAGACAGTCTCGTGAGACAGTCTCGTCAGACAGTCTCGTCAGATAGTCTCGTCAAACAGTCTCGTCAGACAGTCTCGTCAGACAGTCCCGTCAGACAGTCCCGTCAGACAGTCCCGTCAGACAGTCCCGTCAGACAGTCACGTCAGACAGTCACGTCAGACAGTCCCGTCAGACAGACCCGTCAGTCTCCTCAGAGAGCCTCGTAAAATTGTCTCGCAAGACCGTCCCGTCGGACAGTCTCGTGAAATACTCTCGTAAGACAGTCTCGTCAGACAAGACTGTCTCGCCAGACAGGAGTGTCTCGCCACACAAGACCGTCTCGCCAGACAAGACCGTCTCGCCAGACAAGACCGTCTCGCAAGACAAGACCGCATTGCCAGACAAGACTGTCTCACCAGTCTGGACTGTCTCGCCAGACAAGACCGTCTCAACAGACAAGACTGTCTCGCCAGACAAGACTGTCTCGCCAGACAAGACTGTCTCACCAGACAGGACTGTCTCGCCAGACAGGACTGTCTCGCCACACAAGACCGTCTCAACAGACAACACTGTCTCGCCAGACAAGACTGTCTCACCAGACAGGACTGTTTCGCCACACAAGACCGTCTCAACAGACAAGACTGTCTCGCCAGACAAGACTGCCTCGCCACACAAGACCGTCTCAACAGACAGTGTCCTCAGACTGTCTCATAAGATTGCCTCCCAAGACCGTCCCGTCGAACAGTCTCATCAAACCCTCTTGTAAGACAGTCTCATCATACGGTCTCGCACGACGGTACATCAAACCCTCTCGTAAGACAGTCTCATCAAACGGTCTCGCCCGACCCTACGTGAGGTTCGTGTGGTCAGACAGTCTCGTCGGACAGTCTAGTCGGTCAGTCTCGAAATACAGACTTGTCAGATAGTCTCGTCGGACAGTCTAGTCGGTCAGTCTCGAAATACAGTCTTGTCAGATAGTCTCGTCAGTCTAGTCGGTCAGTCTTGTCAGCTTCGTCAATCTAGTCAGTCAGTCACGTCGGGCAGGCTGGTCGGTCAGCCTTGTCAGTCTTGTCAATCTAGTCGGTCAGAGTCGTATGGCAGTCTCGTCGGACAGACTCGTCGGACAGTCTCCTCGGACAGACTCGTCGGACAGTCTCCTCGGACAGACTCGTCAGACAGTCTCGTAGGACGGTCTCGTCAGTCTCGTCAGGCAGTCTCGTCGGACGGCCTCGTCAGGCAGTCTCGTCGGAAGGTCTTGTGAGACAGCCTCGTCGGACAGCCTCGTCGCACAGTCTCGTCAGACAGTCTCGTCAGACAGTCTCGTCAGACAGTCTCGTCAGGCAGTCTCGTCAGACAGCCTCGTAAGACAGTCTCGTCAGACAGTCTCGTCAGACAGTCTCGTCAGACAGTCTCGTCAGACAGTCTCGTCAGACAGTCTCGTCAGACAGTCTGGTCAGACAGTCTCGTCAGACAGTCTCGTCAGACAGTCTCGTCAGACAGTCTCGTCAGACAGTCTCGTCAGACAGTATCGTCAGACAGTTTCGTCAGGCAGTCTTGTCAGTCCTATTGGACAGTCTAGCCAGACAAGACAGTCTCGCCAGACAAGGCTGTATCGCCAGACAAGACCGTCTCGCCAGACAAGACCGTCTCGCCAGACAAGACCGTCTCGCCAGACAAGACAGTCTCACGAAACAAGACAGTCTCGCCAGACAAGACTGTATCCCCATACAAGACTATCTCGCCAGACAAGACTGTCTCGCCAGACAAGACTGTCTCGCCAGACAAGACTGTCTCGCCAGACAAGACTGTCTCGCCAGACAAGACTGTCTCGCCAGACAAGACTGTCTCGCCAGACAAGACTGTCTCGCCAGACAAGACTGTCTCGCCAGACAAGACTGTCTCGCCAGACAAGACTGTCTCGCCAGACAAGACTGTATCGCCAGACAAGACCGTCTCGCCAGACAAGACCGTCTCACCAGACAAGACATCTCACCAGACAAGGCTGTATCCCCATACAAAACTATCTCACCAGACAAGACTGTATTGCCATACAAGACTGTATCGCCATACAAGACTGTATCGCCAGACAAGACTGTCTCGCCAGACAAGACTGTCTCGCCAGACAAGACTGTCTCGCCAGACAAGACTGTCTCGCCAGACAAGACTGTCTCGCCAGACAAGACTGTCTCGCCAGACAAGACTGTCTCGCCAGACAAGACGGTCTCGCCAGACAAGACGGTCTTGCCAGACAAGACTGTCTCGCCAGACAAGACTGTCTCGCCAGACAAGACTGTCTCGCCAGACAAGACTGTCTCGCCGGACAAGACTGTATCGCCATATGAGACTATCTCGCCAGACAAGACCGTCTGGCCAGACAAGACCGTCTCGTCAGACAAGACCGTCTCGCCAGACAAGACCGTCTCGCCAGACAAGACCGTCTCGCCAGACAAGACGGTCTCACCAGACAAGACGGTCTCACCAGACAAGACCGTCTCGCCAGACAAGACCGTCTCGCCAGAGAAGACCGTCTCGCCAGACAAGACGGTCTCGCCAGACAAGACCGTCTCACCAGACAAGACCGTCTCACCAGACAAGACCGTCTCACCAGACAAGACCGTCTCACCAGACAAGACCGTCTCACCAGACAAGACCGTCTCACCAGACAAGACCGTCTCACCAGACAAGACCGTCTCACCAGACAAGACAGTCTCACCAGACAAGACAGTCCCAGGAGACAAGACAATCTCACGAGACAAGACAGTCTCGCCAGACAAGACTGTATCCCCATACAAGACTATATCGCCAGACGAGACTGTCTCGCCAGACAAGGCTGTCTCGCCAGACAAGACTGTCTCGCCAGACAAGACTATCTCGCTAGACAAGACTGTCTCGCCAGACAAGACTGTCTCGCAGACAAGACTGTCTTGCCAGGCAAGACCGTATCGCCAGACAAGACCGTCTCACCAGATAACACACTGTCACCAGTCAAGACCGTCTCGCCACACAAGACCGTCTCGCCAGACAAGACCGTCTCACCAGACAAGACCGTCTCACCAGACAAGACAGTCCTACGAGACAAGACAGTCTCGCCAGACAAGACTGTATCCCCATACAAGACTATATCGCCAGACAAGACTGTCTCGCCATACAAGACTATCTCGCCAGACAAGACTGTCTCGCCAGACAAGACTGTCTCGCCACACAAGACTGTCTCGCCAGACAAGACTGTCTCGCCAGACAAGACTGTCTCGCCAGACAAGACTGTATCGCCACACAAGACTGTATCGCCATACAAGACTCTCGCAGACAAGACTGTATCGCCATACAAGACTATCTCGCCAGACAAGACCGTCTCGCCAGACAAGACCGTCTCACCACACAAGACGGTCTCACCGGACAAGAGAGTCTCACCGGACAAGGCTGTATCCCCATACAAGACTGTCTCGCCATACAAGACTGTCTCGCCAGACAAGACTGTCTCGCCAGACAAGACTGTCTCGCCAGACAAGACTGTCTCGCCAGACAAGACTTTCTCGGCAGACAAGACTGTCTCGCCAGACAAGACTGTCTCGCCAGACAAGACTGTCTCGCCAGACAAGACGGTCTCGCCAGACAAGACGGTCTCGCCAGACAAGACGGTCTCGCCAGACAAGACGGTCTCGCCAGACAAGACTCTCGCCACACATGGGCGTCTCGCTACACAAGACTGTCTCACCAGACAAGACTGTCTCGCCGGACAAGACTGTATCGCCATACGAGACTATCTCGCCAGACAAGACCGTCTGGCCAGACAAGACCGTCTCACCTGACAAGACCGTCTCACCAGACAAGACCGTCTCGCCAGACAAGACCGTCTCGCCAGACAAGACCGTCTCGCCAGACAAGACCGTCTCGCCAGACAAGACCGTCTCACCAGACAAGACCGTCTCACCAGACAAGACCGTCTCACCAGACAAGACCATCTCACCAGACAAGACCGTCTCACCAGACAAGACCGTCTCGCCAGACAAGACCGTCTCGCCAGACAAGACCATCTCGTCAGACAAGACCGTCTCGCCAGACAAGACTGTCTCGCCAGACAAGACTGTCTCGCCAGACAAGACTGTCTCGCCAGACAGGACGGTCTCGCCAGACAAGACGGTCTCGCCAGACGAGACTCTCGCCACACATGGGCGTCTCGCTACACAAGACTTTCTCACCAGACAAGACTGTCTCGCCGGACCAGACTGTATCGCCATACGAGACTATCTCGCCAGACAAGACCGTCTGGCCAGACAAGACCGTCTCGTCAGACAAGACCGTCTCGCCAGACAAGACCGTCTCGCCAGACAAGACCGTCTCGCCAGACAGGACGGTCTCACCAGACAAGACCGTCTCACCAGACAAGACCGTCTCACCAGACAAGACCGTCTCACCAGACAAGACCGTCTCACCAGACAAGACCGTCTCACCAGACAAGACCGTCTCACCAGACAAGACCGTCTCACCTGACAAGACCGTCTCACCAGACAAGACAGTCTCACCAGACAAGACAATCTCACGAGACAAGACAGTCTCGCCAGACAAGACTGTATCCCCATACAAGACTATATCGCCAGACGAGACTGTCTCGCCATACAAGACCGTCTCGTCATACAAGACTGTCTCGCCAGACAAGACTGTCTCGCCAGACAAGACTATCTCGCCAGACCAGACTATCTCGCCAGACAAGACTGTCTCGCCAGACAACACTGTCTCGCAGACCAGACTGTCTTGCCAGGCAAGACCGTATCGCCAGACAAGACCGTCTCACCGGATAACACAGTGTCACCAGTCAAGACCGTCTCGCCACACAAGACCGTCTCGCCAGACAAGTACGTCTCACCAGACAAGACCTTCTCACCAGACAAGACCGTCTCAACAGACAAGTCAGTCCTACGAGACAAGACAGTCTCGCCAGACAAGACTGTATCCCCATACAAGACTATATCGCCAGACAAGACTGTCTCGCCATACAAGACTATCTCGCCAGACAAGACTATCTCGCCAGACAAGACTGTCTTGCCACACAAGACTGTCTCGCCAGACAAGACTGTCTCGCCAGACAAGACTGTCTCGCCAGACAAGACTGTCTCGCCAGACAAGACTGTATCGCCAGAGAAGACTGTATCGCCATATAAGACTATCGCAGACAAGACTGTATCGCCATACAAGACTATCTCGCCAGACAAGACCGTCTCGCCAGACAAGACCGTCTGGCCAGACAAGACCGTCTCACCACAGAAGACGGTCTCACCGGACAAGAGAGTCTCACCAGACAAGGCTGTATCCCCATACAAGACTATCTCGCCAGACAAGACTGTCTCGCCAGACAAGACTGTCTCGCCAGACAAGACTGTCTCGGCAGACAAGACTGTCTCGCCAGACAAGACTGTCTCGCCAGACAAGACGGTCTCGCCAGACAAGACGGTCTCGCCAGACAAGACGGTCTCGCCAGACAAGACGGTCTCGCCAGACAAGACTCTCGCCACACATGGGCGTCTTGCTACACAAGACTGTCTCACCAGACAAGACTGTCTCGCCGGACAAGACTGTATCGCCATACGAGACTATCTCGCCAGACAAGACCGTCTGGCCAGACAAGACCGTCTCACCTGACAAGACCGTCTCGCCAAACAAGACCGTCTCGCCAGACTAGACCGTCTGGCCAGACAAGACCGTCTCGCCAGACAAGACCGTCTGGCCAGACAAGACCGTCTCGCCAGACAAGACCGTCTCGCCAGACAAGACCGTCTCGCCAGACAAGACCGTCTCACCAGACAAGACCGTCTCACCAGACAAGACCGTCTCACCAGAAAAGACCGTCTCGCCAGACAAGACCGTCTCGCCAGACAAGACCGTCTTGCCAGACAAGACCATCTCGTCAGACAAGACCGTCTCGCCAGACAAGACCGTCTCGCCAGACAAGACTGTCTCGCCAGACAAGACTGTCTCGCCAGACAAGACGGTCTCGCCAGACAAGACGGTCTCGCCAGACGAGACTCTCGCCACACATGGGCGTCTCGCTACACAAGACTTTCTCACCAGACAAGACTGTCTCGCCGGACAAGACTGTATCGCCATACGAGACTATCTCGCCAGACAAGACCGTCTGCCCAGACAAGACCGTCTGCCCAGACAAGACCGTCTCGTCAGACAAGACCGTCTCGCCAGACAAGACCGTCTCACCAGACAAGACCGTCTCACCAGACAAGACAGTCTCACCAGACAAGACAGTCCCAGGAGACAAGACAATCTCACGAGACAAGACAGTCTCGCCAGACAAGACTGTATCCCCATACAAGACTATATCACCAGACGAGACTGTCTCGCCATACAAGACTGTCTCGTCATACAAGACTGTCTCGCCAGACAAGGCATTCTCGCCAGACAAGACTGTCTCGCCAGACAAGACTATCTCGCTAGACAAGACTGTCTCGCCAGACAAGACTGTCTCGCAGACAAGACTGTCTCGCAGACAAGACTGTCTTGTCAGGCAAGACCGTATCGCCAGACAAGACCGTCTCACCAGATAACACAGTGTCACCAGTCAAGACCGTCTCGCCACACAAGACCGTCTCGCCAGACAAGACCGTCTCACCAGACAGGACCGTCTCACCAGACAAGACAGTCCTACGAGAAAAGACAGTCTCGCCAGACAAGACTGTATCCCCATACAAGACTATATCGCCAGACAAGACTGTCTCGCCATACAAGACTATCTCGCCAGACAAGACTGTCTCGCCAGACAAGACTGTCTCGCCAGACAAGACTGTCTCGCCACACAAGACTGTCTCGCCAGACAAGACTGTCTCGCCAGACAAGACTGTATCACCAGACAAGACTGTATCGCCATACAAGACTCTCGCAGACAAGACTGTATCGCCATACAAGACTATCTCGCCAGACAAGACCGTCTCGCCAGACAAGACCGTCTCACCACACAAGACGGTCTCACCGGACAAGAGAGTCTCACCGGACAAGGCTGTATCCCCATACAAGACTGTCTCGCCATACAAGACTGTCTCGCCAGACAAGACTGTCTCGCCAGACAAGGCTGTCTCGCCAGACAAGACTGTCTCGCCAGACAAGACTTTCTCGGCAGACAAGACTGTCTCGCCAGACAGGACTGTCTCGCCAGACAAGACTGTCTCGCCAGACAAGACGGTCTCGCCAGACAAGACTCTCGCCACACATGGGCGTCTCGCTACACAAGACTGTCTCACCAGACAAGACTGTCTCGCCGGACAAGACTGTATCGCCATACGAGACTATCTCGCCAGACAAGACCGTCTGGCCAGACAAGACCGTCTCACCTGACAAGACCGTCTCACCAGACAAGACCGTCTCGCCAGAGAAGACCGTCTCGCCAGACAAGACGGTCTCACCAGACAAGACCGTCTCACCAGACAAGACCGTCTCACCAGACAAGACCGTCTCACCAGACAAGACCGCCTCACCAGACAAGACCGTCTCGCCAGACAAGACCGTCTCGCCAGACAAGACCATCTCGTCAGACAAGACCGTCTCGCCAGACAAGACTGTCTCGCCAGACAAGACTGTCTCGCCAGACAAGACTGTCTCGCCAGACAAGACGGTCTCGCCAGACAAGACGGTCTCGCCAGACGAGACTCTCGCCACACATGGGCGTCTCGCTACACAAGACTTTCTCACCAGACAAGACTGTCTCGCCGGACAAGACTGTATCGCCATACGAGACTATCTCGCCAGACAAGACCGTCTGGCCAGACAAGACCGTCTCGCCAGACAGGACGGTCTCACCAGACAAGACCGTTTCACCAGACAAGACCGTCTCACCAGACAAGACCGTCTCACCAGACAAGACCGTCTCACCAGACAAGACCGTCTCACCAGACAAGACCGTCTCACCAGACAAGACCGTCTCACCAGACAAGACAGTCTCACCAGACAAGACAGTCCCACGAGACAAGACAATCTCACGAGACAAGACAGTCTCGCCAGACAAGACTGTATCCCCATACAAGACTATATCGCCAGACGAGACTGTCTCGCCATACAAGACCGTCTCGTCATACAAGACTGTCTCGCCAGACAAGACTGTCTCGCCAGACAAGACTGTCTCGCCAGACAAGACTATCTCGCCAGACCAGACTATCTCGCCAGACAAGACTGTCTCGCCAGACAACACTGTCTCGCAGACAAGACTGTCTTGCCAGGCAAGACCGTATCGCCAGACAAGACCGTCTCTCCAGATAACACAGTGTCACCAGTCAAGACCGTCTCGCCACACAAGACCGTCTCGCCAGACAAGACCGTCTCACCAGACAAGACCGTCTCACCAGACAAGACCGTCTCACCAGACAAGACAGTCCTACGAGACAAGACAGTCTCGCCAGACAAGACTGTATCCCCATACAAGACTGTATCGCCAGACAAGACTGTCTCGCCATACAAGACTATCTCGCCAGACAAGACTGTCTCGCCAGACAAGACTGTCTCGCCAGACAAGACTGTCTCGCCAGACAAGACTGTCTCGGCAGACAAGACTGTCTCGCCAGACAAGACTGTCTCGCCAGACAAGACTGTCTCGCCAGACAAGACGGTCTCGACAGACAAGACGGTCTCGCCAGACAAGACTCTCGCCACACATGGGCGTCTTGCTACACAAGACTGTCTCACCAGACAAGACTGTCTCGCCGGACAAGACTGTATCGCCATACGAGACTATCTCGCCAGACAAGACCGTCTGGCCAGACAAGACCGTCTCACCTGACAAGACCGTCTCACCAGACAAGACCGTCTCGCCAAACAAGACCGTCTCGCCAGACTAGACCGTCTGGCCAGACAAGACCGTCTCGCCAGACAAGACCGTCTCGCCAGACAAGACCGTCTCGCCAGACAAGACCGTCTCACCAGACAAGACCGTCTCACCAGACAAGACCGTCTCACCAGACAAGACCGTCTCACCAGACAAGACCGTCTCGCCAGACAAGACCGTCTCGCCAGACAAGACCATCTCGTCAGACAAGACCGTCTCGCCAGACAAGACCGTCTCGCCAGACAAGACTGTCTCGCCAGACAAGACTGTCTCGCCAGACAAGACGATCTCGCCAGACAAGACGGTCTCGCCAGACGAGACTCTCGCCACACATGGGCGTCTCGCTACACAAGACTTTCTCACCAGACAAGACTGTCTCGCCGGACAAGACTGTATCGCCATACGGGACTATCTCGCCAGACAAGACCGTCTGGCCAGACAAGACCGTCTCGTCAGACAAGACCGTCTCGCCAGACAAGACCGTCTCGCCAGACAAGACCGTCTCGCCAGACACGACCGTCTCCACAGACAAGACCGTCTCACCAGACAAGACCGTCTCACCAGACAAGACCGTCTCACCAGACAAGACCGTCTCGCCAGACAAGACCGTCTCGCCAGACAAGACCGTCTCGCCAGACAAGACTGTCTCGCCAGACAAGACTGTCTCGCCAGACACGACCGTCTCCACAGACAAGACCGTCTCACCAGACAAGACCGTCTCACCAGACAAGACCGGCTCACCAGACAAGACCGTCTCGCCAGACAAGACCGTCTCCCCAGACAAGGCCGTCTCACCAGACAAGACCGTCTCACCAGACAAGACCGTCTCACCAGACAAGACCGTCTCACCAGACAAGACCGTCTCGCCAGACAAGACCGTCTCGCCAGACAAGACCATCTCGTCAGACAAGACCGTCTCGCCAGACAAGACCGTCTCGCCAGACAAGACTGTCTCGCCAGACAAGACTGTCTCGCCAGACAAGACGGTCTCGCCAGACAAGACGGTCTCGCCAGACGAGACTCTCGCCACACATGGGCGTCTCGCTACACAAGACTTTCTCACCAGACAAGACTGTCTCGCCGGACAAGACTGTATCGCCATACGAGACTATCTCGCCAGACAAGACCGTCTGGCCAGACAAGACCGTCTCGCCAGACAGGACGGTCTCACCAGACAAGACCGTCTCACCAGACAAGACCGTCTCACCAGACAAGACCGTCTCACCAGACAAGACCGTCTCACCAGACAAGACCGTCTCACCAGACAAGACCGTCTCACCAGACAAGACCGTCTCACCAGACAAGACCGTCTCACCAGACAAGACAGTCTCACCAGACAAGACAGTCCCACGAGACAAGACAATCTCACGAGACAAGACAGTCTCGCCAGACAAGACTGTATCCCCATACAAGACTATATCGCCAGACGAGACTGTCTCGCCATACAAGACCGTCTCGTCATACAAGACTGTCTCGCCAGACAAGACTGTCTCGCCAGACAAGACTGTCTCGCCAGACAAGACTATCTCGCCAGACCAGACTATCTCGCCAGACAAGACTGTCTCGCCAGACAACACTGTCTCGCAGACAAGACTGTCTTGCCAGGCAAGACCGTATCGCCAGACAAGACCGTCTCTCCAGATAACACAGTGTCACCAGTCAAGACCGTCTCGCCACACAAGACCGTCTCGCCAGACAAGACCGTCTCACCAGACAAGACCGTCTCACCAGACAAGACCGTCTCACCAGACAAGACAGTCCTACGAGACAAGACAGTCTCGCCAGACAAGACTGTATCCCCATACAAGACTGTATCGCCAGACAAGACTGTCTCGCCATACAAGACTATCTCGCCAGACAAGACTGTCTCGCCAGACAAGACTGTCTCGCCAGACAAGACTATCTCGCCAGACAAGACTGTCTCGCCAGACAAGACTGTCTCGGCAGACAAGACTGTCTCGCCAGACAAGACTGTCTCGCCAGACAAGACTGTCTCGGCAGACAAGACTGTCTCGCCAGACAAGACTGTCTCGCCAGACAAGACTGTCTCGCCAGACAAGACGGTCTCGACAGACAAGACTGTCTCGCCAGACAAGACTGTCTCGGCAGACAAGACTGTCTCGCCAGACAAGACTGTCTCGCCAGACAAGACTGTCTCGCCAGACAAGACGGTCTCGCCAGACAAGACTGTCTCGGCAGACAAGACTGTCTCGCCAGACAAGACTGTCTCGCCAGACAAGACTGTCTCGCCAGACAAGACTGTCTCGCCAGACAAGACGGTCTCGCCAGACGAGACTCTCGCCACACATGGGCGTCTCGCTACACAAGACTTTCTCACCAGACAAGACTGTCTCGCCGGACAAGACTGTATCCCCATACGAGACTATCTCGCCAGACAAGACCGTCTGGCCAGACAAGACCGTCTCGTCAGACAAGAGCGTCTTGCCAGACAAGACCGTCTCGCCAGACAAGACCGTCTCGCCAGACAGGACGGTCTCACCAGACAAGACCGTCTCACCAGACAAGACCGTCTCACCAGACAAGACCGTCTCACCAGACAAGACCGTCTCACCAGACAAGACCGTCTCACCAGACAAGACCGTCTCGCCAGACAAGACCGCCTCGCCAGACAGGACCGTCTCACCAGACAAGACCGTCTCACCAGACAAGACAGTCTCACCAGACAAGACAGTCCCACGAGACAAGACAATCTCACGAGACAAGACAGTCTCGCCAGACAAGACTGTCTCGCCAGACAAGACTGTCTCGCCAGACAAGACTGTATCGCCAGACAAGACTGTATCGCCATACAAGACTCTCGCAGACAAGACTGTATCGCCATACAAGACTATCTCGCCAGACAAGACCGTCTCGCCAGACAAGACCGTCTGGCCAGGCAAGACCGTCTCACCACACAAGACGGTCTCACCGGACAAGAGAGTCTCACCAGACAAGGCTGTATCCCCATACAAGACTATCTCGCCAGACAAGACTGTCTCGCCAGACAAGACTGTCTCGCCAGACAAGACTGTCTCGGCAGACAAGACTGTCTCGCCAGACAAGACTGTCTCGCCAGACAAGACTGTCTCGCCAGACAAGACGGTCTCGCCAGACAAGACGGTCTTGCCAGACAAGACTCTCGCCACACAAGGGCGTCTCGCTACACAAGACTGTCTCACCAGACAAGACTGTCTCGCCGGACAAGACTGTATCGCCATACGAGACTATCTCGCCAGACAAGACCGTCTGGCCAGACAAGACCGTCTCACCTGACAAGACCGTCTCACCAGACAAGACCGTCTCACCAGACAAGACCGTCTCGCCAGACAAGACCGTCTGGCCAGACAAGACCGTCTCGCCAGACAAGACCGTTTCGCCAGACAAGACCGTCTCGCCAGACAAGACGGTCTCACCAGACAAGACCGTCTCACCAGACAAGACCGTCTCACCAGACAAGACCGTCTCACCAGACAAGACCGTCTCGCCAGACAAGACCGTCTCGCCAGACAAGACCGTCTCGCCAAACAAGACCGTCTCGCCAGACAAGACCATCTCGTCAGACAAGACCGTCTCGCCAGACAAGACTGTCTCGCCAGACAAGACTGTCTCGCCAGACAAGACTGTCTCGCCAGACAAGACGGTCTCGCCAGACAAGACGGTCTCGCCAGACGAGACTCTCGCCACACATGGGCGTCTCGCTACACAAGACTTTCTCACCAGACAAGACTGTCTCGCCGGACAAGACTGTATCGCCATACGAGACTATCTCGCCAGACAAGACCGTCTGGCCAGACAAGACCGTCTCGTCAGACAAGACCGTCTCGCCAGACAAGACCGTCTCGCCAGACAAGACCGTCTCGCCAGACAGGACGGTCTCACCAGACAAGACCGTCTCACCAGACAAGACCGTCTCACCAGACAAGACCGTCTCACCAGACAAGACCGTCTCACCAGACAAGACCGTCTCGCCAGACAAGACCGTCTCACCAGACAAGACCGTCTCACCAGACAAGACAGTCTCACCAGACAAGACAGTCCCACGAGACAAGACAATCTCACGAGACAAGACAGTCTCGCCAGACAAGACTGTATCCCCATACAAGACTATATCGCCAGACGAGACTGTCTCGCCATTCAAGACTGTCTCGTCATACAAGACTGTCTCGCCAGACAAGACTGTCTCGCCAGACAAGACTGTCTCGCCAGACAAGACTGTCTCGCCAGACAAGACTGTATCGCCAGACAAGACTGTATCGCCATACAAGACTCTCGCAGACAAGACTGTATCGCCATACAAGACTATCTCGCCAGACAAGACCGTCTCGCCAGACAAGACCGTCTGGCCAGACAAGACCGTCTCACCACACAAGACGGTCTCACCGGACAAGAGAGTCTCACCAGACAAGGCTGTATCCCAATACAAGACTATCTCGCCAGACAAGACTGTCTCGCCAGACAAGACTGTCTCGCCAGACAAGACTGTCTCGCCAGACAAGACTGTCTCGGCAGACAAGACTGTCTCGCCAGACAAGACTGTCTCGCCAGACAAGACTGTCTCGCCAGACAAGACGGTCTCGCCAGACAAGACGGTCTCGCCAGACAAGACTCTCGCCACACATGGGCGTCTCGCTACACAAGACTGTCTCACCAGACAAGACTGTCTCGCCGGACAAGACTGTATCGCCATACGAGACTATCTCGACAGACAAGACCGTCTGGCCAGACAAGACCGTCTCACCTGACAAGACCGTCTCACCAGACAAGACCGTCTCGCCAGACAAGACCGTCTGGTCAGACAAGACCGTCTCGCCAGACAAGACCGTTTCGCCAGACAAGACCGTCTCGCCAGACAAGACGGTCTCACCAGACAAGACCGTCTCACCAGACAAGACCGTCTCACCAGACAAGACCGTCTCGCCAGACAAGACCGTCTCGCCAGACAAGACCGTCTCGCCAGACAAGACCGTCTCGCCAGACAAGACCATCTCGTCAGACAAGACCGTCTCGCCAGACAAGACTGTCTCGCCAGATAAGACTGTCTCGCCAGACAAGACTGTCTCGCCAGACAAGACGGTCTCGCCAGACAAGACGGTCTCGCCAGACGAGACTCTCGCCACACATGGGCGTCTCGCTACACAAGACTTTCTCACCAGACAAGACTGTCTCGCCGGACAACACTGTATCGCCATACGAGACTATCTCTCCAGACAAGACCGTCTGGCCAGACAAGACTGTCTCGCCGCACAAGACTGTCTCGCCAGACAAGACTGTCTCGCTAGACAATTCCGCCTCGTTGGACGGTCTAGTCGGGCAGTGTTTTCATACAGTCTCGCCGGACTGTAAGTGCGTAAGTGGTGTACTTTCCAGTGTGAGAATGCTAACCCAAGGGTTAGTGTAGGTTTAATAGTACCTATAATTCAGCCTAATCATCAGAAGGCTGCAACTATTTTAATCAACTTTAATAACTACGTCAAGTAGTTTTCTATTTACGCCTGAGATGTACTGTTCCCCTTCGCAGATCCAACTTGTATCTGTGCTATGTATCCTTGTAGGCAATTCTGAAGGAAGAAAATTCGTAAGGTGTACGAACTCCAAAAAAGGTTTTATTCGTGGACGCGACCAACTTGCAAGTAAACAGGTGTCACTTGATAAAGCTTCTAGTGTTGACATGTATTAGGTTATGTTTGTCCCGCTGCATATAGCGCTGTTTGTGCACCCATGTTCTAGAGCTTTATCAGTAATACGAAGTTTCTATCTCGTAGTTAACAGTCCTTCGTGCTATCAAAGCCCACTACTTTTAGTTCGCGTAACCTTGCTTAATCCTTTCAGTGCATCCTTTCACTTTCTCTGTCTCTCATATACTTTACTACGACGATGTAATCACTCGACGTCCGTTTAGGTCTTCCTAGGACGCACATGATGTAACCCTCCCCCACACACACACACAGCTGTCTCTCACTCACTGACACACCGATTCATGTCCACTAGTTTAACTCTAAAAACTAAATCTTCCTGTTCGTTATCTCGCCTCCTTTTATAGAGCGGTTCATGTCACAGGGCAGGTCACAATGGAGAGATTACATACTAAGGCTCAACGATGAAACGAGAGGACCTACAGTTTTTACTGTGGACATTGGGTCATGATTAGAGGTGCTGAATTGGTTAGGGCTGATATAAAGAGCAGGAATCGAACCACGGACCATTAGTACTACAGCCTCGAGCACCCTTTTATGAAAGTATGATCGTATTGAGTTTTTCCTGAAAATATTTGTAGCCAGTTCGCCACTGTCTCTACTAAGAGGAAGACGACAGCATTGTTGTCTATATAATAAACACGACATTTCCATTTGCTGGCTGCACAGCGTCAGTCAGTCCTTCTTGACGAAGTGGTAAAGGAAAATTTCCCTCACACGCCTATACTCCTTGTTTACGTATCGCCATTGTGAACCCAGCCTTGTTAATCGAGTTAGGCAACCAGTCAACCATGCACTCAGCACCTTTCCTTTTCTGCTTTCATTACCTCGTCTAATTAGGGAGATCTACACTCAAATTTAGATATAAACATTCACATTTGTATACTCTAATTTAAAAATATCTAGGGGCTTTCGAGTTTTTATATTACAAATACATAATTTACACAATTTAGGTTAAGGGAAGGTTGTAAGCTGGTTTGAAGATTTGGTCTATCTCTTACGGTTTACGGGTTATTCAAAAGTCATCTAGAGTAAACAAGACTACATGGGCTATAGACAGAAAATTCAAAATATACACTTCATTTGTTATAAAAATATCTTAAACATATGGCATTTTAATCAAAATTGTTAGTCATTCTCAAGAAAATTAAAATTTTCAATGTAAAGCTTGCTTAGGGTGGAGGAATTTTCTTGAAAATCTTGCTGTCGCATCCTTTTAATATATTAAATACCAACTTCGGTTTTTAACCGACTTTTGGGTTATGCTGTCCACATGCACATTGGGACACATTTATAGTTCTACACTCTATGGATGATGAATAATCCTGGATAAGGAAAAATGCCTACGCTCCAGCAGGGAATGGAACCAGGGACCTCTGTATTTGAAGCTTAGCATGTTAACCATCAGGCCCAGAGGCAGTTAAAAGTAAATCTTGTTCAAACAGTTTATATCAAATACACTTTTCGTGTGAAGCGAGCCTTTTTCGAGATATTCTTTGTTCTTCAACTGAATTTTCCAATACTTACACTTTTCTTAAATGAAAAGCGACCGATTTCAAAGCCTTCACATAGTGGCCAGCTCTTAAAATATTTTACTATCGCTCACAGCCCACTGAATTCCCATATTCTCCTTGTACTTACAACGAAATAAGCAATAAGATATTTTATGCACACGTTCCTCTTAACTTACATGAAGAAGATAGAGGAATAAGAGTTTTTAAGAAACAGGATCAGTATAAAATAATCTTATTTATATCCAGAATCACAAACGTGCTACCTTACTTTTTGACTGCCCTGGTGCTTATTTCTAGATTAACCTTTTTCCAGGTTTATCTCTGGCTAGTGACGTAAGGAAATATCTGTTTGTTAGACAGAGTTAAAACTTAATTAAGCCATTGCGGTTTCTCTAGGATAAAAATTCTGGTCTCTTGCATTTATACGACTTCCTCTTTGAACTTTTATACAAATTAAGATTACTAAAGCTAATTATTTTCTCTACATCGTGGTTTATTTTATTTTGTTTATTTTTTATATGTTAAGCGTGCAAAGACAAAAGAATTTGAAAGCTTTAAAACATTTGACTACCGCTCAAAGCCTACTGTATTCTAATATTCCCCTTGCACCTACAAGGAAATAAAGAATAAGATAATTTGTACAAATGTTTATCTCAACTAACACGAAGAATATATAGGAATAAGGGTTTGTAAGAATGATTAGTACAAGAGTTGAGAAATAATTCAGATATAAACGTTTCCAACTTGAAGCAGTATCAGTCCAAAATCATGTTATTTATATCCAAAATTAACAAACGTGCTACCTTTTGACTCCCCCAGTGTTTACTTCTAGATTAACTTTTCTCCAGGTTTACCTCTGGCTAATGACGTAAGCAAATACATCTGTGTTGGACAGAGCTAAAAGTTAATTAAGCCATTCCGGCTTCTCTAGGATAAAAAATGTTTGTTGCATTTATAGAACTTCCTCTTTCAACTTTTATGCAAATTATCATTACAAAAACTAATTACTTTTTTAATTGCGTACCTTACATTAAGCAGAAGAACTACAGTTATTTTTATTTTAACATTAAAGTACGTAAAAAAATTATTTTATCATCTAGATGCAAGAGGAATATAAGAATATGGTAGGTTTTGAGCGAGTTAAATGTTTGAGTGATATGTTTTAAAGCTGGTCACTATATGAAGGGTTTCAAATTCCGTTTACTTTGCACAGTCAAGAGATAAACATGTAAAGAACGACCTTATATTTAAGAAAGGTTTAAGTATTGCAAAGCTCGTACAAACAAGGGATATCTTCGAAAAGGTTCACTCCACAAAAAATTCATTTGGACATAAATTAGGCTTTAAGATTTGGTCTATCTCTTACGGTTTAGCAGTTATGCAAAAGTCATCTAGAGTAAATAAGACTACATTGTCTGTAGCCAGGAAATTCAATATATTTAATTTGACATAAAATATCTTAAATATATGAAATTTTAATCAAAATCATTAGAGGCATTTTCAAGAAAATTAAAATTGATATGCAGTTTAGTTTTCCAGAACACCATTCGACTATTTAACAAGCCCATCGAATAGTAAATATGATCAAAGAGTCATTTAAATCACGGTGCTAGTCTACTGCAGCTTCCTTGATATACAAGAGGCATTTGACAAGGTATGGCATACCGGTCTTATACACAAAATAAAATTATTACTTCCTCATCCTCGTTACAAACTGTTACAATCTTATCTCAACGATAGATATTTCCAAGTAAAATACAAATATGAACTTTTAGCTTTCCATAGTTTCTAATCCGGAGTACCCCAAGGTAGTGTTATTGGGCCAGTTTTGTGCCTTCTTTATACTTATGTTGTACCGACAACTAAACACACCAGAACGGAATTTTTGCAGATGACACCGCCATTCTCGCCTCTCTCTCTCTCTCTCTCTCTCACACACACACACACGCACGCACGAGTGCGCGCACACACACACACACCTTTTCTCTAATTTTGTTTTGGATTCAGGGCGTCTCAAAACATGTATTTTCGGTGAAATATCGACATCGAACTTTTGGGTAGAATACAATACTCTCCCTACTTACTATTCGTAGTAGAGAAAATAAAAAACACCACCGGCAATATTTTTTGTAAGTAGCTGTACGTACATTTATGGACTAAGCCTCGCACCGTTTCTTCTCCGACGACGTCTGCAATGTGTAAACTTCTGGAGCTAGTTCCATAGTCACCTTCATCAAATCTCTCCTCCATTTCTCGGTTCAAAACTTTCCACACTGACTTTTTATCAAGCTAGGAACTTTTCAAATAGTTTTATATTCCCCAAGTAAGTAAGTACACAGAAGCAGTTGATTTTTTGCCAGATGCTCCGACTGTTACGATCTTGCACACCGTTTTAAACTGCAACTCCAGTACGTTTGCGGAAATAATTTATTGTGTTCCGGATTTTGCCTTGCCGGAGTTTATATCTAAAGTAAGATATTGAGGAGCATACACCGTTTGCCATTTATCATTGCACTGTTCCAGCTCGCATGCGTCACACGACTTTCGAGCCTACTTTAATATATTCTTATCTAAGTTTCTTAACCTCAGAATCAGAAAGAAGCGAAATATAAAACGTCATATTCTTACCATTATAGGAGCAATCCTTTCTTCGTTATACAGACCGTACAATTCAATGCAAATGTATTTCATAGTATTTTTGTAAAATTAACTATATTTTCTCATATTGTGACAAAAAGACCATATCACTTGAGTTACGTCTTACTGACGTTAACACAGCCTGCAATCTTTCGTGATATTACAACTCACAACTGCTTTCTTCTCGTAACCTTCACTCAGTCCTTTCACTGTCTCTCACTCACTCCGACGATACCAGCACTCAATAAAACTTCTTCACTTCTATCTTTCACACCTGTCTTGCACTAACCCACTCAAAAACTGCCTGTCCTGACGCGATCTGCAAGATTTTATACCCACAATGACGAAGCCAGATCTTTGTTGAACCTCTACGAACAAGCCGGTCGCAGGACATTTCTAGAATGGCCTGGAAAAGTCTTTTACTTCTCTAGTACGTTTAGCAAGTAGAGGAAGTATTGTACTCCATCCAAAAATTCGATGTCGAGATTTCACCGGAAATACATGTTTTGAGGCCCCCTGAATCCAAAAAAAGCAATGAGATGTTTATGTTTTGTTTATGTGTTCTGTGTTTTTTTCTTGGATTAAGATTGTGTGCAATATTAATTTGTATTGACGATTTTGCCTGTAAATACGTAAACGGGGTGGGAGGCAGTAATCTACGACATTAACTCGTCTAGCGCTTAAACGAGCACCGCAGCAAAAAACTTTCCTTAACAGAAAGTGTTTAAAATAATGTTATCCATCAATGTTATATCTTACATATAAGCTAAACTTCTCAGCCAATAATGTTGGTATGAACTGCAAGAAGCAGTACGAGTTTTAACAAGAGTTACTGTTAGATATGGGCACGCACATACTTCAAGAAGTACTGGTGATGAAATTATTGTATAACTATCTGCAGGTTGTGAAACCAGTCTGAAGGAGATAAGCCTCGTGGCCACAACAAAGCCAAGATGGTAGGTTTGATAAAACCGGATCGAAACATCGTATCTAAGTCGTTTATTATTTAAATGAACAAACCTTGGACAGGTTCACCATGATGAAGTAAGGGCAAACGTGTACACGGAAGCGTTTTGTCGATATACGAGAGAGAGCAGAATCTCCACAGTTAATGGCAGTTTAAAAGTCCTACATCGCCTTGCGCGAGCGAACATTAAATTAGGCGAATATAGGCATAACTTACCATTACAGAGAATAGTAAAAAATCTGATATGTTGCACTCACATGACTTTCTCTACTCTTGTACTAACCATTCTTACAAACTCTTTTTCCTATATCTTCTTCGTGTTAGTTGAGATAAACATTTGTACAAATTATCTTATTGTTTATTTCCTTGTAGGTAAAAGGGGCTTTGTGCGATAGTCAAATCTCTTAAAGCTTTGAGATTCCGTTCTCCTTGCACACGTAACATATAAAAAAATGAACAACATGTTGCATTTCGCGAAAGTTATGTTTTCCGAAACTCACACACCTAACAAGGAATATCTCCGAAATGGTTCAACCTACAAGAAAATTTATTTCAGAATAAATTGTGTGTTTTAGCAAGATCTACATTTTTTGTATAGTAAATATTTGAGCGCTTGTTGCTGCCCAGACTTTTGACACTTCTTGGGCCATTACTGCCCATTACACAATTTGGATTTAGAAAACTCCACTCCTGCCCACAACAACTTCACAGAATTATCGATGAAATAATGGACACCTATGAAAACAAGCAGATCTGTTTAGGCGTATTTTTAGACACTGAGAAGGCGTTTGATAAAGTATGGCATGATGGTCTTTTATCAAAAATTAAGTATCATCTCCCGGATACATATTACCGAATAATTCAATCATATCTCTACAAACGCACTTATTCTGTAGTTTATGAAGATGTACAGTCCCACGTCAGACCTATTAATGCAGGAGTTCCTCAGGGAAGCATCCTGGGACCCTTTCTATATATAGTCTATACACATGATTTGCCCAAATCTGACGATCTACGTATTGCCCAATTTGCAGACGATATAGCTATTATGACACTGGTAAAGAAGTTACAGCACATATACAAGACTACCTATATAAAATAGAATTATGGAATAAACAATGGAAAACTGTAATAAATCCAAGACAATCGTATGCCGTCACCTTCACCTATCTCAGAAACGAACATACTTATCCTTCATTCCTAAACAACACTGCCATACCACAAACTAATGAAGTAAGATACCTTGACACACGTTTAACATGGAAGAAACACATTGATCACATTCTACAAAAACTAAGAGACAGACTTCGACAGTTAAAACCGTTGCTGCATCAAAACTCAACCCTTTCCATTTCTAACAAGAGACTCAATATGATTATCAAACCAATTTGGCAATATGCATGCTCATTATGGGGTTCTGCCTCTAATTCCCAAATTAAGGGTATCCAGACATTCCAGAACCGGGTGTTAAGGATAATCACCAGCGCACCCTGGTACATAAGAAATGAAAATCTCCACTTAGATCACCAGGTTGTTCACCAGAACAACCGCAGCGTCGTCTCAAGAGGAAAAGACACACAGATCTTTTGATTGATTGAGGAACATCAATGGATGTAACCCTCAGAACACGCTTCATGACAATACTAGATTAACCTATGTAGCACAATTGTCGTACTATTCACAAAAATTATGCATTAATAACAAAAGGGGAGGGGTCCTCAAAACATGTATCTTCGATGAAATCTCGACATTTAATTTTTGGGTGGAATACAGTACTTCCTCTATTTACTACACGTTGTAGAGAAAGTAATATATAATACCCTTCGAGGTCCGTGTTTTGACACTTCATCCTTCCAACTTTTAGATTTAGGTCACAATATTGAATATTCTTCTATTTAATGTAGAACGTATACCCTTTTGGTATTGTATTACTACTCCGTGCCATCCGCCTATGACTGCCAGGTCTGCCTCTCCTTACCTTGGTCAGTGGAGGGGGGGGATAACGTATAGGGGAAGCAAGCCCGTGCTGCAGGGTTGAGCAACCCTGGATTATAATACGAATAATCGTAAATTATCGTATTTTGAGTTAATAAGTGTGTAACTTATACCACTTTTGCACAATTTTGAGCAAGTGTTAAGTTATTATTTTTATAATCATTATTTACTGAAACACAAAGTACAATTAATCCAAATTTGTTTACCATTCATTCAGTGGTTATTGTGTAACTAGAATTACAGTAGGGAGGTATCTTAGTTTACTTTGCTTCCTAATGATATTCCGAGGTCGTTAGAATACTGTTATCCCTACAACATATTCCGTTAGGCTGTACAGCTGTTTAGGTTGGTAGTGAATGGCACGGCGCCCCCATCTCAAACCCCTGTCAGCGATAGGAAGGCGTGAGAATCCCAGAGTTACATCAAACCAGTGAGCGAGACACACAGCCAGGAGATGCTGACGACACTCGTTCCACTCGGGTTAAAATTCCTCCTTACCCCTCCCCTTGCATTACGCACCTCGGCCACGCCCCTTATTCATCGGTGATTCCTTGTGTTATTGGACTTTGATACAAACTAATAAGAGACTGGCACAGCCAGGTTATGCCAACATTAAATAAAGCAACATACCAAAACACAGTAATAGCATCGGAAAATTTCCTTGCACCGAACTGTACATTCCCAATAGCATTGTGTCTCATGAAATTTTATTTATTTTGTTGTTTAACGACGCTGTCAATTCCCAGGGTCACCAGTGTGTCGGAATTTCGTCCCGCAGGACTTCTTTTACATGTCAGTAAATATATTGATATGGAGCTGTCGTTTTTAAGCACATTTAAAAACCATCGGCCTGGGCCGCATTTGAACCCACGACCTGGGGTCACTATGGCAGCGTTTAATCAACTGTGCCATCCAGATAGACTTTTCTCTTTAAACTTAACTAAACTAAACCCCTAGCGCAACAGCCCAGGAAAGGGCCATAGCTTGCCGCCCAGCCGCTGCGTCCCCAGCCTCTGCCCACTACAGGCGTCACTGGTGGAGTGTAGGTGACACGTGGTCAGCGCCCCCAGCTCTCCCTGCCAGTTATACGGCCTTCTCGACTCGGGGCCGTTACTTCTCCATCAAGTAGCTCCTCAATTGGTCCCCCCGGGACATAACGAGGCTGAGTGCACCCCGTGCCAGCTGGTATCAGGGATCGAAACCGGTATGTGTATGGCCGGGCATAAAGAAGTTGACAAACTAGATTACTAGAACACCAAATGGGAGAGGCGTCAAATTCTTACGTATTTCGAGTCAAACATCCCTAGTCGAGAGACGTACGGAAATAAACAGAAGGTAGGCTAAAAGGGTTATCGCTTTTTGCCCTTCTTGGCCGCACCTCCCCACCAATGGGTGGAATAATCCGGTTCGGGAGCCCGTTAAAGGCGGCATAGAAAGAAGTACTTGAGCGGCACCACCTGCAGGGGCTTGATCGCAAATAAGCCTTCTCTGACAGCACGACCAGACTTACGTCATCCCCTTGTTTCGCGTTCCGATGCCCCGGAGGAGATACGCAAACCAAGCCCTTCAATATAATATCATTCTCATGATGGTAAATCCTCCTACCTGACTTTCTTCAATAAAATTAATACCATTGCAATACTCAGTTTTCCTATACTTCGGTATCGAAACAAATATACAGGGTGGAAAATTGCTGCTTTGAATTTTCTTCAAAATCTTCGTGTCGCATGCTTAAAACATATTAAACTTACGTTCTGAACCTAGTTTTACTTTCTCTACTGGTAAGTAGGCGAAGTATTGTATTCCACCCAAAAATCAGATGTCGAGATTTCACCGGAAATATATGTTTTGAGGCCCTCTGAAAAAAAAGCATTTTTAGAAAAAGGTCCGTCCGTGTGTGTGTGTATGTGTGTGTGTGTGTGTGTGTGTGTGTGTGTGTGTGTGTGTGTCTGTCAGCCTGTGGACAGCCTAACTCAAAAACGAAAAGTTGGTTAAAAACCAAATTTGGTATTTAAGTTTAATGTCTTTCAAGGAAGCAACACGAAGATTTTGAAGAAAATAGCCCTACCCTAAACTACCCTTTACATGGAAACTTTTTCGAAAATTTTGATTTTCTTGAAAATGGCTCTAACGATTTTGATTAAAATGTCATATGTTTGAGATATTTTTATGACAAATGAAATGTATATCTTGAATTTTCTAGCTATAGCCCCTGTAGTCGTATTTACTCTGGACGACTTTTGCATAACTGGTAAATCGTTAGAGGTGGACCAAATCATACTATACAAAAAATGTAGATCTTGCTAAAATACACAACTTATGTCTCAATGAATTTTCTTGTAAGGTGAACCATTTCGGAGATATTCCTTGTTATGTGCGCGAGTTTCAGAAAACTTAGAACTGTCGTGAAATGGATCATCGTTGTTCATTTTTTTATATGTTAAGTGTGCAATGGCAACAGAATCTCAAAGCTTTAAAACATTTGACTATGGCACAAAGCCTACTGTATTCTAACTTCCCCTTGTACCTACAAGGAAATAAGCAATAAGATAATTTGTACAAATGTTTATCTCAACTAACATGAAGAAGATATAGGAATAAGAGTTTGTAAGAATGGTTAGTACAAGAGTAGACAAAGTCATGTGAGTGTAACACCTCAGATTTTTTGTTTTTGAATTATGTTGCGCACTCACATACGCAGGACCTTTTACTAAAAATGCTTCTTTGATCAAAACATATATTTCCGGTGAAATCTCGACATAAAATTTTAGGATGGAATACAATAGTTTCTCTACTTGCAGTACAAGATAAAAATTGAGTGTTCAGTGTTAGAATGTAAGTAAGGTTTGGGAATTAGTATCGCACTTTTTAATCACCTTATAACAAGGTGTGTGTATGTTTTTCCAAAATCAATGCAGAAACGATTCCAAAGAACGAGTTGGCAATTTCAATATATAATATTTTAAGCCGTATTGGGATATAGGGGTTTATTATTTTTAAATTGTTATACTTAATTAATTTACAATTAACGTTTAATTATAGTTTAGGAACATGACCTTTATATATTAATCAATTATAAAACGTTCATTAAGTTTTAATTGATTCATTAGCGGCATTTCGCTTTGGTTCCGTTCGCCGTTGGGACTTCTACCTGCTCAGAGCGAGTCTTATCAACATTGGCGACTCCAGGGAGACCTTAAGTCGAAAAGCTATGACTCGTATGCTAGTTGCTACAACTGACACATGAAATATACACTCACATGACTTTCTCTACTCTTGTACTAACCATCCTTACAAACTCTTATTCCTATATCTTCTTCGTGTTAGTTGAGATAAACATTTGTACAATTTATCTTATTGCTTACTTCCTTGTAGGTACAAGGGGAATATTAGAATACTTTCTGCGATAGTATAATATTTTAAAGCTTTGAGATTCTGTTGTCATTGCACACTTAACATATAAAAAAATGAACAACGATGTTCCATTTCACCAAGGTTTTAAGTTTTCCGAAACTGACACACACAACAAGAAATATCTCCGAAATGGTTCACCCTACAAGAAAATTTATTCGGACATAAATTGTGTATTTTAGCAAGATCTACATTTTTACTTTCTCTACTGGCCGGTAGGGGAAGTATTGTATTCCACCCAAAAATTCGAAGTCAATATTTCACCGGAAATACATGTTTTGAGGCCCCCTGAATCCAAAAAAAGCATTTTTAGAAAAAGGTCCGTGTGTGTGTCAGTGTGTCGGTGTGTCTGTGTGTCTCTCAGTCTGTCAGTCTGTCAGTCTGTGGACAGCATAGCTCAAAAATGAAAAGTCGGTTAAAAACCAAAGTTCGTATTTAAGTTTAATGTCTTTCAGCGATGTGACACGAAGATTTTGAAGAAAATAGCCCCACCCTAAACTACCCTTTACATGGAAAATTTTTCGAAAATTTTGATTTTCTTGAAAATGGCTTTAACGATTTTGATTAAAATGTCATATGTTTGAGATATTTTTATGAAAAATGAAATGTATATCTTGAATTTTTTGGCTATAGCCCCTGTAGTCGTATTTACTCTGGACAACTTTTGCATAACTGGTAAACCGTTAGAGATAGACCAAATTATACTATACAAAAAATGTAGATCTTGCTAAAATACACAATTTATGTCTCAATAAATTTTCTTGTAGGGTGAACCATTTCGGAGATATACCGTGTTATGTGTGTGAGTTTCGGAAAACTTGGAACTTTCGTGAAATGGGTCATCGTTGTTCATTTTTTTATATGTTACGTGTACAAAGAGAACGGAATCTCAAAGCTTTAAAAGATTTGACTATCGCACAAAGCCTACTGTATTCCCATATTCCCCTTGTACCTACAAGGAAATAAGCAATAAGATAATTTGTACAAATGTTTATTTTAACTAACACGAAGAAGATATAGGAATAAGAGTTTGTAAGAATGGTTAGTACAAGAGTAGAGAAAGTCATGTGAGTGCAACACATCAGATTTTTTATATAGTAAGATTTGCCCTATCTCTAACGGTTTACGAGTTATTCAAATGTCATCCAGAGTAAATACGACTACAGGGGCTATAGCCAGAAAATTCAAGATATATATTTCATTTGGCATAAAAATATCTCGAACATGTGGGACTTTAATCAAAATCGTTAGAGCCATTTTCAAGAAAATCAAAATTTTCGAATAATGTTCCATGTAAAGGGTAGTTTAGGGTGGGGCAATTTTATTCAAAATACTCGTGTCGCAAGCTTGAAAGACATTAAACTTAAATACCAACTTTGGTTTTTAACCGACTTTTCCTTGTTGAGATAGCTGCCCACTTTATTTCCTGCAGCGATAAAATGGCGCTAGAAGAGTGCTCAGTATTGGAAATGCGACTAAAATATGCGATGCTTTTCAGGTAGGTATTTCTATGACGTATTTTGTTATAAAATACAAGCAAGAATAATCGATATTCTAATTGAATATCGGAAGATAAAATATTCTAAAATTGCCACGAGGCACGCATACCGGGAAAATGCGTGTTTGGATCTCTTTAACCAAGGGTTTTTGTTTTAAATAAAATATCTGCCCCGTTTTTTTCCTGTAGCCTGGAGAATAGAGTAGCGTTGTTTCTAGAGAGCGTCGTTTGTTTGCGACCTTTCGTCCTATGTCGCATTATCTGGAGGCCGCCCATAAACCGCTGCAGTCTTGCAACTTACACACACCAAAATTCCCTCCAGGAATTACGGCGCTGCAACGCCAAAGTTTAAAATTATAGCACTTCGGAGGACAAATCTCTCTTTTTTTCACTCTCTCTTTGTTTTTCGTAGATTATGGCCGACAAATTGGCCCATTTCTCAGGTTAGGGAGGTGGACTTAATCTTCTGATTCATTAGTTGGCTAGGCTCGTATGGCCGCGATTTTCATGTTTTTAAAATTAGTTGAAACTGTTTGGTTTAAGGTCAAAGACTTAACAAGTATGTACTTGCAAATTTATACTGCACAGAGCCTATTCATTATCAACAGATGTTCCAGAGGGTTTCCATACTTATTTTTATGCAATCTTAGCGTTAAAACGGCTTATTATTACGGCATAAGTAGTTCGAAATTACCCTCTTTCTGGTACCAGTGACGGAAAATGAATGACGTAATTAATATAACACACACACACGCACACACAAAGAGACCTTTTTATAAATATGTTTTTTTTTTTTCATTCAGGGGATCTCAAAACATATTTCCGCTGAAATCTCGACATCGAATTTTTGGGTGAAATACAATACTTCCTCTACTTACCATTAGAGAAAGTAAAAATCAGATGTTCTACTTTCTCTACTGTGTGTGTGTGTGTGTGTGTGTGTGTGTGTGTGTGTGTGTGTGTGTGTGTGTGTGTGTGTGTGTGTGTGTCAGTCTGTGGACAGCATAACTCAAAAACGAAAAGTCGGTTAAAAACCAAAGATGGTATTTAAGTTTAATGTCTTTCAAGAATGCGACACGAAGATTTTGAAGAACATAAACCCACCCTAAACTACCCTTTACATGGAATATTTATCAAAAATTTTGATTTCCTTGAAAATTGCTCTAACGATTTTGATTAAAATGCCATATGTTTAAGATATTTGTATGACAAATGAAATGTATATCTTGAATTTTCTAGCTATAGCCTATTTATTCCTGTTTACTCTGGATGACTTTTGAATAACTCGTAAAGTGTAAGAGATAGACAAATTCTTACTATATCAAAAATGTAGATCTCACTAAAAGACACAATTTATGTCTCAATACTTTTTTTTGTAGAGTGAACCACTTCGGAGATATTCTTTGTTATTTGTGTCAGTTTTGGAAAACTTTTTATTTTAAGCGTGCAAAGAGAATGGGATCTCAAATCTTTAAAATATCTGACTGTCGCTCAAAGCCTACTGTATTCTAACTTCCCCTTGTACCTACAAGGAAATAAGCAATAAGATAATTTGTATAAATGTTTATCTCAACTAACATGAAGAAGATATAGGAATAAGAATGGTTAGTACAAGAGAAGAGAAAGTCATGTGAGGGTAACACATCAGATTTTTTGTACTCTCTCTCGGTGGGCCCAAATGACGTTATCGACGGGCCCTTGAACCTCACACAGTCACTCACTATACATACTCGAGAAATAAAAACAAAACTTCCCTCTTTATAACGTTAGTGTTAATTATCGCAGGATGTAGGTTGTGTTTGTAAGGGTTACATAGATGACGTCACATCTACAAATCTCGACGAGAACAGAAAAGGTGAACAGTTGAATATTCATAACGAGCAATATCGTTGCTTTATTGCTGATTATTATCGTGACTTGCTCATTAAAAATCAACACTATTTTGTTTGGTTCTGTGAAGTGTTAACTGAAACTTGGCGAAGAGTTTTCACGCTTCATGCCTTTGTTACACGACAGCAGGAGCTAACACAAGTAATTAAAATTTATATCCCGGAAAGTTATCGCCGCGAACCTAGCTAGGTATATTAAACTTGCAAGTGAAAACAAAAACACCAAACTTTTTGAAGCATAAGAATGTGGATTAAGAAAGTTTCATATAATGTGGCAATTTGTTTCGTCATATTGCATTCTCAAGCCTTCTTTTTTAATTAAATTCCAAGTTGCGCCTCTGCTACTACTTCTAACTTTTTTATTAACAAGAATATATATGCATTTCAATAACACAAGAAAACACTTGCCAAACGAGTTTCTGCGTTGCAATTAGGAGCAATGGAGTTTTCTGAATCTTGAGAAATTACTGCTTTTATTGCAACAAACGTGAAAATTATATCTCCTAAAACTGGTTTCTACATTTAACTGAGCAGAAAATCAAACCTCTTTTAGAGAAGCTGAGGAATAAGAAACATGCTTGCAAAACATTTCCTAACCGCTACTTTCACATGTCCCTTTCTACACACTCTTCCAAGAAGTATACCAGGTAAGTCAGCTGCCCCTTATTCTCGAGTGTTATGCAATCCACATTTTATACCCCAACATGAAAACATCGACCTCATTACCAGGTTCTACCCGCGTATTTAACATGGATGTTAAACACTCGATGAAATTAGTACTAATATAGATGTTATCACATCGCTTTTTAATATATTCGTAATTAGACAGCTGACGTTTGCACTTCTGCAAATGTTCACTGGAACCAGCGAATATTAGATCTAAACGGAATGTTTAGCTCACACGTTACTAGGTAGCTCAGTTGGAACGGGCGCAAGACTCCGAAGTAATCTGTCTGCTGTGAAGGTGGTTCGAATCACCTGCTGCATGTACTAATTTTTTTTTTACCGTGCAATCCTCACAATTTACAAACTATTATTATATTCATTTTTATTGCTTTATTTATGTTTTATGACATTTCTTTATTGGTGAACTACAATTATGTAGTTGTTTAAACACACCTATAGGTAGGTGCAATTGAAATAAGGATCATTCATAGACATTTGAACACAGAAAGCAAGGAAATTACATTGTCAGAGTTTAACATGGAAGTTAAACTCAATTTTGCACACAATGAATTATCGTGCTATTAAAAATGCAGACAACCAAAAACGATTTAAATTATAATGTCATAAACCCTCAGGGACTTCATAATTAGATTATTGTGAATTCGGTTTCCAAGTTTTGATGAGCATAAAAAAAAAAAAAAAAAAAAAAAATATATATTTACAATGCTGAGACTCGAACCTATGTCATTGGGGGTTAAGTGGAGAGGACCCGTCACAATCCTATTCAGCTATTTCGAGACTTCCTGAAAGCACGTACCACGTCCAATAGTAGGACTTGTATGCCTAGCGCTATGCCATTGCCACCTCGCAAGTTTCCAAGCTTGATTTAGCCTTTTAAGACAGTTTTAATCACTTACTGGGCGTTTTAATATTACTATTTAAATGGCAAAAGCTGTTATGCATATTAATTGAGATGCACGAGGCGTAGTTCACGCAAAAATGCAAATAAACTTGTTTAATAACATGTCCGTTTTGACTGTACGCGTCCATGATGGATGAGGCGTGTCTAAACTTTTCCTAATTTTTGGCAGCCAATCCCCGCTTTAAGTACAAGAATCCACCATTTTCTTTTTAGCTGACCTTGTTAGTGTACTCATATGATAGGTCAATTTTTTCCGAGCCGTTTACTGAATTACGTTGCTATGTATACTCTAATAAAAAGTTTGTAAAATCGGCTGGAAACCGGAATTCGCTCTCAGTAAACGAGTCGTATGTTTTTGAGGTGTATTTTAGCAAGGAGTACGTTCTGTCCCTTAAAGCACTGTTGCTCTCAATTTTGCGCATTGCTCTCTTTAAGACCGTCAAGCAATACATTTTAGTAAGCGCAAAACTGGACTAAGGCGCACATGCCGTTAGATGGGTGGCCTACCTTCCAAAAAAATAAGGCGCGGCTGACTCACCTGGTATTTACGATAGCCTGTTTACCTTTCTACTTCCTATTAATGGTGGCTGGTCTGGGTGGCTCAGTTGGTTAGACGCTGGCCTACTGTACCCAAGGTCGCGGGTTCAAATCCGGCCCAGACTGATGCTTTTTAAGTGTGCTTAAAAACGACAGCTCCATGTCAGTAGATTTACTGGCATGTAAAAGAACTCCTGCGGGACAAAATTCCGGCACACCGGCGACGCTGATGTGATCCTGGCAATTGACAGCGTCGTTAAACAACAAAATATTTTTTTCAAGATGTCATCCCTATACCATACCTTCTTGTTTCGTAACGAGACCAGAGAGGGAGTAATGTACCTCCGCCGCTGCGGGCAGATGGCATTAGGGTGCCATACACTGTATCTACTTACATTACCTGAGGATAGATGGCACAGCATTCACTATTACATTCTGTTTTTCATTTATACCATTGTTTTATAGCTAAGGTGAAACTTTGGGTCGTAAAACCAAATACCCGATGTGACATTTATCTTGGCGACTGAGAAAAATCACGAATTGCTCGGCCACGGGGATTTGAACTCGGGATCTCCCCAATGAAAGACCGCGCCATCCTGCTCGGTAAGAAACAACATTATTTTGATGCCGAGAATGTAATACATATCTTTTCCAAGAGCTTAGCAACATTTGTGTGAAAAATTGGTCCTCTAAGCAACTCCTTCGCGCCACTACAAGCAGCAGAACGCGAGGAGATAGAATACACGGCTTTACCTACACCCACACACAATCCCATCACACAATTCCATAAAACCAAGAATCCCACAACACCAAAAGACACCTACAAAAGCCCGCCCCACTCCCCACTCACATCCAGCAATGCCAGTTACCTCCTCCGCAACAACAACAGCAACATCCAGCATACAATCAACAGAAAACCAAAAACCGCCGAGAATCATCTTCCCGGTGGTCCGCCAGACTGTGAAAGTACTACAGACCCTAAGGAACTCTCTTCCGAACGGGTCCTACAAACTTCTAACAACGAGGGACTGCCTAAAACTCTTCCTCCAGAGAAAACAAGGGTGCCACCCCTACCATGCAGCTCCTGACACACGCCGGTATGGAAAACTTCAGTTTCACACCCAGAAGTGATCAACCTCTGCGGTACGTGATTAAACGCCTGCCTGCAGATCTGCAAGTGGACTACGTCAAAGAGGACTTAGAACTGAAGGGCTACACCAGCGTGCAAGTTCGACAGATGGTTTCCCGCGGCAGGCCTCTACCAAACTTTCAGGTAAGCTTGTCTAGAACCACTGAAAATCAAAAGCTTTTGCAGGAAAGAGAGGTGTGCCACATGATGGTCACCGTGGAGGTCATTAAAACCTCCCAAAATATCACCCAATGCTACAATTGCCAACAGTTGGGACACACATTTAAAATGTGTAATATGACCTCCCGGTATGTTCTGTGCGGTGACCCCCACCGCCTAGCTGACTGCCCAAGAAAGGCCAAGGAGGACGCTGTACCCCACTGTGCCAACTGTGGGGAGGCGCATCCTGCCAGCTATAGGGGGTGTGAGACATTTAAAATGGAACGTCATCGCCGTCAACAAGCAGCCGCAGCCAGGAACTCTCCTGGTACTCAACCAGAGCCACGCCCCATTCTCTACCCGGCCCTGGTCCAAATCGGCACCTCCTTTGCAGGAGCCACCGGAGGGCAAAATGCACCCGTGCAACCCCAGAATGGTCCCCCTCCACAACCCCAGCCCTCAGAGGCACCCACCAGCGACCTGGGAGGTTTAAAAGAAATTTTTAGCCTTTTCAAGGATTTAAACCTCCCAGTACTATTAACAAAATTGCGGCCCATAATCGCAAGATTAAAAAGCTGCAACAGTACCATGGAGAAGTTGGAAGTCATCATATGTTTGGTAACCACTCTCTTCGAGTAAATGGCAACTTCAAGGGGAGGCATAACTTTAACTCGCGCGCTCCTGTGGAATGCAGATGGCATCCACAGGAAGCAACACGAACTTGAAAATTACCTGCGGCGTAACAAAATTGACATCGCATTCATTTGCGAAACAAAATTACAACAAGGGCACACTTTCAAGCTCCAGGGGTATCAAATCTTTCGGAACGACAGAATTGGCAGACAAGGGGGAGGGACTGCTATTTTGCTCAGAAGCAATATTGCTCATACTTCTGTTACGTTGCCTGCAATGGCAGCATTAGAGTGCACGGCTCTTAAAACACATGTAAATAAACGGTGATGCTGGTACCACTTTATCGGCCCCCCCCCCCAACTCCACAGGTTTCATACGTGACCTCGAACAGATCCTCGCTTTAGAGGAGCACGTTATAATTGCAGGAGATTTCAATGCTCGGCACCCCTGGTGGTTTTCACGTCGGGCAAACGTGGCGGGAAATCTCCTGGTTGAACTTATAACGGACAATGACGACATAGAGGTACATCTTCCCCCAGATCCTACATTTTGGCACAGATCAGGGCACTTTGATCCCGAAATTTTGGACTTCGTATTAACAAAAAATGCGTCACCTTTAATTAACTTTACAGTGTACCACAGCCTGGACTCCGACCACCTTCCTGTGCATTTCGACATGCAGGTTTCTATTTCAGCCGGTGCCTCTGGCCCTCGAAGGAGGGCTGAGATCGACTGGAATAAGTTCACCATCGAAATGCACGGGATGGCGCAACCCAGGTTGTCATACTATAGCGAGGCAGACATAGATGTCGCCATTGAAAACTTTACTACCTCGCTACACAAAGCCAAGAGAAGCGCTACCACTTACGCCACAAGACCACCCGGTTTTTGCACGTACACGAGGTAGAGCAACTCATTGCGCGGAAACGACGCTTGAAAAAACTGTGGCGGTACACCCGTCACCCTGAATATAAAGTGCTAGCAAAATGGCTACACAACGTCATTCGGCATCAAATTAAAATCAACAAAACTGAACAGTGGGAAAACAAAATGCTGAGTACCACCCATTCGGACTCCTCCTTGTGGAAATTATTAAAGGCATTTAAAGTCTCCACGAGCGTCAACTCCGCAACTGAGGCGCTGCACACTCATGGCGGCCTGCACTTCTCTGAAGAAGAGAAAGCCGAGGTCTTCGCTGACTGTCTTGAAGATAGATTCAGCGAAAACCCAGTTACCAACCGTGAATTAGAACGGGAGGTACAGACATGGGTACAAACCTGGGTGGCGCAGAAGCAAGAGCAACAGCTACCCCTAATAACACCGCAGGAAGTTTACAAGCTCATTAGGAAATTACCTAATGGGAAAGCTGCCGGCCCAGACAAAGTGACTAATGAGGAACTTAAGCATCTCCCGAGAAAAGCTCTGGTGCAACTGACCAAAATATTTAACGCCTGTCTGCAGCAAGGCTACTTCCCCTCTACTTGGAAACGAGTCAGGGTAATCATGCTTTCAAAGCAAGGGAAAAGCACCAGACAACCTCAAAATTACCGCCCCATTAGCCTCTTGTCTACTATTGGTAAATTGCTCGAAAAACTCATACTTTCTCGACTCCAAAAACAAGTTTCGGAATCTCATGAACTTTCAAATTCACAGTTTGGCTTTCGAAAAGGACATTCTACTGACTTACAGCTTCTCAGGCTAACAGATAACATAACAGAGCACTTTAACAACGGGGCTTCAACGTTGGCGCTATTTCTGGACGTAGAAGCCCCATTCGACCGGTACTGGCATAATGGCCTTATCTATAAACTGCACCACAATTTCCCGGCACTTCAAAATTATCTACATCTGCTGCACAATTTCTTAGAAAAACGGAAGTTCTACGTCCAAGTGGGCCGCTGCTCTTCTCGAGAGCGAGTGATGCGGGCTGGCGTCCCACAAGGGGCAATAATGTCTCCTTTCTTGTATATATATATTGTTTACAAATGACTTTCCAGTGGACGCCAGATGTAAGGTCGCCATGTATGCCGACGACACTGCAATATACAACCACCATAGAAATTCACGATTCGGTCTTGCAGAAATGCAGCGCTATGTCAACAACTTCCTCTCATGGCAACATGACCGGAAAATCAAAATTAACCCCGACAAATGCCAGCTGATCCATTTTTCTAAGCGGCATCACACTTTGGCAATGGACCTAACGGTCGGTGGTCAGATATTGCACTGTCGTCGGCAAGTTAAATATTTAGAGATGACCTTGGACCGCACAATGTGCTGGTCCACCCACATAAAAAATAGCGCCAACAAAGCCAGACAGCGGCTAAAGTTATGCGCTCCCATCTTCCGCAGCAAACAGCTGCAGTTGAAGTCCAAACTCATCCTGTACAAAGCTTTTATCCTGTAAGTGGTTCTATACGCGTGTGTGGCATGGGCAAACGCCTCGAAAACCGCCCTGAAACAGCTCCAAACCCTCCAAAACCTCTCCCTTCGAAAAATCCTCTATGCTCCTCTCCTAACCACTAATCAAACCCTTCACCAGGAAACCCAGATCCCATCCATTCCCGAGGCAATAGCGAAAAGAGCCACTGTCGCGTGGGCGCGCATCAGAAACCACGACAATTACGTAATTGCCAATATCGGCAAAGGTGAGCCGAAACATCGAAAACACGCAAGAATTAAGATGTTTTAGACGTCACTCGGCTCACGGACTGATGTGCGTCCACGCAAACAAGGGCCCCAGGCCGCACACACGCTACCTCAGAGGCCTGCACCCCAGGGAACCAGTCAGGAGCTGCAACCTGCCCGCCCAGGAAAACCGCGGAAATGTGTAAATAGTGTTTTTAATGTGCGTGTGTGTGTGTGTATGCGTGTGTGTGTGTGTGTGTGAGGGCATATCTCACGATATGCCAGAGTGAATGCGGGAGTGAATGCGTGTAAATAAACAAAGTGTAAATATGTATATAAACAAAAAACAATATCAAAAACACTATAAACTAAAAACCCAAGACATTACAAGAGGGAACTGTTCTCGGTGGCCCAAAGACGGCCACTGTATGAGTTTCCTAGAAAAACCACTGTATATAGCATGCAAACCAAACAATTGTATATAAAATGATAATGTTAGTCTGTAAGCTGGGCCCGTTGTACCTCCACCAGACACAATTGGTTAATAAACAAATCTGAATCTGAATCTTTTCCAAAGTGATATTTCCTTATTTCTTACTTCTGCCTGTAACAGTTGAAACAAAGGACTCATCTCAAGTTTCCTTCGCACCAACTAGCGCCAAGGGCTGGTTCTATGCAGCTATTAAATGTGAGTAATTTGCTGTGATGAGAGTGTCGACAGCATCACAGCTGCTTCTGTCACAACAAACACCGTAAGGTTGTCACCACTGCGGGTTTTTAGGCCGCTCTTGTAAGTGGATTTAGTATGGTAACCGCGAGGCGGATTCCGTTGCATTTGCTGTGTGTCGTGGTGTGGATCGACGCTGAGTGCAAGAACTTGTCAGCATCTACCCAGGCGTACAAACTTGAGAAAGAGTTGGCGACACTGCAGCCACCTACAGCCTGTCCAAACAACCTCTCCCTTTAAGTACACGTGTGACAGATGTTGAACTCTGAACCAATAATAATTTACGTATAGTAAAGTAGAGGAAGAATTGTATTCCACCCAAAAACTCGATGCCGAGATTTCACCGGAAGTACATGTTTTGAGACCCCCTGAAGCTAAGAAAAAGCATTTTTATAAAAAGACCCGTACGTATGCCTGTCAGTCTGTGCACAGCATAACTCAAAAATCTAATGTGTTGCACTCACATGACTTTCTCTACTCTTGTACTAACCATTCTTACAAACTCTTATTCCTGTATCTTCTTCGTGTTAGTTGAGATAAACATTTGTACAAATTATCTTATTGCTTATTTCCTTGTAGGTGCAAGAGGAATATTAGAATACAGTAGACTTTGTGCGATTGTCAAATGTTTGAGAGATTCTGTTCTCTTTGCACACTTAACATATAAAAAAATGAACAACGATGATCCTTTTCACGAAAGTTCTAAGTTTTCCGAAACTCACACACATAACCAGGAATATCTCCGAAATGGTTCACCCTACAAGAAAATTTATTTGGACATAAATTGTGTATTTTAGGAAGATCTACATTTTTTGTATAGTATAATTTAGTCTATCTCTAACGGATTGCCAGTTATGCAAAAGTCGTCCAGAGTAAATACGACTACAGGGCTATAGTCAGAAAATTCAAGATATACATTTCATTTGTCATCAAAATATCTCAAACATATGACATTTTAATCAAAACCGTTAGAGTCATTTTCAAGAAAAGAAAAATTTTCGAAAAAGTTTCCATGTGAAGGGTAGTTTAGGGTGGGGCTATTGTCTTCAAAATCTTCGTGTCGCATCCTTAAAATACATTAAACCTAAATACCAACTTTAGTTTTTAACCGACTTTTCGTTTTTGAGTTATGTTGTCCACAGACTGACAGACTGATAGACTGACAGACACACACACAGACTGACACACAGACACACACACGGACCTTTTTCTCAGAACATGTATTTCCGGTGAAACCTCGGCATCGAATTTTTGGGTGGAATACAATAATTCCCCTACTTACCAGTAGAGAAAGTAAAAACGAAAACTCGGTTGGAAACCAAAGTTGGTATTTAAGTTTAATGTCTTTCAGGGATGCGACACGAAGACTTTGAAGAAAATTGCTCCACCCTAAACTACCCTTAACATGGAACCTTTTTCAAAAATTTTGATTTTCTTGAAAATAGCTTTAACTATTTTGATTAAAATGCCATATGTTTCAGAATGAAACGTAAATCTTCAATTTTCTGGCTATAGCCCCTGTAGTCGTATTTACTCTGGACGACTTTTGCATAACTGGTAAACCGTAAGAGATAGACCAAATCTTACTTTAGACCTTGCTAAAACACACAATTTATGTCTAAATACATTTTTTTTTTTTTGTGCAGTGAACCATTTCGGAGATATTCCTGGTTATTTGTGTAAGTTTTGGAGAACTTATGCTTCTGTTAAGTGGAACATCGCTATTCATTTTACCTTAACACTGCAAGAACGAAATCTGAAAGCTTTAAAATATTTGACTATCGCTCAAAGTCTATTGTATTCCCATATTCCCCTTATACCTATAAGGAAAAATGTAATAAGATAATTTGTACAAATGTTTATCTTAACTAACACGAAGAAGATATAGCAATAAGAGTTTGTAAGAATGGTTAGTACAAGAGTAGAGAAAGTCATGTGACTGCAACACATCAGATTTTTCATTTTGAAACTCGCTTACTGTTTGTGCCCCACCTACACAAATGATATTATTGTCTGAAATGTTTTGCTTCTCCCTAATTAATATATTACAGATACGTTAAATGTGCTAATTCTTCTTAATGCAAAGTAAACTGTCACAAAAAAGAGTATTTATTTACTTAATTAAATTTCAAGTAGAGCCTAATTATTTGTGTTTGAAACGAGTTATTTTCCATCTCTGTTAATTAACTACTATTTTTTTTTTTCAGCGTTTCACAGAAACACATACACTTATGGAAACAGAGCAGGGGCTCTGAGCAGTAGGCTTTGAGCGATATTCAAATCTTTTAAAGCTTTGAGATTCCGTTCTCTTTACACGCTTAACATATAAAAAAATGAACAACGATGTTCCATTTCACGAAACTTATGTTTTCCGAAACTCACACACATAACAAGGAATATCTCCAAAATGATTCAACCTGCAAGAAAATTTATTGAGACATAAATTGTGTATTTTAGCAAGATCTACATATTTTGTATAGTATGATTTGGTCTATCTCTAACGATTTACTAGTTATGCAAAAGTCGTCCAGAGTAAATACGACTACAGGGGCTATAGCCAGAAAATTGAAAATATGCGTTTCATTTCTCATTAAAATATCTCAAACATATGACATTTTAATCAAAATCGTTAGAACTATTTTCGAGAAAATAAAAGATTTCGAAACTTTTTCATCTAAAGGGTAATTTAAAGTGGGGCTATTTTCTTCAAATTCTTCGTGTCGCAAAATTGAAAGATATTAAACTTAAATACCAACTTTGGTTTTTAACCGAGTTTTCGTTTTTGTGTTATGCTGTCCACAGACAGAGACACACACACACATACATACACACACATGGGCCGTTTTTTAATAATGTTTTTTTTTATTCAGGGGGTCTCAAAACATATGTTTCCGGTGAAATCTCGACATCGAACTTTTGGGTAGAACTTATCAGTAGAGAAAGTAAAAATTTAAATTTATTTAGAAATGCTCTTTAACTGTTTTTGTTTTCAGAGTCCCATACCAGAGTGGACGTGAAAGACAACTTAAGTTTGTCCAAGCTTTGAAGAGCCGTCAATCTATCACACTGTACGACTGGCTTTATTTACCTTCCGAAGGAAGCCTTGCCATGAAGTATTTTTACAGTTAAAAAACTATATCACCCTCCATCAGGTTTGAACCCACGACTTCGAGAACCCCTAGACTATAGAGGATGGCATTAAATATCCTAAACATGCACGAGTACAGAGGTTTATCTCAACTAACATGAACAAGATATAGAAATAAGAGGTTGCAGGAATAGTTAGTACAGAATAGAGAAGGTCATGTGAATGCAAAACATATTTTTTGTGTAGTGTTAACCATTTCCGAGATACTCGTTGTCATTGATTTTAATTTTCATATACTGGTACTTTTGTGAAAATGGAAAGTCGTTGTTTGAGTTTTTCTCCTTGGTCAAGCAAAGAGAACTGAATTTCAAAGCCCACACATAGCGACCAGCACAGGTAATTTTTTCTCGAAAAAATTTAGTCATAGATATGAAAGTTTAGAATCCAACTGTTTATGGGATGAACCTGCCGTTTGAATATTCGAACCGTAGCAGCAGTAACTGTGTTCTCGACAATGACGACGTCTAAAGGCCGTATTTTATCCCCCAGTGCTTGTCTGTCTCTCAGGGAATGTTATAATCTCAAGCAAGATAAGGAGGAATCTCCTTACCATAATGGATGGCAACGGGGCAAAAAACTTTTGAAGACATTTACATGCAAACACCGTTTTAGATATCGAGTATGTACAAAGTTAAAAAGAAATATCATCTAGATGCAGTTTGAGGACCCCGCCTTAGCAGCATGGAGTCTGGGCCTCGACCAGGGGTGTCAAAACATAAACACGGCCATTTTCTGCTAGCATTTTCACTACCAGGGATTATCTGTTATGTCTTCATCACTGTCAATAGGAACTGGTATGTAGCGCAGCTTATAGCATAGACTGACCGGTTGAAGAGATAAGGACACGGAGTAGCGCCATTGGCTATCATAAATAACATCGATGAGAATTTATCTGGTAAGATCAGACCGTCGAATTGTATTGTGACATGTACAAAATCCGTCCAGTTACCTTTATTTCTTCTAAAATGTTATCAAAAAATCACAGTTTTCTTCTCGTTGTTAACAAGTCTAGTCTTTCGTAGCATCACGACTCAGAATTTTAACTTCTCGTAACCTTACCTCAGTCCTTTCAGTGTCTTTCTCCAGCCGTCACCATCAATATTTATCTGGACTATTTCAAAAATAAAACAAAGTTTTCACCAGAAAGTGTTAAACTCTGTATAACTAACCTAAAATATATCCATTACAATGGTTGAATAAGACTTAGTACCAACTGTGGAAAACTGAGGGTATTTGACTTGGCAAAATGGGTTGAATTTCCCTGTAATACTTTTCTTGGATTATTTTAGCCATTACGTTCCACATTATTTTCAAGGTATATTCTTTGTATTCTCCATTCCTTTTTCTCATGTTCATCGTCCAATCTTTTAGAATAGAAACTATGTTTGCATCCCTGTTCACCACAGAAATCATTGCGTTGATTCCACAATTGTTGTCCATGGTAGCTCAATAATTAGAGCAACCTTATGGAGACTGGAAGATCTGTGGTTCAAATCCCGATTATGGCACTGAATGTTACGAAAATGTATAGCTTCTGGTAAAGAGCCAAGGACGAAAAATGAAGCTGACGCCTAATATAAAATAAATACTCTAACTTCCCAAAATTTCATATTTCTAAATTTTAGTCTAAATAAAATGCGAGCACACCCAGAAATAAGGTTAGCAAGCCAGACAAGAAAGAAACGAAATAGCGGTAACACGCCCAGGTATTTGCTTACAAAACCGTAGCCTAAGTAAAATCCCCCAGTGCTACTGACAGCTGGGCTCGATGCTATCACCACGCCCCTGGTGTCGAACGGGAGAAACACTACTATGGGAAGATCATGATTTGAGTCGATAAAACAGGTCGTGGTCGGCTCAACTGTAAATCAGCCTTTTGGGTTTATTTTAAATATTTCTACTTCATAATATACCGTTGAACGCTTCAATCATTTTTCTCCTTCAGTGTCTAATCTCTTAAATCTATCTGCTTCTAATACTGATCCCAAATTCATTGCTGAAAATAATTAGTTTTGCTAAAATGTGAACAATCATATCGTTCATATAAATAAAATATAATAGTTTTTACATTACCAGTCCAGGAATCACTCCCTTAGCTGTTTTTCGTGTACTCACCTGAAAGAAAAAAAGAAAAAAAATTATTAGTAAATGTTGAATTGTTTTTCATAGAAGTTGAAAGAGAATATGACTGTATCTAAGAAAATCCCTAGAAGGCATGAAACATGGCCAACACAGATAATTCTTTAATTCTAATAATACAAGGAATCTACATTAATATTTTTCAGATGAAAATCTGATGTGTTGCACTCACATGACTTTCTCTACTCTTGTACTAACCATTCTTACAAACTCTTATTCCTATATCTTCTTCACGTTAGTTGAGATAAACATTTGTACAAATTATCTTAATACTTATTTCCTTGTAGGTACAAGGGGAATATGAGAATACAGTAGGCTTTGTGCGATAGTAAAATCTTTTAAAGCTTTAGAATTCCGTTTTCTTTGCACGGTTAACATATAAAAAAATGAACAACGATGTTCCATCTGACAGAAGTATAAGTTCCCCAAAACTCACAAATAACAAGGAACATCTTTGAAATGGTTCACGCTACACAAAATTAATTCAAGATATACATTTCATTTATAATAAAAATATGTCAAACATATGGCATTTTAATCAAAATAGTTTGAGACATTTTTAAGAAAATCAAAGTTTTCAAAAAGTTTTCCATGTTAAAGGTAGTTCAGGCTGGAGGAATTTTCTTCAAAATCTTCGTGTCGCATCCTTGAAAGACATTAAACTTAAATACCAACTTTGGTTTTTAACCGACTTTTCTTTTTTGAGTTATGCTGTCCACAGACACACAGACCTTTTTCTAAAAATGATTTTCTGGATTTAGGAGGCCTGAAAAATATATTGACGGTGAAATATCGACATCGAATTTTTGGGTGGAATACAATACTTTCTCTACTTTATTATACGTAGCAGAGAAGGTTAAAATATAGTGTTATATACATATTTTGTAGAAGACTGAGTAGTGAATATCATGTGAGGGTAATAGATGGTATCTCCTAGCTATTACAGGTATTGTGTTTTAATCATCAATATACAATTAAATAAATTTATGAGGTATTTCACGTTCAGTTGACAAGAGGCATATATGTGTGGAATGCGACAATAGCTGTGACACACCCTGTATAAGGTGATAGTCTAATAGGACTGTCAACTTCGCAGCCATTAATCATCAAATGTCCCTCGCTCGTATAATGACTCTATAAGTTACGAAGGAAGAATCAAATTACTGACTTTAAGCTATGATGATGCCCCTGGAAACGCGGCAACCCGTTTTACCTGGCTTTCCTCCATCTCTTTCGCACACCACACCGTTACGTGACGTGCATGTGAAACAGGCGTCTAATTTATTCTCCATCTCGCTCACTTTAGCGTATTAACTGGCACTCAAGATAACGACAATGTCATCTTCAGCACGCGCGACGTAAAACAACATCGCATCGTGGAGATGAAGCAAAGGAGAGAAAAAAACACCCTTAAGGTGCAATTATTTCAAGCGTTTGCTTTATGAAGGCAGCAGGCGACGATGGACTGCGAGGTAACTGGCGGAGTTAAACAACCTCTTACTGAACACAGCGTTACCCTTCAACGGCCAAATATGTGAGTTTACATTACTAAAAGATGAATATTTAAAAATCTGATGTATTGCTCTCACATGACTTTCTCTACTCTTGTACTAACCGTTCTTACAAACTCTTATTCCTATATCTTCTTCGTGTTAGTTGAGATAAACATTTGTACAAATTATCTTATTGCTTATTTCCTTGTAGGTACAAGGGGAATATTAGAATACAGTAGGCTTTGTGCGATAGTCAAATGTTTGAGATTCTGTTGTCTTTGCACACTTGACATATAAAAAAATGAACAACGATGTTCCATTTCACGAAAAGCTTTCTTTTCCGAAACTCACACACATAAAAAGGAATATCTCCGAAATGGTTCACCCTACAAGAAAATTTATTATGACATAAATTGTGCACTTTAGCAAGATGTACATTTTCTGTATAGTATGATTTGGTCTATCTCTAACGGTTTACCAGTTATGCAAAAGTCGTCCAGAGTAAATACGACTACAGGGGCTATAGCCAGAAAATTCAAGATATACATTTCATTCGTCATAAAAATATCTCAGACATATGGCATTTTAATCAAAATCGTTAGAGTCATTTTGAAGAAACTCAAAATTTTCGAAAAATTTTCCATGTAAAGGGTAGTTTAGGGTGGGGCTATTTTCTTCAAAATCTTCGTGTCGCATCCTTGAAAGACATTAAACTTAAATACCAACTTTGGTTTTTAACCGACTTTTCGTTTTTGAGTTATGCTGTCCACAGACTGACACACAGACACACACACACGCGGACCTTTTTCTAAAAATGCTTTTTATGGACTCAGGGGGCCTCAAAACATATATTTTCGGTGAAATCTCGACATCGAATTTTTGGGTGGAATACAATACTTCCTCTACTTACCAGTAGAGAAAGTAAAAAGCTGTGTTGCACTCACATGACTTTCTCTACTCTTATACAAATTATTCTTCCAAACACGTAATCCTCTGTCCAACGTTTGGATTTACCTCCTTCCACTTTGCCCCTCTTTAACTCCCAGCCGTACATTGCTGTTGTGGGACGGTTACATGAAGTTTGCCTTTGATTTATGAAAGCACTTTCAAATCTTATGTGATAAACATCTGTTAATGAGTAACTTCTTTGGTACTGCTTACGTTTAACAAGTCTATCAATATTTGACACAGCTTTAGAAGATACACCAAGTGATCGTCGCGATAGACTTTTAATATAGTTCAATTTAGGGAAACTGTTCACAAGGCATCAAATGGAATTAAGCAAATATACCAACTGTATATTTGTTCTCCATGTATCTCATATTCCTCACACATTTAAAGATGCAGGTTATGTTTATACTATATTTTGCAACTGAAGGAGCTTAGCCTTCTCTAATTTATCGCGTTGTTTCAAATTAGAATGACAAGGCCGTGACGAGAATGCCCGAATAGGAGCGGAAGCGCCCGATTAATACGAAATCGATTATTTATCCAACTAACAAATTTCTTAGCATTAGGTTACTGTTAATGAATACGAAATGAAGCATGTGTTATTTCTTGGAGCTTTTCTTGTCGGTAAAGCAAAAGTAATACCACATTTTATGCATAGGGTTCAATATTTCCTCAATGTACGTATTTTAGATACAGTAAATCTCATTAAAACAAAAGGTCAGCTAGTAAAGCATGCTTTTTTAAACTGATGGTTTCCCGATATTGACAAAACTTTTTGCAAGTAACTCTACTCAGAGTTACAGACATAATTAGCGTTATTCTAGTAGCCAATTGTGATATAACAACCACTGTAGAATGAAAGAAGCGTTATTCTCATAAAACACGTATCTGTTGACGTTATGTCATTGTTGAGTAATCCGGAGAGTGCTTTTAAATAAAGGATGTATTCGAATTACGAAATCCAGCACACAGATGTAGTGTAACCGGAAATGTTTTGAGAGTGTCGTGTAATAACGTTTAATAGCTAGCTGTTTTTTTTTTATCGTTTCGGAAACGTTGCCAGCACTGGCTGGACTCCAAATGCTCTCCGCTGCAGCGCTAACTACCGGCCATGCGGCATTTCTACACGCTGGACGATTATCTTTCTATCTCAGGTCGCCTTGTGCTATAACTTTATGCTTATAACCAAACTACCAGAAATATCCGGGGTTGCCCGGAGCATTGACGAGTTTTGTAAACTTTCAGTAAGTAGAGCAAGTATTGTATTACACTCAACAACTTGATACAGAATTTTTTCCAAAAACACACGTTTTCAAACTTCCAGAGTCCAAAATGACCTCTGAACGCTGTAACTCTAAAACTTAAAGCCAGTAAAATACCAAAATTGTTATTTACCTTTTCTATCTTCCAAGGATGTCCCAAGAAGATTTGAAAAAATAAATTTCCCACCTCAAATTACACTTTACACGGAATAATGTTCGAAAATCTTTATTTTCTTAAAAGTGGTCCGAACGATTTTGAATAAAACACCATATATTTAAGACATTTTGATGATAAATGAAATGGATATCTTGGTCTTGACTTTTGTACATGAATGAGATGAAAAAAAGCTTTGTATAAAAACTTTTATTTAAAGCACAAAATTAAAGGAAAATACATTTCCTGTAGAGTTGACCATTTCTGAGATATTTCTTATTCTTGGTTCAAATTTTAAATGCCTATACTGCTCTGAAATAGGAAGGTGTTATTGTTGTTAACTTCTGTATTACGTACGGGAAGTATTGTATTTAACACAAAATTACGATGGCAAGATTTTCAGAAAATACATGTTCTAGGGCTTCTTGAATCTAAATAAATATGTTTAAAAAATGCTCTGTGTGTGGTCTGTGTGTGTATGTCTGTGGACAGCATAACTGAAAAACCAAAATGTAGTTAGTTGTCTTTTGAAAATGTTGATTTTCTCGAAAATGGCTCTAACGATTTTGATTAAAATGCCATGCGTTCAAGATATTTTATAATATATATATTTTGAATTTTCTGGCTATAGGATATTTAGTCCTATTTACCATAGATGACTTTTGCGTAACTGGTAAGCCGTAAGAGATGGACCAAATCTTACTCAATAAAAAATGTTGACCTTGTTAAAACACACAATTTATATCTAAATAAAATTTTTGTAGAGTGAACCATTTTAGAGATATTCCTTGTTATTTGTGTGAGATTTTGAAAACAAACTTTTGTCAAATGGATCATCGTTATTCATTTTGTTATACGTTAAGCGTGCAAAGAGAACGAAATCTCAAAGCTTTAAAAAATTTGACTATCGCTCAAAGCCTACTGTATTCCCAACAAGGAAATAAGCAACAAAATTTCTCAACTAACACGAAGAAGAGTTTGTGGTGGGATTTGAATGTCAGACTTGCAGTTCACGAGCGTGTGAGAGGTCACCACCAAAGTGACCTGAGGTGATATAACATGAAAATGCATCGCCGAACACGCCATGCCGCGGGTACCTGACATCAGTCCATGAATGGAACATCTGTTTGAGCGGTGAAATTAATGAACCATGGAGATGCAGTTCCGACAAGTAGGAAACAGTATGACGTACAAAAGTCTATTGTGTTCATCGATCTTTCACCTGTACCGTGCAGCCCAACTCTCCCCACTCACCTAAACGTGATCGCTAAGCCTCCGAATTTTACCTACATATTTAAGCTGTGTTTAATGTTCTGGGTATTCACACAGAGCAAATATAAGTTCTATTTCACATAAAAACACATATTTTCTGATTTTTATGTAAATAAATATGTATGCATATTCACATAAACTACACAAAAATCGCTTAAAACATTTTTACGTTCTCTACTGGTAAGTAGGGGAAGTATTGTATTCCACCCAAAAATTCGATGTCGAGATTTCACTGGAAATATATGTTTTGAGGCCCCTGAATACAAAAAAAACATTTTTAGAAAAAGGTCCGTATGTGTGTCTGTGTGTGTGTCAGTCTGTCAGTCTGTGGACAGCATAACTCAAAAACGAAAAGTCGGTTAAAAACCAAAGCTGGTATTTAAGTTTAATGTCTTTCAAGGATGCGACACGAAGATTTTGAAGAAAATAGCCCCACCCTACACTACCCTTTACATGGAATATTTTTCGAAAATTTTGATTTTATTAAAAATGGCTCTAACGATTTTCATTAAAATGTCATATGTTTGAGATATTTTTATGACAAATGAAATGTATATCTTGAATTTTCTGGCTATAGCACCTGTAGTCGAATTTACTCTGGACGACTTTTGCATAACTGGTAAATCGTTAGAGGTAGACCAAATCATACTATACAAAAAATGTAGATCTTGCTAAAATACGCAATTTATGTCTCAATAAATTTTCTTGCAGGGTGAACCATTTCGGAGATATTCCTTGTTATGTGTGTGAGTTTCGGAAAACATTTTTTTATATGTTAATCGTGCAAAGAGAACGGAATCTCAAACATCAAAAACATTTGACTGTCGCACAAAACCTTCTATATTCTAATATCTCCCTTGTACCTGCAAGGACATAAGCAATAAGATAATTTGTACAAATGTTTATCTCAACTAACACGAAGAAGATATAGGAATAAGAGTTTGTAAGAATGGTTAGTACAAGAGTAGAGAAAGTCATGTGAGCGCAACACATCATATTTTTAAAATTGTCTTCATATATTTACATACAGCCACATAAAAGCAGCAGTAGAATTATTTTTAACAGGTCACCATCCAACTTCTTTAATACTCAGTTACCTAGGCCAGATGCCGCAATACGTTATTCATTAACTGGATAACTGATATATCAGCTATAGCACCTATCCTTTCAGATGGAAGCAAATGTAAACATCCTGCTTTCTCAAGCTACATTAGCCCACAAGATAAGAACGGGAAATTCCTCCACTGCCAAGACTTGATTAAAGCCATGCTTTCCTCCGATCTGAAAACTAAACTGAACTAGAACTTAAACTTTTACAGTTGATAGTCACGTGATCATGTCAACTGAATCTCTTCTTATTCGTTCGTCACTAGATTTTTAAGTTTTTCACCAGAAATCTAGGTGTCGAAAATTACGGGGACAATCGTTTTTTCAGTTCAGTTCAGCTTGGGCGATCTGAAGTGAGGTTATAGTTGCGGTATTGGTTTGTTTACTTTGAAAATAGGAAATAATGACTGGAAAACGAAAATTTTCAGACAGTAAAGAGGAAGCAATTATTAATTGTATTCGTCAGAGCGAATTTATATACAACCTGCAGCATGCAGAGCATAAAAATGTAGAGAAAAATAGACTTTGGAAGAAGTAGAGGAATTAGGAAACTCAAGTAAGTAAAATTTACTCTTTCTGGATAACGTTTAATAATTTTTAGTTTGTTTGTACTCTGAAAAAAGCGTGCAGAGATTCTGAGTAGACTTGGCGGGTATAACCTGGTGATGTTAGATAGTAACCTAACCTCACTTGATCGTTTGGTTAAGATCGCGTATTCGTTGGAATTACTTTACCTGGGAGGTGTGAAGATCCTAGCGTGAATTATTGTCATTTATGTGTACAAATGAACGAGTGCAAGATAATGCTACATGTTCGCAAAATAACGATGGTGTAGACATCTGTTGTAATATAAAAAATTCTTATGTGTTGCACTCACATGACTTTCTCTACTCTTGTACTAACCATTCTTACAAACTCTTATTCCTATATCTTCTTTCTTGTTAGTTGAGATAAACATTTGTACAAATTAACTTATTGCTTATTTCCTTGTAGGTGCAAGGGGAATGTTAGAATATAGTAGGCTTTGTGCGATAGTCAAATGTTTGAGACTCTGTTGTCTTTGCTCACTCAACATATAAAAAAATGAACAACGATGATCCATTTCACGAAAGTTCTAAGTTTTCCGAAACTCACACACATAACAAGGAATATCTCCGAAATGGTTCACCCTACAAGAAAATTTATTGAGACATAAATTGTGTATTTTAGCAAGATCTACATTTTTTGTATAGTATAATTTGGTCTATCTTTAACGGTTTACCAGTTATGCAAAAGTCGTCCAGAGTAAATACGACTACAGGGGCTATAGCCGGAAAATTCAAGATATACATTTCATTTGTCATCAAAATATCTCAAACATATGACATTTTAATCAAAATCGTTAGAGCCATTTTCAAGAAAATCAAAGTTTTCAAAAAATTTTCCAGGTAAAGGGTAGTTTAACGTGGGGCTATTTTCTTCAAAGTCATCGTGTCACATCCTTGAAAGACATTAAACTTAAATACCAACCTTGGTTTTTAACCGACTTTTCGTTTTTGAGTTATGCTGTCCACAGACTGACAGACTGACACACAGACACACAGACCTTTTTCTAAAAATGCTTTTTTTTGGATTCAGGGGACCTTATATTTCCATTGAAATCTCGACATCAAGTTTTTGGGTGGAATTCAATACTTCCCCCACTTACCAGTAGAGAAAGTAAAAATGCTAGGTTAGTTCAGTGAATTTTGACACTGATAGGAGTTCGTTTATCTATATCTAGACGTAGTAATATTACATTGGAGTTAATTTTGGTGTTCATCTGAATTACTCCACGAGCTAGTGGCATTGTCCTTCAGGCGTCTCATAACCTAAATGTCATAGGCACCTTCTGAACTACGATTAGCAAACATGGGATGTAACTCACAGCGTTTTCCAAACTTCGCTCATTTTTCAGTATTATCTAATAAACAACAAAGTATCCAATTACAACTCACTTTCCTCACTGCCATGCAGCTTTTCCAACCGTATTTCAGCCATTTTACTTAAAGTGTGATATTTTTAGTTCAGTTTCTAGGAAAACATAACTGAAAACTTAATTCAAAGGATCTTATCAGTTTTAGTTCTTCATTTCAGAGGAAAGCAAGGCTTAATTATCTGTTATCACTTCACAGCCCGCTAATCCACACTCTGATACTTGTAGGTAACCATTAAACTGTATAATCGATTAGTCGTTCGTGAACCTGCAAAGTTCATACAACCTTTATTGGGAAATAACATATTGACAGATGTGAGTTCACAGTGGTTTAAACATGCCCAAAGTGAAACAGTGTAAGTTACCATGCTGCGGAAGCTAAGGGTATTTTCAGTTGTGACGTAAAATCCTGCATAGGCAGCCACGTGGTAAAAAGCAAAGCAACGTTCACAAGGCACACAACATGTAGTAACGAACGTGTGAAATTTAATGTTAATTCTTCGTCAATCTTTAGGGATTGAAGATTTAAGAAACCACGTGTTTGTAATATAATTCAGCACTTGGTGATCCATTCCAGGAATAATGTCTATCAATGCCATGTTCCTACATTTATAATTGTAATAGCTCAGCCATTCGGATATTAAATATTTTATTTGTTTTGGCGCATATTGTTTATATTTTTGGCACTCAAAAATAAATATTTCTTAAGTTATAAGTTTAAGTATCTTATAACACTTACAGAATTTGAGGCCTAGTGAGCACTTTTCAGAAGATCGACAAATCGAGTGGATGGTTCAAACTGTGACACTTGTGGCCACCATTCGGGTGGTGCCGGGTTCAAATCCCGTGGTTCGACCAATCTGACCAGGTTTTCTGTGATTTCTCTCAGTCATCAAGGTAAATATCGGATTGATATATAATATCACGACTCAAAGTTTTACTTTGAGTGTAAAACAAGAATATAAATGAAAAAATAGATAGCAATAGTGAATGCCGTGCCATCTATATGTAGTTAATGAAAGTAGCTAGACTGAATGGCACCCTAATGCCATCTGCCCTCACAGAGGCGCACTGCTCTCTGTGTGGACTCGTAACCTAGTAGTATAATATAGGTCGTGCGGCACGAGAAGAGCAATTCCCTTAGCTGAGCAGCGATCTGAGTCGTTGCAGAGAGGGAGGGAAGGAAATGGGCTTCCCCTATGCGCAAGGGTTGTCCATGTCTCACCTCACGACCTATACAGTGTTGAGACCTTGAAGGCTAACTGTCAGTTCAGGAGGTATCTCCAACAAATTCGTCCCGATATGACAACACGACGTATAATAAATAGAACAGGAAGGAAGGAAGAAAGAAACCTCGAGAAATACTGCCTCTGTGCTCTGGTGGTTAGTATACTAACTTTCAAATCCAGAGGCCCCGGGTTGGAATTCCAACTGGAATGTTTTTCTCAGGATTATTCCCCATCCTCCCTAGGGTCTGGAATGAATGAGAATGTCTGGAATGAATGAGAATGTCAATATGTTGATCCAGACGTAAACAAACTTGTAATTACAACACCAGAGTGCGCCAACTGAGGTGTCACCGACTTCCCCACATGACATCCGGTTACATCGGACCTGCTCCACCAGCAGCAAGAGACGCTTGGATTTCAAAATTAAGAACCATATACTGGGAGTCCCAAAAACAACTCCGACAACACTTCCCTATGTTGTGCGGAACTGGTTGATTTTCAAACAGGAACTGCTGTCTGGAAATGCACGGTTTGGACGCTGGAGGGCGTCGAAGTTTGAGAACGAACGGTTGTGACAATTTGTTAACATCCATTTTGGTATCAACCTCTTAGCCACCTGCGTACTGGGATAAACGACCTGAACATAACATTCCTGCGCATGCGTTAGATTCTTCCATAGAGTCCTTTACTGCCAATACAGCAATGTTTTTAACAGAAGTGCGACACATACCAGTACAAAGCTGCGGAAATGACCGATATGAGCTCCAGCACACTGATGTAAACGTGCGGAATCACCTCAACGTCGCATATTCAAATCCATGGACTGATAGAGGTGGACCAGTTCCATGGCCAGATCTGACACCTCTCGACTGTTTTCTGTGGAGTTATATGGAAAATATGGTATATGTTACTCCTGTAATAGGCCGCGGCTACCCCAAACCCAATTACACCGGCCACGTTCCAAACCCCACACCCCGTTATTACTGTGGTTAAGGCTTCACAAGCGCAGATACACCTCGGGCTGTCCTCAGCCTGCCAACATTCCTGCCATCCTTTTTACCCAGTATAAGAAAAGTACAGCGCCAATTGTATTTATCCTATCTTCGTATACAGCTGATAATTTTCCAGAACGCGCCCGTAAGCGAGCTTTGTGCTGGCGCGCGCACCTAAAACGTGCTGCATTGCTAAACTCGCAGCGGTTTTATAAAACATGAATTGCCCACAGGGAAACGCTTTTCGTCGCTAGCGTTAACACTGAGTTCATACATCAAAGTGGGGAAGTGAGGTGGGCATTGTTTTGTACGTTATGACGTCATGTTGACCCCGGCCTGCAGGTGGTGCAATGGCTTCCTTTTCACACCGAGCCATTCCAGTGGCGGATTGGGTCAACTCATTATCAACATTTCACCTAAATAACCTTATGTGTTAGATTTACACGAGTTTCTCTACAAATTGTTCTTAAAAAACTTGTTCTTCTATGTAATGGCGCTGTGTTTTGCCTGTACGCATCCTCGGCGCTCGTCGCCGACTACCGCGGTCATAGAACAGCTAGGATGAAACCATACAACTACTTTTAAATGCTTTACTTACCAATGCAATTAAAGCAGATGCTGAAATTGGCCACCCTCGTTGTCCATACATTCTTGGCACCTCTTAGGGAAACTATCCATCACTCGCCGTAGTTCATGTTGAGAAATGCTGGCATTTTCCTGACGGATATTTTGTTTTACTTCTTCCAGATTGTGTGGGCTGTCTTGTGTACTTTAGGTTTTAAGTTATCCCAGAGATAGAAATGGCAGATCACATGGAAATCTTTCTGCAAATCGCGCTTTTACTTGGCGAGCTGAGTTGTCATATACGAATCATAAATAAATACACGCAGTGCAGTAGAAAACAAATGCTGAGCCATAATACACGTTGTGACTAAGTATAAGACAAAATAATAAACCACACTGGTAATAACTCAATCACACGTCAGCTCAATACTGCACTTTCAGAGCAGAGAAAAACAAGTCAACCGCGTGACCTTGTATACAGCAGCTGCGTTATTGTTTTTCCACGTGCGTAGTGGAAAAGCACCGCGCGGCGGTTCGGATGTTTTTGGGTCTCTGTGTACTTCATATTAATCGAGACAGACATGGTTTTATTGCACATTTCATTATAGGTACAATGGGAATAGAGTAGGCTTAAGCGATAGTGAAATGTTTTATAGGTTAGTCACTATGCAATTGGTAGCAAATTTTGTTCCCTTTCCATGACCAGGAAGGGAAAAAAGCGAAAAACGACTTCCTATTTGGGAAAGGCAGACATATTGGAAAATTCAAACCAACAACAAGAAATATCTCGGAAATGATTAAGTCTACAAAAATATATTTTAGCCCATTGTATGCTTTAACCATATCTACATCTTTTGTTAAGTGAATTTTTGTCCGTCTTTTACGGTTCATCTGTTATGGAAAAGCCATCTGAGGACTTAAAAACAATTCTCAGAACATTCAAACACGCAACATTTTAATTAAAATAGTTTGAGATGTTTATTGAATAAATCAAAATTTTTGAAAAATGTTCAATTTAAAGGGTAGGTTGAGGGGAGGCAAGGTACTCACTTCAAACTACCCGAACATCGAGCCAATGCATTTCTTGTTCACTAATTTCATCGGAATACCTAATTCCCTAATATACTTAGTGTTTTAGGATGAATGAATATTCTTAAAAATCTTCGTGTCGAATTCTTGAAAAACATTAAACTTAAATACCAACTTTGGTTTTTAACCAACTTTTCGTTTTTGACTTATGCTGTCCACAGATTGACATACACATACACGGAACTTTTTCTAAAAATGCTTTTCTTGGATTCAGGGGGCCTCAAAACATATTTCCGGTGAGAAAGTAATAAGGTTTTAAAAGGGTGTTTCCTAATGGGTTTAACAGTAAATTATAATAATATTGCTGAAATCAGTTGGGCAATGAAATACGCTGGAAGAGCATTTTAGCTAATAAATCGTTGGTTGGGACTTCGTCCTATAAGTTAACGGACACTTTAACGAACCAATAGTTTAATCGGTCTTTCCTGCAACATTATCTGACGGCGTAGGTGCATTTAAGATATCAATGTACTGTGGGAAATGGGAGAATTGGACACAGGCAACCAGATTCTCCCAACTTTAAATAAAGAAAGAAGATTAAATATAGGAGACCAAAAGTATCGGCATGTTTTCGTGCACGTGACCTTATATACTATAAAATATACTAACACGGCCCCGGTCGACTTTAATTTGACATTCATAAATTTATGTACCTGAGATTTTTTCAATTGAGAAGAGACAGGAACAGGTGTAGATAAAATACGACAGATAACACAAAATGCAATGTGAGGAGACATTCCCCCTAAGGAGGGCAACTTTGCTGGCTTATTTAAGCACCAGCCACTCAGCCGCTCTCTCTCTCACTCTTTTTTTTTTATTTTCGTTCCCTCGTGCGAGCAAGATAAATAGCCAACAAAGGGGAGGGCAAGATGTTGAAGTAGTGCTTCTCTCAGAGATTGTGCACCCGGTCTATGCTCTTCACGAATATTACAGTTGACAGACACACCGGAACAAAACACTCATTCCTTTGTCTTTAAATAGCTACTGTGCAATCTCAATCTGATTCTGACAGTCTCTGACGTATACTCCTCGTGGGTAACACAGGGCGATTCAGTGAAACCGAACTGACACTATCCCTCTCTGATCCTCTGCGCTTGTCTGTGATAGCGAGACGGGACGGGGAAAAAACGTAACGGTTATATTGTAACAGCTACTTTAACGTAACGGTTACATTGTAACAGCTACTTTGAGGTAACGGTTACATTGTAACAGCTACTTTGAGGTAACGGTTACATTGTAACAACTACTTTGAGGTAACGGTTACATTGTAACAACTACTTTGAGGTAACGGTTACATTGTAACAGCTACATTGAGGTAACGGTTACATTGTAACAGCTACTTTGAGGTAACGGTTACATTGTAACAGCTACTTTGAGGTAACGGTTACATTGTAACAGCTACATTGAGGTAACGGTTACATTGTAACAGCTACTTTGAGGTAACGGTTACATTGTAACAGCTACATTGAGGTAACGGTTACATTGTAACAACTACTTTGAGGTAACGGTTACACTGTAACAGCTACTTTGAGGTAACGGTTACATTGTAACAGCTACATTGAGGTAACGGTTACATTGTAACAACTACTTTGAGGTAACGGTTACATTGTAACAGCTACATTGAGGTAACGGTTACATTGTAACAGCTACTTTGAGGTAACGGTTATATTGTAACAGCTACTTTGACGTAACGGTTACACTGTAACAGTTACTTTAGTAGATTAAGATTGCTGCGTATTTATATTTATGTTTATTCATATTGTGTTTAACAATATAAGCGTTTGTAATATCCAAATCCATTTCTGCCTAACATAACCTCTATGACGCGCAATAGTTGTTTTCTCTTGTGGGCAACAATCCACGCATTTTACATGTTTACTGTTGTATGCGTCTAAGATAAGATTGCTTTATTATTGATGTTTAGGCAGGTTTTGTGTCACTAGTAAGCGGGAAGGGGCGAGTGTATGGTGGTTCCATGACAAATATGTAATTTGTAAAATTGTAAAGTGAAAATTAACTCATTCCACCAATTGCTCCATAATCAACTTTCCATCCATCGATTTTGCTTACATTTCATATCATCCTCCTCCTCACTCTCATACCTGGTGGTTGGCTAACCACCCGCTTCCAGGTCTTCACTCTGTCCGGTCCATAGGTTCCTGTGCTCCCCGACAGGCGTCTGACTCTAGGCACTGGCTTGTAAGTCCTACATAAGGGGAGGGTAATCAGGGAAAGAGAGAAAGAAGAAAAGAGAGAAAGAAGGAAAGAGAGAAAGAAGGAAAGAGAGAAAGAAAGAGAGTAAGAAGGAAAGAGAAAAAGAGAAAGAAACAGAGGAACAAAGATAGAAAGAAACGGGTTATGTGAAGAACGGCGCGCAAACTGCCATCTACCCGGGGCATTACGGGAGCGTTCCTTTTCAGTTCATCCTTTTCCTCTCCTCTTCAACTGTTGCCAACATTGCCATTCCAAATGCAGCTAAATGGTGTTCCGAGTGAGGCAGACATCTAAAACACCAAACACCCGCTGTCCTGCCACAAGGTGTCCCGTGTTGTACTTTCTGCATCCAAATTTCGATTCGCAAATGTTCACAATTTTATTCCTGTCGCCAATCCCATTACCGCCATTTCCTGCATATCTCGCTAAATTGGAGCTTCGCCAAAATATTGTCTGGATGGTTCTACGATTAAAACGAGGTGACATCGTTTTCTTAAAATAATAATTATGAACTCAGGATATTTATCCACCTTCCAGGATTCGCTGTGAACAAAAATTGATTTTAGCCGATACGCGATCTTAATCGTATGAAGAATGCGTACTCTTATTTTCGTTTTGAACAAAAATGGATATACAACGGTTGGCGAAGGCTTTATATGTAACAACGGTATTGTGCAACAAGCGAGTTTAAATATGTAATTATGTATAATAATATAATAATAGCAATAAACAGTAAAAAAAAATTTTTTTAATTATTTTGTTGTTTAACGACGCTGTCAATTGCCAGGATCACATCAGCGTCGCCGGTGTGCCGGAATTTTGTCCCGCAGGAGTTCTTTTACATGCCAGTAAATCTACTGACATGGAGCTGTCGTTTTTAAGCACACTTAAAAACCATCGGCCTGGGCCGGATTTGAACCCGCGACCTTGGGAACAGTAGGCCAGCGTCTAACCAACTGAGCCAGCCAGACCGACGCAATAAACAGTAACAACAAGGTTGGTATGTATATATTCATATGCTTAGAGGTTATGTTGTATCAGGTAGTATATTTATTAATTGCAGGTGTGGAAGGTTTGTGCATATATCCTTGTTGCAGGCAGGTGCCACTTTTGTTTGCACGTATTCCACAGAGTAATATCCTCATATGGATTTGTTGCAATTACATCATTAGGAAATATTTGCCTGAAATCGCTATACTTATAGTATCAATTTCCTCCGCTAGAGCTCGTGAGTGGTATTGTTGATCAAATATACCATCTTTGAGAAAAAATTAAGGTTATATAGGAACACTTTGTTGAAGAATATAAACAGAAAGTCATGAGAATTTAAAAGAGCAGATTTTTGCCCCTTGGGTATGCAAAGAGAACGAAGTTTCAAAGTCATCACATAATCATCAGGTCCAAATCGCGTATTTCTAGACAGCCTTTCCTATTTCAAAAGCAATCAGTCTGGCATCCCATGCGACGGGATTCGAACGCTGTCACTGGTACATCCTAATCGTTGTAATGTTTCTTTGGGGCATCTGTGTGAAGAAGGTTTAGCAATATTAACAAGGAAGCAAAATTCATTTGAGATACTTTCATTTCTTTAAATGAGGTTAAAAGAAGTATTAAGTGAGTAAGCAAGGTTAGTATTTCGTTGCAAGTGTAATGTAACGACCTCTATGTAGTGCACGTGTGGTGAATTAGTGAAACTATGGCGCCCGCCATTCAACTTAACGATAGTTCCCGGTGTAATAGCAGCATTAGAAACTGACTCATGTTTAACGTAGCGTTTCTTAGAGTTCACAACAAAACAAGTTGGTTCAAGTAAGTACTTATGTACAGGGAAAAGAAAAACTTTTCAATTAACTTTCTTACTTGCTCTTTCTGTCCCTCTGTGCTCTTACTAAAGATAATTTTATTTACAATTAAGCAGACAAGATACATAGGTTACATAAATTAGATGCATTTCATAAGATAAATAAAATGTATAGATCAAATGCATTAGACAGGATAGAATAGAATAGGTAGAAAACATAGATATAATACATAGATTAAACAGAATAGATAAAAGAGATAGAAGACACGGACGGACGAATGGATAAAAATCTGATGTGTTGCACTCACATGACTTTCTCTACTCTTGTACTAACCATTCTTACAAACTCTTATTCCTATATCTTCTTCGTGTTAGTTGAGATAAACATTTGTACAAATTATCTTATTGCTTATTCCCTTGTAGGTACAAGGGGAATATTAGAATACAGAAGGCTTTGTCCGACAGTCAAATCTTTTTGACCTTTGAGATTCCGTTCTCTTTGCACGATTAACATATTACAAAATGAACAACGTTGTTGCATTTCGCTAAAGCTCTAAGTTTTCCGAAACTCACACAGATAACAAGGAATATCTCTGAAATGGTTCACTCTACAAGAACATTTATTGAGACACAAATTGTGTATTTTAGCAAGATCTACATTTTTTGTATAGTATGATTTGGTCTATCTCTAACGGTTTACCAGTTATGCAAAAGTCCTCCAGAGTAAATACGACTACAGGGGCTATAGCCAGAAAATTCAAGATATACATTTCATTTGTCATAAAAAATCTCAAACATATGACATTTTAATCAAAATCGTTATAGCCATTTTCAAGAAAATCAAAATTTTCAATATAAAGGGTAGTTTAGGGTGGGGCTATTTTCTTCAAAATCTTCGTGTCGCATCCTTGAATGACAAACTTAAATACCAACTTTGGTTTTTAACCGACTTTTCGTTTTTGAGCTATGCTGTCCACAGACTGACAGACACACATAGACACACACACGGACTTTTTTTCTAAAAAGGCTTTTTTTGGATTCAGGGAGTCTCAAAACATATATTTCCGGTGAAATCTGGACACCGAATTTTTGGGTGGAATACAATACTTCCCCTACTTACCAGTAGATAAAGCAAAAATCAATGGATTGATGGATAGACACCTAGGCAAGAAAGTAGAAATATAGGTAAACAGGTAGGTAGCTAGACAAACATGCATAAAAGTTCTTTTGTTGTTTAACGACGCTGTCAATTGCCAGGATCATATCAACGTCGCAGGTGTGCCGGAATTTTGTCCTGCAGGAGTTATTTTACATACCAGTAAATTTACTGACGTTTTAAGCACTCCTAAAAGCCATAGGTCTGGGCCGGATTCGAACCCAAGACTTGGGGATCAATAAGACAGCGTCTAACCACCTGAGCCAGTCAGACCGACTAGACACGCATGGATCGACAGACAGAGATAGTTTACAACAAATAATGTCCAGATGTTAAAATCAATACATAATATAATAAACACAGGTTAAAATTTATAAGTGAATCAGAAGTCATTAGTAAGAGAAATCACAGAATGGGCAAAAATAATCTTAATATATAAGAACGTTTACTTGCGTTTTCACAGCGTCACAAAGGAACAAGCGACCCGTCAACCCGGCAGCCCTCTAGTGTGCGCGAGGGTATTCTTTCCACTGTAACAGTGGGTACTTCAGTTAATAATAAATATCATATGTCTACGTATGCATAAAGCAAATTTGGCTCTTAAGAAATCTATATCCTGGTTTTTACAAATCTGGTGTTTTTCATTTGGCACGCGTGGCAGCACTGATTGAGTAATGAGGGTAGAAATGCTACATGTCCTACATATGTAGCAAGTCACTGATTCCAGTAATGCTTCCGGGCCTGCAAATGACTCACGAGAAATATTAATGTAATGTATGTAGGTGCAAGCAGTTGGCAACAGTTCTTGGCTCACTTCCGGAATATTCGGAGTAGCATTTCTAATGACAAATCCTTCAAGAATCTACCCTGCTCTGCTCTGCCTTCCCACCTTCTTGAAAACAGCGTTTTAATAACCACATTCTTCCCACTTTCACTACAAACTCCAAAATCATATGATCTCAGATTAAATGTGATTATCCCAAAAACGAAAGTCGGTTAAAAGTCAAAGTTGGTATTTAAGTTTAATGTCTTTCAAGGATGCGACACGAAGATTTTGAAGAAAATAGCCCCACCCTAAACTACCCTTTAAATGGATAATTTTTCGAAAATTTTGATTTTCTGACGATTTTCATTGAACTGAAGTATGTTTACGTATTTTTATGGCAAATGAAATGTATATTTTGAATCTTTTGGGTTAGCTGTTTCGAAGCAACAAAACTTCGGTTCAATCCTACTTCTAAGAGGATGAGATCGAAGGATTCAGTTCGATTTGAATCCGCGTTTCCATGCAGTATTCAATACCACCACCACCACCGCCGCCACCGCCACCACCTTAAAGCCTGTATTTCCGAAGTGAAGTGCAAGAGTTGTTTATTTGCTGCACCTAAGAGTAGCCTGCTATGCTGTGATTGGTTAGGACTTGTTTTTGAAACGTCACACAAATACTCGGTTCAGCAATGTTGCAGATAATTAAACAGGGGTAATACCACGAGCCGCCAGTCTGCGGACGTATTGAACAATAGGTAAATCTGACCAAGCGAGGGTTACCTCTATGCCAATGCAATTTTCATGTTTGTAAAACTTCAACTAGATCAATGAATGTAGACAGACAGCTGCAAATTGCTCGCTACACAAGCACAAATAAACTACACCGTCACAGTCACATCGTCTTTATTTCCTGTGTTAGCTAAAAATAGCAGAAAAATGTGTTGCACTCACATGACTTTCTCTACTCTTGTACTAACCATTCTTACAAACTCTTATTCCTATATCTTCTTCGTGTTAGTTGAGACAAACATTTGTACGAATTATCCTATTGCTTGTTTCCTTGTAGGTACAAGGGGAATATTAGAATACAGTAGGGTTTGTGCGATAGTCAAATGTTTTAAAGCTTTCAAATTCCCTTCTCTTTTCACGATTAACATATATAAAAATGAACAAAATCTTCCATTTCACGAAAGTTTTAAGTATGCCAAATCTGACACAAATAACAAGGAATATCTCCGAAATGGTTCACTCTATATGTTTTGTACATTAAGAATTTGTTTATCTCCTACGGTTTACGAGTTATTTAAAAATCATCCAGAGTAAATACGACTACAGGGACTATAGCCAGACAATTCAAAATATACATTTCATTTGTTATAAAAATATCTCAAACATATGACATTTTAATAAAAATCGTTAGTTATTTTCAAGAAAATAAAAATTTCCGAAAAATTTTCCATGTGAAGGGTGGTTTAGGTTGGGGCTGCTTTTTTCAAAATCTTCGTGTCGCATCCTTGAAAGACATTAAACTTAAATAACAACTTTGGTTTTTGGTCGACTTTTCGTTTTTGAGTTATGCTGTTCACACACACACACACACACACACACACACACACACACACACACACACACACACACACACACACGACCTTGTTCTAAAAATGCCGAATCCAAAAAAGCATTTTTAGAAAAAGGTCCTGCGTGCCTTTGACCAGCAAAACTCAAAAACCAAAAGTCGGTAAAAAACCAAATTTGGTATTTAAGTTTAATGTCTTTTAAGGATGCGACATGAAGATTTTGTAGAAAATAGCCCCACCCTAAACTACCCTTTACATGGAAAAGTTTTCGAAAATTATTATTTTCTTGAAAATGGCTCTGACGATTTTGATTAAAATGCCATATGTTTGAGATATTTTATGACAAATTAAATGTATATCTTGAATTTTCTGGCTATAGCCCCTGTAGTCGTATTTACTCTGGACGACTTTTGCATAACTGGTAAACCATTAGAGATAGACCAAATCATACTATACAAAAAATGTAGATCTTGTTAAAATACACAATTTATGTCTGAATACATTTTCTTGTAGGTTGAACCATTTCGGAGATATTCCTTGTTATGTGTGTGAATTTTGGAGAAGTTAAAACTTTGGTGAAATGGAACATCGTTGTTCATTGTTTTTATATGTTAAGTGTACAAAGAGAACGGAGTCACAAAGCTTTAAAAGATTTGACTATCGCACAAAGCCTACTGTATTCTAATATTCCCCTTGTACCTACAAGGGAATAAGCAATAAGATAATTTGTACAAACGTTTATTTCAACTAACACGAAGAAGATATAGGAATAAGAGTTTGTAAGAATGGTTAGTACAAGAGTAGAGAAAGTCATGTGATGAGCAGGGTAACACTTGAATGCTAAGTTATTGCTGTTTTGTGCACACAGTGATCTGGAAGTGTGGCCGCCCCTACGCGGTGCGGTGCGGCCCAGCTGACAAGCTCTAATGCACGCCCCAACAGGGAGCACTAAGGTGCATTAGAGATGGTAATAAAGTGTAGCTAAGTGCTGCTGGAGGGAACTCCTATAGCTATAGCTCATAATAAAAGGTTACACAAAGGACGAAAGGACGGATAGCCTGGATGCGTGCTTCCCTCGCTTTATTGAGTTCTTTTGTCTCCCGTAATCAACAAAAATCACACAGTCAGCACTGGACAGGCTCTAACGATCTGCCAGCCTCTTTCTTTCTTTGTGGCATTCATTTCGTCATTTGGACACTGATTCCAGATTTTCATCATTTTCAAGACGGTCATCTCTCTTCTCACTATACAGGGTGTTACGTGTGTAACTGCAGATATTTATATGGGCAATTTAGGCCAAAAAACACGACAAATCTGTGTTGCACTCACATGACCTTCTCTGCCAACTCTACATACTCTTATTCGTATATCTAGGAAACAGTAGGCTTTGTGCGATAGTCAAATGTTTTAAAGCTTTGTGACTCCGTTCTCTTTGTACACTTAACATATAAAAAAATGAACAACGATGTTCCATTTCACCAAAGTTTTAACTTCTCCAAAACTCACACACATAACAAGGAATATCTCCGAAATGGTTCACCCTGCAAGAAAATTCATTCAGACATAAATTGTGTATTTTAACAAGATCTACATTTTTTGTATAGTACGATTTGGTCTATCTCTAACGGTTTACCAGTTATGCAACAGTCGTCCAGAGTAAATACGACTACAGGGGCTATAGCCAGAAAATTCAAGATATACATTTCATTTGTCATAAAAATATCTCAAACATATGAGATTTTAATCAAAATCATTATAGCCATTTTCAAGAAAATAACAATTTCGCAAACATTTTCCATGTAAAGGGTAGTTTAGGGTGGGGTTATTTTCTTCATAATCTTCGTGTCGCATCCTTGAAAGACATTAAACTCAAATACCAAATTTGGTTTTTGAGTTATGCTGGCCACAGGCACGCACAGACCTTTTTCTAAAAATACTTTTTTTTTTATTCAGGGGTCTGTAAACATATATACATATATTTCCGGTAAAATCTCGACATCGATTTTTTGGGTGGAATACAATACTTTCCCTATTTATTAGTAGAGAAAGTAAAAATTCAAACCAGAGCTGGGATTTGAACCACAGACCTTTTGCTTACCAGGCGGGTGCTCCAACCATTAAACTACTGTGACAACCTGACAGAATGACATTGAATTCTCCCGGTAATTTCGGCGAGAAGACCTGAGATGTAGAACGAGAGCAAAATCTTTTGTATGTAACTGTACAGTTAAACCACAAAATGCCATAAGGACATAATAGCGCTCATGTGCTGCAGTGAATTTGCCTGTGTATGTTGCAGAAGCGTATAGAGGGCGCTGTTGTTGATGTTTCATGATCTAGTATACAACAGGTTGGGTTTGTTTTGAGCAGAATCTACTGTGCGATAATTGTAGTGGTGCGCGGTGGCGTGGGAAGGGCGGGGGGGGGGGGGGAGGAGGAGGCCCTCAGAGAGTCCTCCAGAGTACCTGGCACAAAAACTGGTCAAGTGATACTGGGCACGCTGAGAGTGAGGCGCGCTTTTTCCCCTGATTTGTCCGATGGTAGGTGTTCCCTTGCCACGGTAGATCCCATTGCACAAAAACACCATTAAAATCCAGAACAGCTTTTCTTTATGACATGTTTCACAAGTGCCATGAATTGCGGACCACTGACTTTTCCCAGGTTCGGTCATTTTTTTCTTTCCCTTTTTTCGCTCTTTTATGAATGGCACACATTTGAACCAGCAATGGGTATAAAAATAATAAAAGTATAAGACTGGTTTCGTTGTTCGTGTTCTGGAAGTTTACGTGACAAATTTGGTAAATGTTTGGTAATAATTAGCTTATATTTGTTACTTTGGTAACAGTTACTTTATGTTCGTTACTTTTGTAACAGTTACTTTGGTAACAGTTACTTTATGTTCGTTACTCTTGTAACAGTTACTTTGGTAACAGTTACTTTATGTTCGTTACTTTGATAACAGTTACTTATATATTTCCAGTGAAATGTCTGCGTCAATCTTTTTAGCCGATATCCATCTCGTATTGACTGAATGTGGACAACAGACGAATAAAATCTCAAGTGTCAATCGAATTACAACGTACTGAGGTTGAAATATTTGAATGATGAAACGATTTTTCAACGATAAATATGTTTCCGGTTTTTCAACCCTTTTCTTGGTGTTACCATGACAACAGCCGATATTGCTCACTTCCAAATGTACAGTAACCATGGTAACAGGGGTGAGCTGTCTGGTGCACATTCTGGGCCGACGTGGAATGTTTTATCTTATATTTCTTTGAGACGCTTCTCCCTACATAATTGGGCTTACGTCATAGCTTCAACATTTCATTAAAAAGTTAGACACACTAAAATGACATTTGCATATCTTGTAAGGGTTGATAGACACGTCGAGGGCTATGAACATTTAGTGTCACTGAATGTGATTTGCTAAAAAGGTTACTTATAAATTTGCTAAAAATCTAATATACAACATTCACGCCGCCTTCTCTACTCATTCCAGAAAATGTTGTCACGGAGTCATTCTTATAATAGTTATTTGTGACTCGAGTTTTAAAATTACTTTGTGCTATAGCGTATTTTTTTAGCCATCCCTGAACAATGTAAAGCCCAGGCTAGTAACAGCAGTAGGGCCTGGATGCAGATAAACATATCTGTGTTACGAGAATGTATGAGATGTTCTGTTGATCCGATAGTACTGCTTTTGTTGCACCAGTAGGCGTATAGCAATTCAAATGTTACCCTTTCGGGAGTTACCAGAACTTCGTCAGGCTTTTGGAATTAAATTTAATCCACTCGAGGCTATTTTATCCATTATTCAGGTCATATATAAAAGAAACTAACAGGCTGCCAACACAAACACAAAGTCGTCCCCTCTTTTAGGCTCTGCTTCCCAAGGCCGCAGGTTTAAACCCCGAGAAGGGCGATGGCTCCCTTTGGAAGCCAAGTCAGGGTGAGTTTTGCATAACTGCTAAACCGTAATACTACACAAAAATGCAAATCTCGTTAAAAAAACACACTTTATATCCAAATCTTAATTTTTTTTGTGTGGAGTAAACCATTTCCGAGCTATTACTTATTTGTCTGAATTTTGCAATACGTATTTTTCTCAAATGGGAGGTAGTTACTCATTTTTAATTTGCTGTGCACACAAAGAGAATGGAATTTGAAAACCACGTATTCCCATATTGCCCTTGTACCTACAAGAAAATTAATAATAGGATACTTTCTGTAAATGTTTATCTGGATAAAATGAACTAGATAGAGGAAGGGATGCGGGTGCAATGGTTGAAATGAATCTATGAAATTTTTTTACAGATTTTTTACTTCACAGATGCGTAACTTAAAAGTATTCAATCCAGGTATGGATGATAATTTCCCTGATTTACGTTTCATTTCCATCGACGTTGACCCGGATGACTTGAAATTGCAGGAACGCCGAGGTAACCATAGCAACATACACTTGGACTGATGACGTACCGAAGCCTCCTCATTTCCTTTCCGAAACAAGCTTGGATCAGGAAGGTCATGCTGTTTTTCACGGCCTATACGGCTTAGGTCATCAGCGATTTCGATCAGACTGAGCCTAGTGTTCCATTTGGTTGGACATCAAACTGGTTTTTTGCCCTACTTACTTACAATACAGATCTTCTAATTTGCCCTTTGTTTCCATGAAGCACTTCCTTTGTCTGTGGATTTTTAGCTCCAAGGATAAAAGCTGAGCTTACATCAAAGCGCACGGAATAATACCGTAAACAATGCACGTTCATCTGGGAGACAAAATCTGATGTGTTGCTTTCACATGACTCTTCCATCCCACTCTTCTACAACTAGCCCCACAAAAGCCTATTCTATTTAATTCTGCTCAATGGAGGTACATTTTCCAACTAATACCATACGATATTTGACCTAACCGGAGCGAGGTCAGGCCGTCGAATAATATTTATCTAAAATATCAATTATTTAAATACTATATCGCAAACAGCTGACAACAAATGGTTCAGTTCTATAAAAACATAACCTAAAACATATCCATTTCGATTAGTGTAGTTCCATCTAGCATTGCCAACTGAGGAAAACCAAATCCAGGAATTATCTGTGTTTCGATGTTCTCTTGTGGTTATAACAGAAAACTAGTTGACAATCTCAAATAAATCTCGCATTCATTTTTACTTTCTCTACTGGTTCGTAGAGGAAGTATTGTATTCCACCCAAAAATTGAATGTCCAGATTTCGCCGGAAATATGTTTTGAGGCCCCCTGAAAAAGTCTGTGAGCAGCGTAACTGAAAAACGAAAACTCGATTTAAAGCCAAAGTTGGTATTTAAGTTTAATATCTTTCAAGGATGCGGCACGATGATCTTGAAGAAATTTCATCCACCCTAAAATACCCTTTATATGGAAAAGTTTTCGAAAATTTTTATTTTCTTGAAAATGACTAACGATTTTGATTAAAATGACATGTTTGAGATTTTTTAAGACAAATAAAATATATATCTTGAATTTTCTAGATATACCCAACTTTTTTGTAGAGTGAACCATTTCGGAGATATTCTTTGTAATTTGTGTTAGTTTTGGAAAACATACTTTTGTCAAATGGAACATCGTCATTCATTTTTTATATGTTAAATGTGCAAAGAGAACGGAATTTTGAAAGCTTTAAGCTCAAGTTCTTCTGCATTCCCATAATTTCTGCAAATGTTTATCTCAACTAACACGAACATATAAGGAGAGTAGAGAAAGTCATGCGAGTGTAACACACCAGCTTTTTCTAAAAATGTGGTTTTATTCAATGAAACAAACGAATAACGACTTACTTATGGGAAAAGTGAAGTACTGGAAATTTAAACTAATAACAAGAAATATCTCGGAAATGGTTAAGTCCAAAACGTGTATTTTACAAAATATTTTGATCTCTTTTAGCATAAGTTACTATAACAGGGACATTTTGGGCTATTTAGGATGGTTTGTTAAGAAAGTGGGTCACACAACTGCAGAAGAATAACTTTGCTAAGTAGGCCATTAGGGTGAAGACTGTTTGCAGAAATAAGAAGTGCACAAAGTGGCTTGTTAGAGACTAAGAAGTAGAGGAGGAGTAGGAGGAGAAGGAGGAGGAGGAGCAGCTGGTCGACTAGACCACATGTCGGAATGTGCTCATTAGGTGCAGACTGCAAGTGACTGTCCCCACATTTCAAGGACTTCTTGCTTCTGGTGCATCTTGCATTAACCACAGGCTCGCATTTTAATCAACTAAAATACTTCTAAAATTAGTCTAAGAGCCGCTTGCATAAAAGCTAAACTGAGTTCAGCCACCAGAAAATGATCTTCAATCATTTGATCTAAGATCAAATTTAACTGGAATCGTTTCGAGTTAAGTTGATTGAACTTACACAAGCAAAACTGCAGAACGAGGAAATAAATGGCACGGCTTTAAATAAAACAATAAAATTGATTTTTTTCAATGTTTATTCCTTTATCAATTTTACTAATAGCATCCAGACTGAAGTCATTTTAAACTGTACCCTTAATTACACTCCAAAACACTTTCATAAGACACAAAAGCAATCAGGGAGGTGTAGTGGTCAAGGTCAACGCTTTCTTCCGGCGCTATCTATATCTACTGAGGCATACCGCTTCAGCACCGTGTGACACACTAATAAAGCTCTCTCAAAGTCAACAGGTAGCATTTTAAACTGCTATGCAGCATGTATTAGGATAATTTATGCAAGAACCGCACATAAAATCAAACTAAAAGGCGTACATATTTATGATTATGTTCTTACTATTATAGTTAAATTTATCTTTCACATGGCATTATGTAATAAAACCTAAATTTTGCAGGAGAAGGAAAAAAGGATTACTCCTAACCTAAAAGAATTTCACAAATGGTAAAATATCGAAATAGTCCCAGATTCACCTGGTGACGCAGGGAAACCTCCGAAAAAACCCATGAGTCAAGAACGCCGGCCACAAGACATTCCAACTATAGTCACATGGGCAATATTTTATGCTCTTAGCTGTACACATTGCAGTGTTTACGTTCCTATATTAGCAGAAAGCTCATTTCGCCAACATTTCTTGCTTTAGTTGCCGTGCCAACTTTGCAAATTCGAAACGTGTTTGCAGAAACTCATTCCACAAGGCCTGAATATTGGAAAAGTTTCATACGACATTCGTACAGGTCTTGTAAGAAAATAGACGCATTCTATGACAGTCGTATTAGCGACGCCTTCTCGTCTCGTAAACAAATATGTTCATTCAGATCTGTTTCTGCGACGGACACTACGTGCAAAATATGTTGCACACTCACACAACCTTCTCTACCCATTTTAATTCCAGTGCACGTCATTATAGAAATAATTAAATCGTAAATATAAAATACAGAAATGTGAAGGGGGAGAAAACCTCTTACATTCACATGACTTTCGCTGCTCACTTTTCTACAAACGATTCATACAAGAGCTCTTTGCATGACGAAGAAAAAAAAAAAAAAAAAAAAATAGCGGCTAACCACTTGAAAAACTAAAAGCAAAGAATATCTGGGAAATAGTTAACACTAAAAACTGTTTTATTCTATATAAAATGAGTTTTAACGAAATTAAATCATCTAAATACAAAACCTAATAGGCTGTTGGAAAATAATATATAATTTTTCTACTCAAATTTAAACAGAATAGTTCTTTAGTGGGTTACAGCACACTGTGCATAATTTGGCAACAAGGGAAAGATATGTCATTCCTAAGAGCAAAAAAAAAAAAAAAAAAAAAAAAAAAAAAAATTATGTTTCAGTTATTTTTATCTACTTCATGTTAATCAACATATACTTGCAGAAATTACCTTATTACAAATGTTCTTGTAGGTGTAAGGGGAATATGGAAATACAGTAGGCTTTGAGCGATAGTCAAATCTTTTAAAGCTGGTCGCTTTGTGATATTACATGGCCAAGAGATACAAAAATAAATAACAATTTTCAATTTAAGTAAAGTAGGTATTGGAAAATTCACACAAATAACAAGAAATATATCAGAAATGGCTCATTCCAAAAAAAAGTGACTTTTTGTATAGTAAGCTTTTGTCTATCTCTTACGGTTTATTCAAAGGTCGTCCAGAATAAAGAAGTGCTAAAGGGGATATTTTTGAAAATATTTGTGTCGCATTTTTGAGGGCAATGAACTTATATACTAAGTTTTATATTCATCTGCCATTTCGTTTTCTGAGTTATGCTGTTCATAGACAGGAAAAAGGATTTTTTTTAAAAGTCAGGGATCTCAAAACGTGCATTTTGGTGTAATATTGTTATGGCAATTTTTCTGGAAGACAAATATTTGCTGTAGGTAGGGGCTAGAGAAAGTAAAAGGATAGTGTGTAGAGAAAGTCATATGAAAGTAACTGTTTATCGTTACCGTAGATAGCCAATAGCAGTCTTTCTCAGATCCGCCATGGGGTAGGTACATAAAAAGGCAGGTGATCTGGTTCGTTACTATAAATTTCCATTCTGTATGGGAATGGGATGATTTATGACGTCATATTTCTCTTTTAGAGACGGTGAACTTGCTGGCGATGTCAAATGTTCGTGGCATTCAGGTTGGCAGCGGCCCAGTACCGTACATCTTCTGCACTTCATGATCCGATTTCAAAATCTGTTTACTGCCAGCAACACAATCACGTTTCCATACAATTTAATAAACCAGTGCTCTATTGCACAGAATTAGATATACATCATAGCACGGCTGCGCGAAGTGTTGCCTAATTCCAAGGGACTGTATAGCTTTGTGATAAAGGACCAATGAATCACAACTTTAGGGGCTTCACAGGGTTTCGAAATAATTAATCACCTAAAACACATGAAGGAAATACTCCGAGCAGCTTTTTCAGGCGTGAAATAAGTCGACAACGTTGCGTTGAGGTTGGTCAAGGAATTGAACCGGCTTTAGGTCGCTTGCTTGCAGGTATAGCTGAGAATTAGCAGCGGCGATTTTGCAGTAAATACAAGCTTGTCGTAAAAGCCCAGGATTCGAAGTTTCTCGAACTGTCTAGAATCGACCTTTGTTCTCAGGTGTGGCTAGCAATGTAGTGGTAGATGACGTAGATGACCTAGAGTCTCCTTTAAGCTACGACCTGCTACATTATTTCAGTAGGTATTGCAAAATTCTTTAAAAAATAGGTTTTTATGAGAGTTCTGTTAAATAGAAGCTGTAATAGTAGAGGACTTGATTACCTAGAGGTCTTATAATTCCTAAAAGCTTTCCAAGATAAAACTAGCAGTGTTGCCAATTACGTAGCTGGTAATATTGGTGAAAAACTGAAAGTTATATCTGAAGAAACTGTCTCTTTCAGTCCATCATGAGAAAATTATCTTCCATTAAGTTGTTTCTTCCACTTAGTGAACACGAAGAAGGGCTGGATGACAGAGTACGCAGCACATTGCTACTTTTACCCTCTGAAACAGCCAACTTTATGAAGAAATATGGCATCTCCCCCTCCCTCCCTCCCTTGTGCTTGGCTGCATCCCTAACTTCCACAATAGGCTGGATACTGTATATCTTTGAGCTAGGTATAACTTTCCGAATCTAATTACCAGGCTTACTTACGTTCTCTAACACTTCCATAACACGTGGAGTATTTGGACCAACATCTGTGTTTAGGTTCTGGCCTCAGTCTCCACTGGGAATGTGCGTCTGCATTCACAGCACTTTCTCTACTCATTTTTGTACGCTTCGTTCCATATACCGAGTGGCAAGTACTAATGTGACCATGCTTTAACCAGGGATTCTACAAATATGTCCAAAACTATTGTCCATAAACAACAGTTTCGAAGAAAAATAAATGTGTCAAATATTTAGAGCCATATAAGTTCGAATGGATATAAATGGTTTATTATTTTACTAACTGTAGCGCAAACATTGTGTGAACAACGCAAAGTTTAATTTATAAGAGATATGTGGCATTTCTGCTTGAATCGTAGAAAATTATATGAATTTTACGTTGAAGGACATGTGAATGTGTTATGTAAAGGAAAAGTGAGTAGAGAAGTTCATGTGAATGTATTATGTAAAGGAAAAGTGAGTAGAGAACATCATATGAATGTAATACGTTGCATTTATGCCCCAATTTATATCAATTTTTTTTTTGTAGAGTGAACCATTTCCGAGATATTTCTTGTCTTGTCTTGTCTTGTTTTGGAAAATGAACTTTCGTTAAATGGAACATCGTTATTCATTTCTATATTATCTGTGCAAAGAGAATGGGATCTCAAAGCTTTAAAAGATCTAACTATCGCTCAAAGCCTACTGTATTCCCATATTGCCTACCCTAATTACTATATTAAAATTTGAGATGAATTAACAAAAGTTGCTGAGTTTTTGAATGTCATGAATGGGTATGTAGTGAAAGGTAGGCTATGGAGCAAGTAGGTTTGTTGACCGCCGTGCCAGTTCACCTGGCAGATGGCCTGACGTCCAGACAGACAGATAGGCAGACAGACAAGCGTGAATCTCGTATCAAAGGAGGCAGTTTGTTTTCTCGCCATGCTGTTACAGTGCATTTCTTGTATAACCGTGAGGGGGGCTTTCATTGCCGCTGCCAGCAGTTCACATTTTCCAAACAAGGAATATCTAATTGAAGCTGTTATAACAAGAGAAAACTGCTAACATGAGAAATCAGTAAAGCGATTCTTATACCCAGCGGGATGGCTCCACGATAGCGTCTGTCGCCCGCGCTGGGAAGGTCGTGGGTTCGAGTCCCGTGGTCGACCTTTATAATCATGCTTTTTTTCGGGGTTTCCCCGGGTTGTTAACCGAATACTGGCAATGGCACATACGTGACTTTGTTGATATCAACCAGCCATATGCATAATAATTTCACAATTTCAAGCTTCAACCAGTTACAGTTAAACTGGGACTCCATGATCTTAGATTAGTTTTATACAATTTTACTCTGATCTTATTTCATATTTTTCCCTTCGGTTAAATCTGATTTCCACTCAGCGATATTTGTGCAACCGGGCCTAAGACAGCAGTGAATAATGATCTCAGTTCATGTTCTGATCTTAGATTAAGTTTCATCTCAAGTCAGCGATATTTGAGCACCCGAGCCTAAGACAGCAGTGAATAATAATCTCAGTTTATGTTCTGATCTTAGATTAAGTTTGATCTCCAGTCAGCGATATTTGTGCACCCGAGCCTAAGACAGCAGTGAATAATGATCTCAGTTTATGTTCTGATCTTACATTAAGTTTGATCTCCAGTCAGTGATATTTGTGCGCCCGAGGCTAGGAGAGCAGTAAGTAAGTTCGACAAGGCGTAGCACAATTGAATTCCGATTTACGTTTGATTTTGAGAAGAGCAAAGTCCAGAAACGCACAAGTGCAAACCTCCGTTCTACCAATTTTGTTTGCTCGCGTTGTCACTTCCCTTCTTCGCACAAAATTCCCAATTCAGGAAGACAACACTTGAAACATAAAATCCCTCCAATCCGGGTTTTATTATCGCCATTCTCTCTCTCTTGGTCCTTTCTTAAAGTAAACATGAACTCGGTCGGTCGGTCGGTCCTTCATCGCCTCTTGTTTTCCCAGTGTGAGGATTTTCTCCGGCAAATGGTCGCGCGACCCGGAACTCCATTATACTCCGGGGCTTATTGGCTTACATCGGGCGACGACAACGGGACCAAATGTTAATAACCCTTACCGTGTTTTCTTCATATTGAGGGAGAAGGTGTTGATTTTCCTTGTTAGTAAACATTTAACACTAATTGGTGTGGCCTCCCAGCACCAGATGGCAATACCTGCTTAATGAAACGAACTTAAGCCAATTACAGAAAATAGCCTCGTAGCTAAAAGGGAAAACTTTCTTTCCTTTGCTTTTTTTTTTATCTCTGGAGTAGACCTTGGAACCAACTTTTTAATGTAGTTCCAGCTGGAAAACTTAAATTACAAGAGAAACAGTTTCACATTTAATTTTCCGCTGTCTAACAACGGAAATACGTAACTCAGCCAGACAAGGCTAGCTCTGAAGGTCCAGGGACGTAAATTACCTTCTCTGGGTTTAGATATATCTTGTAACGCTGAAATTCGATGTTGATATTTCACCAGAAACACGATTTAAGCACCCATAAATGAAAATCTGATGTGTTGTGCTCACATGACTTTCTCTACTCTTGTACTAACCATTCTTACAAACTCTTATTCCTATATCTTCTTTGTGTTAGTTGAGATAAACATTTGTACAAATTATCTTATTGCTTATTTCCTTGTAGGTACAAGGGGAGTGTTAGAATACAGTAGGCTTTGTGCGATAGTCAAATGTTTGAGATTCTGTTGTCTTTGCACACTTAACAGATAAAAAAATGAACAACGATGATCCATTTCACGAAAGTTCTAAGTTTTCCGAAACTCACACACATAACAAGGAATATCTCCGAAATGGTTCACCCTACAAGAAAATTTATTGAGACATAAATTGTGTGTTTTAGCGATATCTATATTTTTTGAGAAAGTAAATCGAGTGACTTTTATTTACTAAAGAGGAAAATGGTAGCAGAGGTTATGTGTTAACTTAACGTTCAAGAAGTCACCGTTAAAATGTGCACATTCATACGCTAAAGCTTTGTAAATGTGGAGAAATTCAAGTGATAGATATCGGATTTTTTTGAGTGTTTGTGGGTTTGTTTGCTGCACAGTGTGAAAATTCAGGGCCCGTTTCAAAAGAAGATACAACCAGCAATGGAGGTAAATGAAATGTGCCTATCTGTTGCAGCTCTCTCTCTCTCTCTCTCTACGTGGTGCAGGAAACGCGCAAACTTTCCCAGTCAAACTTTTTTTTCCAGTTACTGAATTGGAAAGGGATTGCGATCGCGCCGCCGGAATGGCTTGTGTGAATGTAACGGAAATAGGAGCGCCTCGCGATTGGTCCGTGGCAAGGAAAAGTTCCCAGAGAGGGAAAAAAAAGTGAACACCTGCGGGGAATGGCGGTCATTATTTGAATTCAATAGTCCATAGCTAGCAGCAAGCCCTTTGACCCTTATTTTCTTTGCGCGTCTTTCAGGCCTGGTGCTGCCATCTAGCCGGAATTGTAATGGCACTGGCTGCAGGCCCATTTGCGAGCCACAAAGACTCGAGTCTTCCGGAAGTTACATTACAAACATTCCATCGCTTTTATCCTTTGTCATCCCAAGACAAAAGATACACGTATGTTGAATGTTAAAGCGGGACAATTCTGATGCCGTTTTTGGTACTTTAACAGTGGTTCGCGTACCAACCTGTGCTCCCGCTACCAACGTGGAGTTAAAACTTAACCGTAGATTAGAGAAATAGAGAAGGTTCGAGCGGGGGGGATTACCACCTGATGGGGCGCCGCCCAGAGAAAGGGATGAGGGAAGCGATATTAAGGGTTGCCACGCCTGACAAAAGAGGGCAATAGAGGGCGGGGTCCCTAACAACTACAGCAGGTTGCATCGTGGGGTAGGGTGGTGGTGGTGCAACTGTCAAAAGGACAAGGGACGAGGACCCTAATACCGGGGGAATCGTCAGAACAAATTCTGAGAGACGATTGCCCCCCCCCCCTCTAAGTAGAGAAGAGAGACAGCTGACTCAGATTAACCGGGTTCGAGAGCACGTTAGTGTTGTTTACAGTATGAGAGTGGGTCTTGCATAAAATCTTTGTGTGCGATCAAGGATGTTATGAAGAGTATAAAATCGTACATGAATTGTATATAAAATATTTATACTTCAGTCCCATCACATCATGTGAGAAGTGAAAGAACTTCCAATAAACTAGGTAACTTCCTCTCTTATATCTCGTCGCGAGGGGATGATTTTGGTTCGGTTGCGAATTGGCCACAGCAATTAAACGAGACTCTGTTGCTGCTTGTCCGCTTTGCAACAACCTTTTATCGGTCCGTCACTTGTTTTTCCCTAGCGCACCTTCGAGACTCTCTGCAACTGCCTGCCAGACTTGCAGAGGTCTTGGCGGACGACAATCAAGTGGTCGAAAGGGTTTTAAAGCTTCTAGAGAAGGCAAACATTAACTTGAGAATATAGAACTTAAGTATCTAATTTTTATACACTTTTGACCTTTGTATCTTTGTTTTATATCTGGCTTTTGCCATGAACTGTTTTAAGGGCGCTCATAACCAAGTAGTTGAGCGCCCTTAAACCTACATCTATCAGATCATGTGACCTCGAGCACACGTTCTCACAATACAGACAGTGTTCAAGTGAAAACTGCAGGAGATTTACTTTTAGGCAACATATTGTACACTGTAATGCTAATTTTGCATCTATAAAAGCACACCACGAAAAGAAACTGCCATACAAATGCTATAGATATAAATGTGTTATAAATCAATCACGTAAAATAGGATTATTTTGATTTAAAATATGCATATATAATTTTACGTGTAGGAATTCTATTTATCAATTAATTACAGAGCGTCTGAGAGCACTCTCTAGGCTAGCTACCTCACACCACTATGTTCCTAGGCAACATCCAACAATCTGCGGGCCGGAAGAAAGGGATTCCAACAGCTCGAAAAGGCCGGGTTTTTACGATAAACTTCGAGATATGAGTTCTAGAGAAGTCGTCAGTAGCTAATTCTCGGCCATGTGTAAGCGATTAGGACAGAACTGGCGGACCCTGTTAGGCCTCTTGGGGATTACAATCCCAGAACACACCGCTTCAGGGCATATCAGGTTCCCCGCATGGCTTGGGGGTACACCAGACAACAGTGTAGCAATTTCACCGGCAGCTAAAGCTGAGCTCCACATTTGGTGCATTCAAGAGCTGTTCGGCTTTCAAAGTTCATATGTATCAATTAAACATAAACACTTAAAACTGCCATGCAGTGCAAGACAGTTGTAGAAGAGCAGTAGAGCCTGTTCACCCAATCTAAACCATCACAAACTATCCTGAAACAACTAAAGTGCTGCCGAAATGAACAAGCGGCTCAAAGTACCTAACCGCAGAATGCTCTGATTGATTCCTGACCAAAGCGCTCCGAAACCAAATAGATCTACGACTTTTAATGTAACTACTGCTTTTAAAGTAACACACATACACGCACGCACACACAAACACGGACCTTTTTCTGAAAATGTGTTCTTTTTTATTCAGGTCTAATACGATACAAGGTTATTCAAAATTATATCGGGGTTTCGTGATTTTTCTTTAAGAAAACGTGGAAAAGGTTCCACTTTTATTGTGGCAATAACGGTTAGACAAACTCAAAGATTTGTTCTGCATCAAGTATAGTGACATCCTTTGCCACCAGATGGCAGTAACAACTGTGTTTAACAACATGGCGGTTAGTTGTAAGCAAAAAGCTTTTTGTACCCTTGAATATCATACTCCGCCACTTTCGAACAAAATACGGGAATGAACCTCCCTCCAATAACTCAATTCCTAGATGGTGCGCACAATTTTTGGATACGGGTTGTTTGTGCAGTGGGAGCAGCGCATCTGAGCCGGCTTTGAAACCATCACCGTTGCCATGTTGGCTCGAATATCATAGATTGTGTTTAGCATTCATCTATTTACATAAAATTATACTTCAAATCGAATGGATTATTTACAAAATTTCGATTGAAAGGATTATGTGAGTCAGTCTTGAATTTGTTAAAATCAGGCTGACCCAAGGTGCTAGTTGCTGGTTCATTATTTACACTACACGTCCAAACTAGCACGTATTCTACTCATTTGTCTACTATCTACTTCAATTCTCACATCTACTTCACATTCTGAACTGTCACTTCACTCGCACGCCACGCTCGGCGCCTGACTTAGACATATTCACAACAAAATTGAATATTTTAATGAAGAAAATAGATTATAAGCAACTAGAACAGTGAACAATATTCGAAATGCGTTGGTTATACACACGTGTTGCTCTGTTGACAAGCAACAGCTGTACTTAGTGATCGCCACGCCGCCTGAACGCAGTACGAGAATGAAAGGAAGCGAGAACAGCATATGTCTGTCTCACTCTTCTCCGATACCCGAAGACAAGCGAGTCAGTGCTGCCACTCTACCCGACACAGTGTTTACCCCCCACCACTTTTCACAAGTCACAAGGTTGCGGATCAGAATTTGAGAAGAGAAAATATAACAAATTAAAATACCATTTACTGCTGGACAATTTTATTTATAGTGTACGTACTTAACGTAGTGCAATGGGAAAAGGAAAGAAGGCAGCGAAAGAGGGTAAAGAGAGACCATAGACAGCAAGGAGAGAGAATGATGGGAGAGGGAGAGGAGTAATAGAGAGGGGAGGGAGTGCAGAGAGGGTGTAGAGAAGGGAGAGAGGGGCGGTGCTATATGGAGGGGAGAAACGTAAGGGAGAGAGAAGCGGATTGTGTGTGTTTAGGAGGAAATGGGGGGGAGAGAGGAGTGAGGGAGAGGGTGGGCGAGTGAGGGAGAGGGTGGGAAAGGGTTAATGGCAGAGAGGGGGTTGGAGTGTGGGAGAGAGAGGCCGGGGAGACAGTGAGGGACACTCTCAAACGCGAAGTCTATCCGATTATTTCGCTTATGGTACTGAGAAAAGTATGGGATTTCAAAGACATCACATAAGGACCAGATCTTAAAATATTTGACTATCGCTCTAGTATACTGTATTCCCCTATTCCCAGTGTACCTCAAGGAAATGTTCAATAGAACCATTTCTGCAAATGCTTTCTAACCTGGCAAATTTCGAGGTTAATTTTATACCTGATGTTATTAGCCAGTATTGTTAAACACTGTGTGTTTGACAGCAACAATGAAACTTAGGTACCAGATCTAACCTGGGGCTGTGTTCTGCAAGTTGTGACGTGCGTAGGCCTGTTTTGACGTGCCCTGCGTCCGCCGCGAGCTAACAGTTCGCAGAGTTCAGTTCAGACAGAAGTTTATTCTGCAAGCAGAAATAGCCAGCGCCTGCTGCCTGTTGTCTGTTAATCTTCTGTGAAGAGTTCAGAAAGCCAACATGCAGCTTTCAACTGTTCGTCCAGCCAGCCAGCCAGCTTCATTTGTTTCCAACAGAGATAACGCAATTTGCACAACCGGGCAGCAAAGTGTAAACCAGTTTTATATGTATGAACTGTTAAACACGGGCTGTATATTTACTGTCGTCAGCTATTTCGGGAACGCCTCTCCAACATCAAAACTGACTGCAGTCACATGAGTTTCTCTACTCATTATTTATCTACTTCACGATAATCGAGATAAACGCCTCTAGAAATTATATTACTGAGTCTCGTAAGGAATGAGGCATAACAGCTGACCAATGAAATCTGTAAGTTGCAATACAGGGCTAGAGGCGTGGCGCTGTAATATTTTAAACATGACATTTTAATCTAAATCGTTAGAGCTAAGATTTCATTTAAGCGACTCTTTTCTTTTCAAGTTATGCTTGTTCATAGGCAGACAGAAGTTGAACTGAAGTTCAATTTTTAGCGTTCCTTTCTATATTGGACGTGTAACACTACTTAATTGTGCTCATAGGCCTCTTTATCAGGCTTGAAATTCTTTATGTACTGTAAATCTGCGGTATAGGACCACCGCCTTAACTTCCCTTCCTAAGAAAGCTGTGCTGAGGAATTTTAAACCCGAATAAACTCATTGTCCTCCGCCGGGTTTGAAGCTGCGACTTTGGGAATCAGAGGTTAGTAGACCCCGGAGGACCACAGGGGCAAACAGACGCCTACACACATATATTTTCTCAACTTTTTTATTTAAGGAGACTCAGAACATGTATTTCCGATGAATTTTCGAGTGAGTGAACGTGTGAGTGAACGTGTGAGTGAACGTGTGAGTGAGAGTGAGTGTGAGAGAATGAGTGAGTTAATGAATGTGAGAACATAAAGTAAAGTTTAAGAACCAGTGAAATATCGTATAAACGGAAGAAGCAATAGCTACTAAAGATTCCACATTGATAACTCGGTGAGGTTGTATCAGAGCAATGCGTTTCGAATCGATACTACTAGCACTTCTCGATTCTCTCTCTCGATTCTCGAAGCAGCAGCAGCAGTTCCAGTAACACCGTCCGACCCATCCTATCTGCTCATGCGATCTTCAACATGAAATTCAATCCGCAACAATCCGACACTAGCGCTCTCTCTTCAACGACCGACCGTGTTGTAATTCAATTCAGATTTAACATTTTACCTTTCTCCTACGTTGTGAATGTGTTTCTGGAAGGCAATAGAACATTAAAACTATGCTTTGAAGTTATAGACACAGAATCCATTGCTCGGATAACGATAATGCTACGCATACTCGTTAAACGAAATTGGCAATCCTTGTTCATCGCTTGGGTTACTCGGGTGAAAGCGTTCACACAGAGGAACACTTGGTTAAGTATATGCGGTCCTTACACCTTCTGGTGCCATTTTACCAATCATCTTAGCGGCCACATACATAGCAGGGAGGTGCGTGCGTAGCAAGTTCTGCTTTTGTTCGCCTCTGTCAGTCTGTGGACAGCCTAACTCAAAAACCAAAACTCGGTTAAAAGCCAAACTTGGTATTTAAGTTTAATGTCTTTCAAGGATGCGACACGAAGATTTTGAAGAAAATAGCCCAACCCTAAACTACCCTTTACATGGAAGATTTTTCGAAAATTTTGATTTTCTTGAAAATGGCTCTAACGATTTTGATTAAAATGTCATATGTTTGAGATATTTTTATGACAAATGAAATGTCTATCTTGAATTTTCTAGCTATAGCCCATGTAGTCGTATTTACTCTGGACGACTTTTGCATAACTGGTAAACCGTTAGAGATAGACCAAATCATACTATACAAAAAATGTAGATCTTGCTAAAATACACAATTTATATCTCAATAAATTTTTTGTAGGGTGAACCATTTCGGAGATATTCCTTTTTATTTGTGTCAGTTTTGGAAAACAGTTTTGTCAAATGCAACATAGTAATTAGGTGAAGTATTGTATTCCACCCAAAAATTCGATGTCGAGATTTCACCGGAAATATGTTTTGAGACCCCCTTGAATCCAAAAATGGCATTTTTAAAAAAGGTCAGTGTGTGTGTCTGTCTGTGGACAGCATAACTCAAAAACGAAAAGTCTGTTAAAAACCAAAGTTGGTATTTAAGTTTAATGTCTTTCAAGGATGCGACACGAAGATTTTGAAGAAAATTCCTCCATTCTAACCTACCCTTTACATAGAAAATTTTGATTTCCTCAAAAATGGCTGTAACGATTTTGATTAAAATGTCATATATTTAAGATATCTTTACGGTAAATCAAATGTATAGTTTAAATTTTCAGGCTATAGCCCCTGTAGTCCTGTTTACTCTTGATGACTTTTTCATAACTGTAAGACACAAAGTTTTGCTACACAAAATGTAAACACAATTTATATCAACTCTTTTGTGGAGCGACCCATTTCAATATGTTATGTACTAGTGATTGGAATTTTCAAATACTTACACTATTGTTCAATATCTTAGTGACGTAAACGGCATTAAATGTCAAAGCCATCACATAGGGACCAGCTGTTAAAGGATTTATCTATCTCTTAAACCTACATACTGTATGTTCCTATTACCATTGTACCTATAAGGATAGTTGTTAAGAACAGTGATTAGAGAAAGTAATGTGCCCGCAGACGTCAGATTTCTTCCTCAAGGGTTTGCACCTCGTTTTCGCTTTTGCAAAATGTTTTATCAGCTTTAAATTTACAGTCTAGCCACGGGGAATTTATTTTTTACCTTTGTAGCACCTACTCTAGAAGATAAACCGCAGCGCGGCGCACTGAGAGATCTGCAGAAAAGCATTCCTCACGAAACACCGTCCGCTTCTGAACAGCAACAAGTGAACACAGATTTCCACGCTGCTGTTCTAAGTTTGTACAGGGTGGAAGTCACTATCGTTCACAAAAGTAAATACCCAGCTTCAGTGAGGCCTGAGCGATTGATGTTTAGGGAACATGGCAGCTATCAGCTCACCTCGCAGTTTTGCAAAGCAATTTCAGCGGAAACATGTTTTGAGGCCCCCTGAATCCAAAAAAAGCATTTTTAGAAAAAGCTGTGTCTGTGTGTCTGTCATTCTGTGGACAGCATAACTCAAAAACGAAAAGTCGGTTAAAAGCCAAACTGGGTATTTAAATTAAATGTCTTTCAGGGATATGATACAAAAATTTTGAAGAAAATAGCCCCAACCTAAACTACCCTTTACATGGAACATTTTTCGAAAATTTTTATTTTATTGAAAATGGCCCTAACGATTTTGATTAAAATGTCATATGTTTGAGATATTTTGATGACAAATGAAATGTATATCTTGAATTTTCTGGGTATAGCCCCTGTAGTCGTATTTACTCTGGACGACTTTTGTATAACTGGTAAACCGTTAGAGATAGACCAAATTATACTGTACAAAAAATGTAGATCTTGCTAAAATGCACAATTTATGTCTGAATAAATTTTCTTGTACGGTGAACCATTTCGGAGATATTCCTTGTTATGTGTGTGAGTTTCGGAAAACTTAGAACTTTAGCGAAATGCAACACGTTGTTCATTTTTTATGTTAATCGTGCAAAGAGAACGGAATCTCAAAGGTCAAAAAGATTTGACTGTCGCACAAAGCCTACTGTATTCTAATATTCCCCTTGTACCTACAAGGAAATAAGCAGAAGATATAGGAATAAGAGTTTGTAAGAATGGTTAGTACAAGAGTAGAGAAAGTCATGTGAGTGTAACACACCAGATTTTTCGATGTATTAATAAGAATAAATAATTAGCTGTGAGATTTTACCCAACATATTTTGAAACATTGGTTTGACTACGTCAGGTTGGACAGAGTGCACAGGAGTTGGTAGCCCTGCTGCCTTATCCCCCCTGTTGATGGTGTTAGCGCATTACCAGGGGCAGGAGGGAGGGAAACTTTTCCGCTATGTTTTATAATAATGCAATACTGCCCTGGGGCCGGCCGGCCACACTCCCTTTTCCCAAACAGAGATGGGTGCTAAACACCGACTTCCCCCTCTCCTTCCAACATCGTTTTCCTCGTGTATACGATTTATGACAGCCAAAAATATCCAGGAAGCTGTAAACAAAAGAGCAGCACTGTGCGATGCCTTCTGTTTAAGAACAAAGGAAGCAACGTCTAGATACACCCTTCCTAAGATCACCTAAAGAAAGTGAAATTGCGTAATTCACAATTTGTATTTTATTTACTACTTATTTACACTAAGGGAAGCATTGTGTCCCACCCAAAAGCTGTATTTTGATATATCACTGTGAAACATGTTTTGACGCCCCCTAAACCACCAAAGTGTTGCACTCACATGACTTTCTCTACTCTTGCACTAACCATTCTTACAAACTCTTATTCCTATATATTCTTCGTGTTAGTTGAGATAAACATTTGTACAAATTATCTTATTGCTTATTTCCTTGTAGGTACAAGGGGAATATTAGAATACAGTAGGCTTTGTGCGATAGTCAAATCTTTTAAAGCTTTGAGATTCCGTTCTCTTTGCACAATTAACATATAAAAAAATGAACAAGTTCCATTTCACGAAAGTTTTAAGCTTTTCGAAACTGGCACAAATAATAAGGAATATCTCCGAAATGGTTCACTCTACAAGAAAATTTATTGAGACGTAAATTGTGTATTTTAGCAAGATCTACATTTTTTGTATAGTAAGATTTGGTCTATCTCTAACGGTTTACCAGTTATGCAAAAGTCTTCCAGAGTAAATACGACTACAGGGGCTATAGCCAGAAAATTCAAGATATACATTTCATTTGTCATCAAAATATCTCAAACATATGACATTTTAATCAAAATCGTTAGAGCCATTTTCAAGAAAATAAAAATTTTTGAAAATTTTTCCATGTAAAGGGTAGTTTAGGGTGGGGCTATTTTCTTCAAAATCCTCGTGTCGCATCCTTGAAAGACATTAAATTTAAATACCAACTTTGGTTTTTCACCGACTTTTCGTTTTTGAGTTATGCTGTCCACAGACACACACACGGACCTTTTTATATGTTCAGGGTTCCTCAAAACAGATATTTCTATTGAAATCTCGACATCAAATTTTTGGGTGGAATGCAATACTTCTACTTACCAGTAGAGAAATTAAAAAGCGGAAAGAGGTTGTGTTTTATTTCAATATTCCTTAAAGCATGGGCGTTATCTTTTAACAATAAAAGGGCAAGAATACGTATAAATCTTGCTGTTCCTTTTAACACAGAATAGCGTGCAAATTTACGGCCTTCTAGGATGTTCCTTGCACGATGAGAGGAAACGAGACACATAGAGAGAGAATGGAATCCGTTTATGTTGAAGCTCCACTGGCAATTAGGCAAATTGATATTGATTTAATTAATGCGATTACCCGCTAGATCCCTTTGTGTTTTTGCAAAAGAACCACCTCGAAAAAAAAAGGTATTTCATTTATCCCTTGTAATATAAACCTGGTTATTCAGCAGCGGTAACCCTAGAGAGGGAGCAGTAAAATCCCATTTACTGAGTTTATACAAAACCTATGTGTTTAATTCGCTTTCTTATATTTCTCTTTGTGGACAGTAAAAACATGAAATAACTGAAGAGAATTTTCACTATCTATCCATCCATCCTTGTCTATCTGTGCTACACAAAGCGAAGTTAGTAAAATGCACCGTTTGGGGCCATCTCTGTTTCTTATCGTCTTACGGAGTCTCGCAATGGGTGAGGGATAACTACTGACCAATGACACTGCTGAAATTTACAATACGGGGCTAGAGGCATTCGATTTCTTTTTTACCATAATGAACGATTTATCACTTTTTAAACTTTACGTACAATTTACACAATATGTTTTGGATTTGGGAGGCCGTGCAAATACTCGTTCTACGGTTCCTTGGCTTCCCGAATAAAATTGGTGTAAGATCGTAGGAAAGGGGGGGGGGATTAAATTTCTAGTTCTTAGAAAGTCTAAATCGCCTGGAATGGTTACTGCTAAACATGCGCTTAACTCCTCTGATGTAACATAACTTGTGAGGTGCGGTCCCACAGCTCTCACTAACAGCTGGAGATAAAGTAAAACATCTACAATGCTTAAGGTAGACCGAGGTTGGCGGCACTAAACGCATGCCAAAATAAGCGTTTACAATTATCGATCGGTATGGGAGACCGCACCTCACAATTTAAGTTCTAATGGTGCAACGTGTTCTTTCGAACATTTTTATTCTGAAATAGCACGAGTAAAACGGGTCACTGTTTCTGCCGCAGCCTGTACAAATACACTAACTGTTAGAGTGGGAGTTTAAGTTTTGGTGTTCAAAGAGGCGAACACCCCGGCGGGCGCCGTGGATGCACTTTCGTGTTGTGAAATTCGGTCAAAGGGGCTTAATTGGGGCCGGTATTCAACCGACGGGCATGCGTCCGGTGCAGACAACGTTACAAATTGAGGCAGGCCACAGCAATTATCAAAGATCATTATGCCAAGGTTAATGAATATCGTTTGGCATAGTTTCCCAACTTGTCCCCAATGATGCCATAGGTCAGTTCTCAACGATGTCATCAAATCAGAGAAATTCGGTCATTTCAAATGTCAATCACGTGACACAAAATAACTTCAGGCACAACACACAAGTAGGGAAGGATTTGTATTCCACCCCTAAACTTTGATACAGATGCACGTTTTGACATCCCTAAATCCAAATAAAAAATCTGATGTGTTGTACTCACATGACTTTCTCTACTCTTGTACTAACCATTCTTATAAACTCGTATTCCTATATCTTCTTCGTGTTAGTTGAGATAAACATTTGTACAAATTATCTTATTGCTTATTTCCTTGTAGGTACAAGGGGAATATTAGAATACAGTAGGCTTTGTGCGATAGTCAAATGTTTTAGACCTTTGAGATTCCGTTCTCTTTGCACAGTTAACATATAAAAAATGAACAACGATGTTCCATTTCACGAAAGTTAAGTCACACACATAACAAGGAATATCTCCGAAATGGTTCACCCTACAAGAAAATTTATATAGACATAAATTGTGTATTTTAGCAAGATCTACATTTTTTGTGTAGTATAATTTGGTCTATCTCTAACGGTTTACCAGTTATGCAAAAGTCGTCCAGAGTAAATACGACTACAGGGGCTATAACCAGAAAATTCAAGATATACATTTCATTTGTTATCAAAATATCTCAAACATATGACATTGTAATCAAAATCGTTACAGCCATTTTCAAGAAAATGAAAATTTTCGAAAAATTTTCCATGTAAAGGATAGGTTAGGATGGAGGAATTTTCTTCAAAATTTTGTTGTCGCATTGTTGAAAGACATTAAACTTATATACCAACTTTGGTTTTAAATCGACTTTTCGTTTTCGAGTTATGCTGTCCATAGACCGACACACACACACACGAAACTTTTTCTAAAAGTGCTTTCTTTTTTAATTCAGGGGGCCTCAAAACACATTTCCTGTGAAACCTTGAGATCAAATTTTTGGGTGGAATACAATACTTACTATACGTAGTAGTACAACGTATAACATTCACATGGTTTTCGCTACTCAGTTTTCCACAAACTTCTTACAAATGTTTGTATAATTGAAATAGAAGTCCAATGTATACAACTATAGCATGGTTTTCTTTGCTCGCCTATAGTCGTTTATAATCTGTGGCCAGTTGTGTATTTGAAACAATCATATTATTGTTACAACATTAGTTGTGTTGTGAACACCAGAAGTTTCCCACATTGCTGCATCCCTCATACGTCACACTATGTTCTCTTCCCCTGCGACAGCGAGGTGACGTCACACGCTGAACTCGTTTTCAGTGCGACGATGTTCAGCAGTGTGGGATGACGTCATACTCGCACTATGTCTTCCCGTGTATTAGAGAAAGTAACATTCTGCTTGAAACCTTAACACGAACCATCAGAAGATTTCCATGTTTACCAACATTGCTCTTACGACATTCCATTTTTGAGCCGTGCTTCTACAAGAAGGAGATGTAGAGCATTTGTTGTGCAAAAGCTGGTCCGTGACGTCACCACTTGATTAGAAGAAAGGGAAGATGAGAAAAGAAAGGGCTGCAGTAGAGAAACAAAAGCAAGTGTAGCACGTCCCCTACAGACGATAATGTTTTGCTTGGGCAGGCAAGTACGACAGTCAATGTTTGTGTTGGTGGGACAAAGTAAAGCGGAATTTGGAGCTGAAGTCCCGCGGGACCCTTACCAGGCATTGTGCAACTTTGGCAGCGCAAGATTGCGTTTACTGATGCATCATCATCATCATTATCTGCTCGCCTTCCTCCAGGCAGGAAAGGTTTACTCTGCAGTAATAGAGTCGCTGTTTGCCCGCCCCGCGTTCAGTGTCGCCAACCTCCCTGTTTAACTTCCCTACAAGTACTGATGGACTTCCCGCCTTTAATAAACATACAAACAACACCATCTTCATCTGTCTTCTGAAGACACCGGGTTCACAGTGTTAGATTATTCCAAGATAACATACATTTACAGATATTAACATTGAAACATTCACACGACCTTCTCTGCTCATTCCTCTACAAAAATCTCTACAATATTTCTATCTTCTGGTTTGTCTTCCAGAGGGATGTTTATCATTCTCTCTTTGGAGAACCTTACGCAGTGAGTGGCTATACACCACTCCACTCCTTCAGTAGGAATTTGTTGCATAGCAACCAGCTCTTAAAACATTTCACTATCGCTTAAACCCTACAAAGGGACTAAAGCGAGACTGATAATTAAACTAAACATTTCATGGAAGATGGATTGGTCGAGGAGGTCCAGTACCATGGCCTCCCCGTTCGCCGGAACTCACTCTATTGGACTTCTGGTCTATTGGTCTATGCCAAAACCATAAAAAATGTGAATACTTTGCACATTTTTGTAAAACGGCTCATATCTTAATACGTATTTGTTTCCGGACATATGATTATGGGAACATTTATTCTAGTTCTGACCAATCCCAACTTCTGTTGCAATATCGTACACATTTTTACTCTCTCTACTAGGGAAATATATGTTTAGTGGCCCCCTGAATCCAAAAAAGAGTATTTTTAGAAAAAGCTCCGTGTGTGTATTTGTCTATGTACGTGTCCGTCACTCTGTGAACATCATAACTCAAAAACGAAAACCCTGTTAAAAACTTTAGTTGGTATTTAAGTTCAATATCTTTCAAGGATGCGACACGAAAATGTTAAAGAAAATAGTCTCACCCTAAACTATCCTTTACATGAAACATTTTTTTGAAAATTTTGGTTTTCTTGAAAATAGCTCTAACGATTTTGATTAAAATGACATATTTTTAAGATATTTTTATTACAAATGTAAATGTATATCTTGAATTTTCTGGCTATAGCCCCTGTAGTCGTATTTACTCTGGATGACTTTTGCATAACTGGTAAACCGTAAGAGATAGAGCAAATCTTACTATACAAACAATGTAGATCTTGCTAAAATACACAATTTATGTCTGAATAAATTTTTTTGTGGAGTGAACCATTTCGGAGATATGCCTTGCTTTTTGTGCGAGTTTTGGAGAACTTAAACTTCTGTCAAATATAACATCGTTATTCATTTTTTTATATGTTAAGCGTGCAAAGAGAACGGAATCTCAATTGTTTAAAAGATTTGACTATCGCACAAAGCCTACTGTATTCCCATATTCCCCTTGTACCTACAAGGAAATAAGCAATAATATAATTTGTACAAATGTTTATCTCGATTAACTCGATTAAGACAGTTTGTAAGAATGGTTAGTACAGAGTGAGGTTTTTACGAATGCAAAGCAAAGCTCGAAGCAGCAGAAGGTGGCCAAGCTGTGCGCTTGCCACCGCTCAACTGTTTTCTCTGTCTCTGTCCAAGAGACGTCTGATGCAGAAGACCTGCAAACTTTGCTCATTATTTTTATATTCAAGTAAGAGAGGAAAGTAACAGTTGCCGTCCGGGTAAATGTAAAACTTTGGTTATTTTCATGTCGCGGCGTTCTGCCGCTAGGTGTTGCTCTTTCGCTGGTGTCATATACCTTAATGAGAATAAATATACATTCACATTGCTTTCTCTACTTACTCTCGTACAAATGATAGATGGTGGCGTTATCCGACGTTTGACAATATTTCCCTACGACATTTAAACTTGTTACAATAGCCCTGTGTTTCTTTGGAGAGTTTAAAAATATTACTATTACTATAAACAATAAACATCTGATGTTTAATTGACGAAAGTTCGTTTTCCAAAGCTCACACAAATAACAAGGAATATCTCCGAAATTGTTCACTCTACAAAAAAATTTACCTGGACATAAATTGTGTGATTTAGCAAGATCTACATTTTTTGTATAGTAAGATTTTGTCTATCTCTTACGGTTTACCAGTTATGCAAAAGTCGTCCAGAGTAAATACGACTACAGGGGCTATAGCCAGAAAATTCAAGATATACATTTCATTTGTCATAAAAATGTCTCAAAGGTATAGCATTTTAATCAAAATTCTTTCAGCCATTTTCGATAAATACAAAATTTTCGAAAAATTTTCCATGTAAAGGGTAGTTTAGAATGCAGGAATTTTCTTCAGAATCTTCGTGCCGCTTCCCTAAAAGATCTTAAACTTAAATACGAAATTTGGTTTTTAACCGAGTTTTCGTTTTTGAGTGATGCGTTCACAGACTGACAGACACACACATGGACTTTTTCCAAAAAAATGCTTTGTTATAATTCAGGGGGTCTCAAAACATATATTTCTGGTGAAATCTCGACATCGAATTTTTGGGTGGAATACAATATTTCCTCAACTTACTAAAAATAAATAAAATCACCGGAACTGACACTTGCACAAATACTATAGGAAGAATACCGAGTGGAGAAAGCCGTGTGAATGTAACACTTTGCATTTCTATTTCAATCATAGAAAATTGTGTGAACTGTGCGTTGATTGGCGACTACAGAGGGTTATGTGAATCGTTACGTACGCAAATTGTACGCAACAAACATACAATGGGAAAACAACAGAATATGCGATAGTCAAATCTTTTAAGACCTGATTGCTATGTGTGGGCTTTGCAATTAGGTTCTCTTTGACCAACTGGTAGAAAATACGAGTAATGATTTCCCAGTTGCCAAAAGTGTATTTCAACATTAAAATCAAAACAAGGAATACGTCGCAAATGGCTAAATGCAGAAGAAAAATCTATTTGACATAAATTGTGTGCTGGAAATATGCATTTTTGTATTTGTGGTTTTCCAGTTGGTGGCGACGCCGTGGCCGAGTGGTTAGAGGGCTCACCTAGCTGGCCTTGGTTCGATTCCAGGGACCCACATGTGCTATTCGTGGCGTGGATGCTTCCAGAAATGGTTTCGAAGGATGAAACAAGGCACATAGTGCCAGGAAGAATACCTTTAGAAATCTGGGATAAACAAAACACTTCTGTGACTTCATATTTTGCTGTCTCAATACATATAAATGAATCTTGGATATCCTTACGCCACTGAAGCGAACTCCAGAGCCTGTAGTAAATATTTGAACATCAATCCTTTATCCCATCCACTTTCCCCGCCTGTTTTATATCTGTTTTCCCCTCTCCCAATTTTGTTTTCCTCGCCTACACCGTTATTTTTCTATTATGATTTTTCTATGTTTAACGCAGATTGCCTGTAGCCATATCCAGGGCAAGTTTTATGAAGCTATTTCCTCCTTGGGGCCCCGAACGAGCGTAGCATCGTAATTCCTGCAGGTATATAACCCTTGCATTATCTAGCGAGCAGGTTAGCCCCTGGGCTGGCCTTTTAACATTGTATTTATAAATTCATTCTCCATTTCCAGAAAGCGTTTTCTTTATTTCCTCCGCAGAAGCGATATCAAAGCTATTTCTCAGTGTTTTCGTGTTGTACCTTTTTATCGTTTCGATTTAGTGCGGAAATTCTGTGGTTGGCATCCCTGGGGAATGCTACGCTCCATCTTCCTGGACAATATTTATAAGCCAGGGGGAAGGAGGGAAGCAGGGGGCCGTGCACGGAGCAGCAAGACCCATTTCGTTCAACAGGAACTATGCCGCCTATTTTCATACCCTTCCTTCAAATAATGCATAACGCATCTTCGGTAGATTAAGTTTAAAAGTCTGAGAATTCCTTTCATTTGCCTAGCATATACCCACAGCAGGTACAGCGAGTATTTATATTCTTTCTAAGAATCCGATTTCAAGATTCCCCCGCAAATACACGTTTTGATATACCCCGAGCCCAAAAATGTATTTTATTTTACAAAAAGTTGGTTAAGTACGACATTTGATGTCCAAGTTTAGCATCTTCCAAAGATTTAAAAAGCTCCGACCATCTCAAACTACTCTTTACATGGAACATTTTTCGAAATTGTTGATTGTTCTTAAAATGGCTCTAACGGTTATAAATTAAAATGCCCTATCTTTAAACTTATGAAATGTATATCTTGAATTTTCTGGAAATATCCTCAGAAGCCCTTTTCATTCTGGATGACTTTTGCATAACTGGTACACCATTAGAGATAGACAAAATATTACTACACACATCTTTAAAACACAATTTATACCATAAATTTTATAGAGTGCACCATTTCCGAGATATTCGTTGTTTGTTTATATTCTCCAATTGTCTTATTTTTTGCTAAAATGGGAATTCATGATTCTTGCCTCAGATATGCAAATAGAATGGAATGACAAGGCTATGATCTAGCGAGCAGTTCTTAAAAAGTTTGACTATCGCTTAAAGCAGTGGTCGGCAAGTATCGGACTTATGACGTAGGAGCGGACAAGTGCTGACGGAGCACTCTGTGAGGAGAAGACACGAGCAGTGCAAATACAACAGCGGTAAGCACGTGTAACGCCGTGACGGCTCGTATTGTTTTAATTGTTAGTGAAAGTAATCTAATTCTACATGATTCGGAGTTCAACATGAAATGTGAGTTTATGATGAGTTAGACTTTATATTAATTTTGTTAATAATAAAGACAGTTGATTTCGTGCCGCAACTTTGCCTGAGTAACATTATTGTATATTGTTATAATATTGGCGTGTTTTTCGTGTTTAGGATAGCCTAAGAGAGGACTCCGCTAGCACAAATAATTAAGTACACAGAGACGGATACAGATGGACGGATGGATGTATAAAAATAAATAAATAAATAAACTGAATGAGCTGAATGAGCTGAGTGTGCTGAGTGAACGGAATGAACAGAATGAACTGAATGAACTGAATGAACTGAATGAACTGAATGAACTGAATGAACTGAATGAACTGAATGAACTGAATGAACTGAATGAACTGAATGAACTGAATGAACTGAATGAACTGAATGAACTGAATGAACTGAATGAACTGAATGAACTGAATGAACTGAATGAACTGAATGAACTGAATGAACTGAATGAACTGAATGAACTGAATGAACTGAATGAACTGAATGAACTGAATGAACTGAATGAACTGAATGAACTGAATGAACTGAATGAACTGAATGAACTGAATGAACTGAATGAACTGAATGAACTGAATGAACTGAATGAACTGAATGAACTGAATGAACTGAATGAACTGAATGAACTGAATGAACTGAATGAACTGAATGAACTGAATGAACTGAATGAACTGAATGAACTGAATGAACTGAATGAACTGAATGAACTGAATGATCTGAATGAACGGAATGAACTGAATGAACGGAATGAACGCAATGAACTGATTGAACTGAATGAACTGAAAATGAAATCAAAATTTTTGAAAACTTTTCCATGTAAAAGGTAGTTTAGGGTGAGTTTATTTTCTTCAAAATCTTCGTGTCGCATCCTTGAAAGACATTAAACTTAAATACCAACTTTGGTTTTTAAAAGACTTTTCGTTTTTGAGTTATTCTGTCCACAGACTGACACACACGAAATGAGGTATTTTCTCTACTTGTGAGAGCGTAACTGAAGCGATTCCAGAGCACGTTCAGAACACAACTATTGCGACGGACACAGAAATACATCGCTTTGTGAATGCAATGTGAGTCTATTACCTCCGGTGTGTTTGCAAAGTCTCCCATTAGTCTCCATTATATGATTATGAGGAATAATAAACCTCGATTATTCAATAAGGTGGCAAGGTTTTGACCTTTTCACATAATTAACAGATTACGTTCCGAAACTTTGATATCGCGCGCGTGTGTGTGTACGCTGTTCGATATTCCCCACTGTTAAATTGAGTGAGGAGCGAGGGGAGGGGCAAAGAGTTGGATCTGATAAAACCCAGCTGCCATTAAAAAATGGAGCAGGGCGCGCGCGCGGGGTAGAGGCAGAATTTTGTTTGCAGATTTAAGTGTTCCTTCCCAGCAGTTTAAAGGAAATTAATTTTCTGATGAATCGCGGAATCTGAAACCTTTCCAAGTAGTTTGGCACAATGCAGTCGATAAATCTGTTTTAAATGTGCCTTCCTTAATGCACGCTACCAGACTTCCTGCAGTTCTGCAAACTTCTGCACTTGTTATCATCATTTACTTTTGTTTTATATCCTGTAATTAAATAAGAGCTTTGATTTAGGAAGCTTGTCCACGTTTTAACAACAGCAGAAATACATAAAGGTGTCATTTTCATCACAATATAGTTATGTATAAAAAGTATAGACTTTTGGCCATAACTTAAAAGGTTCAATAAAATACTAACTTTTTACTTTATCTACTACGTATAGTAAGCAGAGGAAGTATTGTATTCCATCTAAAATTTCGGTGTCGAGATTTCAGTGGAAATACATGTTTTGAGCCCCTACTAAATCCAAGAAAAGCATTTTTAGAAAAAAGTCTGTGTGTATGTGTGTGTGTGTGTGTGTGTGTGTGTGTGTGTGTGTGTGTGTCAATGTGTGGAAGGCATAACTCAAAAGAAAAAGTTTAATATCTTTTAAGGATGCGACACGAAGATTTTGAAGCAAATGGCTGTAACAATTTTGATTAAAATGTCACATGTTTAAGATATTCTTATGACAAATGAAATATATATTTTGAATTTTCTGTCTATAGCCCATGTAGTCCTGTTTATTCTGAATGGCTTTTGAATAACTCGTAAACCCTAAGAGACTCATTAACTCTTATTGTACAAAACACATAGGTCTTGCTAAAACACACAATTTATGTCCAAGTACATTTCTTTTGTGCAGTGAACCATTTCGGAGATGTAACTCGTCATTTGTATGTTTTGGAATACTTAAGCTTTCGTCAAATGGAAGATCGCTATTCATATTTTGTATATCTTAGCGTGGATAGAGAACGGAATTTCAAAGCTTTAAAGCATTTGACCATCGCTCAAAACCTACTGTTTTTCATTATTCCTCTTGCACCAACAAGGAAATAAACAATAAGATAATTTGTACAAATGTTTATCTCAACTAACACGCAGGAGATATAGGAATAAGAGTTTGTAAGAATGGTTAGCACAAGAGTAGAGAAAGTCATGTGAGTGCAACACATCAGATTTTTTAAGATAAAATTCGAATGTTCACTATTTTTCTTCCCACAGGCGGCGGCCATCTTAGCAGTAGTGGTGCCAATCGCTGCAGCGTGAATTCCACTACAAAATAAGGTAAATGTAATATTTTACCGCAATTGGTTGGAAAGTTCTGATTTTTTCCCCTGAAATGATGCAAATGAGAATCAGATACAGTACAGTTTTCAGTAATATATTACAAATATTTTAATAAAGCTCGTAACGCCAAACTATATATCAAAATGTTCATAAAATGATAAATAGTAATTAATACAAATGTCAATTTTAACCAAATTGATCATTTAATCTCTGCTTAAGGCGAGGAATCGGTAATAATCGCGAAAAAAAAATGACAAAAGCATTTTTGGATTTTTATAAATACAATTATTTACATGTTTAAGCTTTCCAAACGGTTTGAGTTCCATTTGTGTGTCCCGCTGCTCCTGCTGTAACGGGGCTTAGCCCCTTCCGACACTGAACTCTAGAAGTTAACCTTTACTTTAAGACTTTTGAAACATGTAAGTTTAAATTTCCTGCAGATATCTGGGAGCATATTGAGGTTGGCCAACCTGCTTCTGCAACATGGAGCAGATAATACCGGGAGATGCCCACAGAGTGCAGCTGTGAAGCCGAGAGTTAAGTACAGAGGGGGCGTGTATTTAACGTAAGTATCGTAAAACCAATGTCCGGTGGCAGTAGTGCACTCTTATCTTCACCCACTATTAGCAAATCCAGTAACATTTCATTTGTTTGTCATAATAAACACGTTATAAGTGCATTAATATTCAATAGTCTGTGAGTTTTGCTTGTGGTGCGGTAGGATAATTTGGTTAGCATGCCGACCAGATTTCAATTAATTTATAAGTTCTCTCTTAGCCACGGTTGCCAACCTGTGCGATAGTTATGGGGTGAATGGTAATTTCAATACCAGCGAAATATCACTTTCACTGGTTTGTCACATCAGTGAAATGAAATTAATTACAAATAGCGACACCACTTTTGCCTTCATGGCCTATCTCCACCCCTCTAAGGCAACCATTTCATGTACTACTAATACTTATACCCTTTATCCTCTTGTTGCCAGTGTGCCCAGATCCGGTAATCTCAATGAAGAACGCGCTGTTCAGAAAATTGATGATCAATGGAGAAAACTCGGAATACGTGATACTACGTGTGAAATAAAGAACATGCCTGAACCTGGCAGTTTCTGGAGTGCTGTTAAACACACGTCACCTTGGTAGAAATACTCATTTCAAAGGTTGCATTATCAGTGATTTCATTGCCCCACAGAAACACTTCTTGTGAAAGTTTTTTTTCCAAAATAGGTTTAATAAAAACCAAAATTAGAAACAGATTGGCACTAGATACAGTAAATGGACTTACTTGGTCGTCTCAGCTTATGAAAGAATGTGGTGGATCCAAAAATCTGCAAGCCGCCGTGATATTAAAGTTTATCTCAACAACAAATTTGTATAATGTTGCAACAGTTGAGTAAGATGATTAATCCAAATCTATAATTTTGTGTGGCCGGTGCGATAATTTTACTTTTATACATTGGCAACCCTGCTCTTAGCTGTGTGTTCTGTTCTGCCAAGGAATTACATTAAAAGGTTCGGTCGTAATATTAAAGGGAAAATGCTTTGTGTTTTCTGTTCGAAATTTACAGTTTTCAGTCTTTCGGTGAGTAATATAGCTACTTTGTGTGGAAAATAGACGAATTAAGTTGTACTAGAGTATTCCTTACGCTTTGAATAATCTAATATATGATAATTATACGTTATTGCTTAGAATGGGTAAACAGAGTGAATAGTGGCGGGCTCTGGTAAATGTAAGGCTCAACATACTCCACAGGCCAGTTGTATTACTCTATGCATACTCACATTCAATGTCATTATTGTCAATGTGTTTTTCAGTGCTTTGTTAATTTATAAACTTTTATTGTGACCAAAATTATCTTTAAATATAATTATTTACTCATACTGTGCAGATAAACATGCAAAAATGTTAATGAAGAAATCTGTGGAAGTTTGAGGTTTCACGGATCTCTCGCCTTTCAACTTGTGTATGAGTTTATGAACAAATGTCTATTTTCACGTCCACTTGTGAATATGCACGACTCAAATTTCATTAAAACGGAGGGGAAAAAACAGCTTTTTATTATAATTCTACAAAATAATAATTCGTTGTGAATGCGAAAAATGCTGTTTCTCTCCTGGTACGTTTTTAAGTGCCTTACTGCATGTTTAAATATACGTGGATTTCAATCTGTGCTATATAATTAAATATTTTAAGTCTTTCAGTATTTATTGTGACAAAAATGACAAAATTACTGTGGTAACTTTTGTATAATTTTATTATCTTCTAAAATGTCATCAACAACACACAATTTTCTTCCGGTCTATCACAACTCACAGCCTTTACTTTCGTAACCTTTCTCAGTCCTTTCAGTGTCTTTCTTAACTTTCTCTGCCTCTCATATACTAACTACGACTTTAGAATCAGCCGAAGCTCGTTGAATCTTCTTCATGACGACCGACGCAACTTTCGCGAGGACAAACAGACACGCACAGCTGTCTCACTCTCACCGACACACTGACTGATGTATGTCTGTAACCGTCAACTCTTAGGGCGCTGATGACCTAGAAGTTGAGCGCCCTTAAACCAAACCAAACCAAACCAAACCAAAACCGTCAACTCAACTCACTGCGGTTTCCTGGTCAGTTATATATATAGTGGGAATGACGTCACATGGATTTTTTTTCGACCTCTGCACACATACCGGCGATCACGTGGCCAGATCCTTCTCGAAGATTCTGGTGAAAGCCGCTTCGATTGTTGTCAGGCTCATACACACAAACAGGTCCGCGAGGCAGCCTGACTTTGAAGACCTTTACCCGTTCGCCGGCCAGGCATGTTGTGTGAAGTAGCCTGACCCCGCCCGTCTTTAGTTGTGCGCCGTGTCCGCGTCACAATATTTCTAATTTTCAAACATGTTGGGTCAAAAATATATTTGTAAGTTTAGAATCTGTTGGAGCCTGAACTAAAGAAGACCCAGGAAAATTTATATTCCTTAGATCTAGTAATAATATTAGACCAAAACTTAATTTTTAGTCGTGAGGAAATTTTTAAATAATGTACGACAAAATAAATTAGATCATAATTTCGAAACTATTAAAACAAAATGGATGAACTTTAGGCTGTAACATGTTTGTATTAAGTTATATCTATGATGTAAATTTAAGAAGTTCGCTATTACAAACTGTGAGCCATACGTATCATTAAATACAAATATGAAGCAAGATCCCTCAACAACAGGGACGAAAGAAACATTTAAAACGTTGACTCCAAAGGGTCAGATGCGCATTTATTTTTTCTTTGGAAATATGCTGTTGGATTGCATCCAGGACAAAGAGTACATTGTTGAAGACAGTCTTTTGTTCACAGCACTCCATCAGAGAAAATTGGAGACCGTTACACAAAGAAAAGTATGTGAAGAGATTTGAGAACTTGCAGAAAATAAGCAATTACTGATGATGGCGCCGGAAGACATTACAAACAAATGTTCCTGCCCGCTGTTCTTCTTTTTCTCTTTCTTTTCCGTGTGAACAAGTGACATTAGGGCGCTACAATGTGTGCCAGAGGAGCACTACAGCCTCCCAAATTAACTAGACCTGAAGGGCCCCTTCTTCCTGCGAGATTCTCCCGGAAATTGAATTTTCCTAAGCAGAAACAAAGTCTTTCTCACCTACTTTCCGATAGTCACATTCCATCAGGTCTGATGATGAACTCAAACTTCTTTAATTAAATCAACTGTTAAGAGGCTGAATTACTTGGGCAACTCTAAAAGTAAGTTCCACATCAAACAGTTGCAAAACACTTGTTTTATTCAATTCCTTACATAGTAAATATAAGTGCTGTATTCGACCCAAAATTCGATGTCGAGATTTCACCATGAATGTTTTGAGGCCCCCTGAATACAAAAAAAAAAAGCATTTTTAGAAAAAAGTCCGCGTGTGTATTTGTGTATGTGCCTCAATAGCATAGCTCAAAAGCAAAAAGCTGCTTAAAAGCAAAATTACTATTTAAGTTTAATATAGATTCAACACGAAATTTTGAGAAAAAAAAATCCTCCACCCTACCTTTACATGGAAAATTTTTCGAAAATTTTGATTTTGTGAAAAATGGCTCCAACGATTTTCATAAAAATCGTCACATGTTTGATATGTTTTTGACAAAGAAAATGTATATTTTGAATTTTCTGGGTATACCTATATAGTCCTGTTTACGCCTTTTACATAACCGGTAAGCCGTAAGAGACAGACCAAACCTTACTATATAAAAATGTAGATGTCGTAAACATACACGTCACTTTACCCCTTATTATTTGTGACTTTTACAATATTAAAACTTTTTCTCAGTGGAAGATCGTCATTTACCTTTTTAGCTCTTGGCCGTGCAAACAGAACGGAATTTCAAGCCTTCATGTATTGACCAGCTATAAAATATTTTACTATCGCTCAAAGCGTATAGTATATTTTCACAGTTCCCTTGTATCTACAATGAAATACACAATAAGATAATTTCTGCAAATGTTTATCTTGATTGACATGGAGTAGATTGAAATTGGCAGTATCGTTATGAACAGGTGCACCTTTGATTCGTGAACAGCAGTGTCGTTATTTTGCAAAAAAAAAAAAAAAAAAGGTGTAGAGGAGTGTGCAAAGAAATTACATGAAAGCAAACATAACCTCTCTTTGCTATACTGTTGAAATCAGGTACAATATGGGGTGGGTAATATTTCACGTGATACTTTTTGCCAATTACCAGGAAGAAGCAAGTGGTATGTATTCTTGGGCAGCGTGTGGTGCCCTCTATTGTTGTTGCAGCCGCCTTGCTCTTGCGGACGATTATTTTTGGGCCGTTGCCCAAAGCCAGCCGGGGCCCCTGGAGACCCCTTTAATGCCAGTAATTGCTCTGCCAAACACAAAGAGCTGAACTTACTCGCGTTTAATCGCATCAGAATGGTCAAGTAGACGAGAGAAGCTGTGGTGGGTGGTTCGCCCTTGCGCATCTTCTGCTTCACTTTCCCACCTTTGTGCTTTCTTCTGAATCTAATTTTTACAAGATCGAATCACACTTAAACATCCAGTGATACGAACCAAAGATCCTCGGCCTATCTGGCTTAGTTGATAAGGTATTGGCCTACTGATCCACTTTTTTACTGTCTCTGCTGGTAAGCAGGGGAAGTATTGTATTCCACCCAAAAATTCGATGTACAGATTTCACCGGAAATATGTTTTGAGGCCCCCTGAAACCAAAAAAAGCATTTTTAGAAAAAGGTCCGTGTGTGTGTCTGTGTGTCTGTCAGGCTGTGGACAGCATAACTGAAAAACGAAAAGTCGGTTAAAAGCCAAACTTGGTATTTAAGTTTAATGTCTTTCAAGGATGCGACACGAAGATTTTGAAGAAAATAGCCCCACTCTAAACTACCCTTTACATGGAACATTTTTCGAAAATTTTGATTTTCTTGAAAATGGCTCCAACAATTTTGATTAAAATGTCATATGTTTGAGATATTTTGATGACAAATGAAATGTATATCTTGAATTTTCTGGCTATAGCCCCTGTAGTCGTATTTACTCTGGACGACTTTTGCATAACTAGTAAACCGTTAGAGATAGACCAAATTATACTACACAAAAAATGTAGATCTTCCTAAAATACACAATTTATGTCTCCATAAATTTTCTCGTAGTGTAAACCATTTCGGAAATATTCCTTATTGTGTGTGTGAGTGTCGGAAAACTTAGAACCATAGCCAAATGCAACAACGTTGTTCATTTTTTTATATGTTAACCGTGCAAAGAGAACGGAATCTCAAAGGTCAAAAAGATTTGACTGCCGCACAAAGCATTCTGTATTCTAATATTCCCCTTGTACCTACAAGGACATAAGCAACAAGATAATTTGTACGAATGTTTATCTTAACTAACATGGAGATATAGGAATAAGAGTTTGTAAGAATGGTTAGTACAAGAGTAGAGAAAGTCATGTGAGTGCAACACATCAGATTTTTTTAACGTTCTCCAACGTAATGCCATATCGGACGGTGAATGACTAAAATGGTGAAATAATGCTCAAATGAGCCCGGGGTCCATAGAGATTTTTAAGTTACCCGACATTCCTCTTTTCAGGATAAGAGAAAACCTCCGAAGGAAACCTTATCCGGGTAACTTACCTAAGTGTGATTTGAACTCGCGACCTCTACACACAGACCTTTGTCTAAAAATGCCTTTTTTGTGTTTAGGGAATACATTTATTTAGGTAAAATCTCAATATTGAATTTTTATGTCGAATATAACACTGTCCATAATACGTAATAGAGAAAGAAAAAAAAAATCTTACTATAAATGTACAATCATGTATTGTGTACGAAAACAAGACTGAAATGTACAGAGTGACACAGAAAATCTTCTGTAGAGTTTTTGCGGTCTTTTGAGGCGTGAGCTTCATAGGTTTCCCCTTAGATTTCAATCCCTTCAAAGGCGTGTCCTGCCTGTATGACTAACTGAACACAGTCACTCTAACTCTTTCTCTTTTAGCCAATAGGATCCAGAGCGTAAACATATATTTCGTTTCTATGCCATTTTGTATGCTTTGTTGTGGTTATGATCACCTTGGAATGCTAATAACATTGAAAAATAGAAGGCAAATTTAATATATTGTTTTTCAGACGAAACTTTATCTAATGTAAAAGTTATTTTGTTGTATAATTAGTGAAATAAATTTGCGGGACTGTGTTTAGTGCAATATTCTTGGAAGTTGATGTTGTATTGAGGTTAATTTGTGAGTTTTGTGTTTGTCCGACATTTTAGAGTTTTCTAAACTCGCCCTAGTTGCGTTTCGAGAGTTAATCGATATTGCGGTTTGTTATTGCTGCTTGGGAATTTTGTGATTGGTGGTACACCTGTCCTTTAATGAAAGTTTGAGGTTTAGGAAGTCCATTAAAGTATCGCATAATTAAAAACCCTGGGTATAATCGAGCATTAATAAATAAAGAATATCCCTTGCAATGGCAGTAATCCTAGTAGGTATCAGATGGCTCAGAACACACTGTACTTTCAGGGAATTCGTACAACTAATGAGCGGAAAATGGATCGAGTGATTTAACGCCGCCTATGTGCAAGGAGCCGGATTTTCAGGGAAAGGAACTACCAACCGAGTTCATAAAAACAGCTTCAACGTTATTTTAATGCAAGGAAAATAGAAGGACGACGAGGCGGCGCTGGGAGGGACGAGAAGTGTGGAAATTGAAAAGTGTAAGAGAAGAAATATGTGCCCTGTGTGCATAGAAATGGAAAATATGGGGCTTACTGCTGTAATGTGAAATACGAATGGAAAGATTAAATAAGGAAATTACAGGAAAACATCTGCAGGGAGTGAACAAGTGTATTGGTGAGAAACCTGACAGTGTAATGAATAACACAAGGCACTGACTTACGTGTATTAAATCTGTGAACCACCGCCGCCGCCTCGGAAATGAAATATTATCAACGGAACCCAAACTTATTACATCTGCCTCAGTTTGATATACCTAGACTCTACCAGAGCATTTTTACTTCATCTACCACCCTTGTAGGTGGCGCAAGTATCGTCATTCACCGGAAATACATGTTTTGAAGCCCCTAAATAAAAATATAATTTTTTAGAAACATCCAGCCTTTAAGCAGCAAAGCTATTTAAGTTTAACACACCCAAAGATGCAACATGAAAGTTTTCGAGAAAATTCCCCCCCCCCCCCCCCACACACACACACACCAACGTAATTTTGCCTTTTATATACAAAATATTTGGTTATTGTTTATCTTTTCAAAATAATGTAACTTTTGGTTAAGATAGCAAATATTTAAGGCGTTTTAATTAAAATTGTTCGATACATTTCTGAGAACATAAAAAATAACATTTTTTTTTTTCAGATAAAGGGTACTTCATGCTGAACTCAAATATCAAGTTTGTGGACTAATGAGAAATTTATTTTTTAGTAATGCAGTCCTGAGGTATATTTTTTTCTAAGCTCTGTTGTGTTGCACTCACATGACTTTCTCTACTCTTGTACTAGCCATTTTTGCAAATTCTTATTCCTATGTATTCTTCGTGTTAGTTGAGATAAACATTTGTACAAATTATATTATTGTTTATTTCCTTGTAGGTACAAGGGGAATATTAGAATACAGTAGGCTTTGTGCGATAGTCAAATATTTTAAAGCTTTGAGATCCCGTTCTCTTTGCACGTTTAACATATGAACAACGATGTTCCATTTCACGAAAGTTTTAAGTTTTCCGAAACTCACACACATAACAAGGAATATCTCCGAAATGGTCCAACCTACAAGAAAATTTATTGAGACACAAATTGTGTATTTTAGCAAGATCTACATTTTTTGTATAGTATGATTTGGTTTACCTCTAACGGTTTACCAGTTATGCAAAAGTCGTCCAGAGTAAATACGACTACAGGGACTATAGCCAGAAAATTCAAGATATACATTTCAGTTGTCATCAAAATATCTCAAACATATGAAATTTTAATCAAAATCGTTAGAGCCATTTTCAAGAAAATCAAAATTTTCGAAACATTTTCCATGTAAAGGGTAGTTTAGGGTGGGGCTATTTTCTTCAAAATCTTCGTGTCGCATCCTTGAAAGACATTAAACTTAAATACTAACTTTGGTTTTTAACCGACTTTTCGTTTTTGAGTTATACTGTCCACAAACACACATACACACACACACACACACACACACACACACACACTCACACACGCACCCGGACCTTATTCTAAAATGCTTGTTTGGATTCAGGGGCCTCGAAACATATTTCCGATGAAATGTTAACATAGAATTTTTGGGTTCAATGCAATACTTTTTTTGCTTACTACAAGTGAAATAATAGGAGTTAACAAATTGTCGTTTAAAATGCGCATCTTGTACCACACTACTGAGAGAACATTTTCGCAACCATCTGAAGTGTAATAAAACTGCTTTATAAGTCTCTAGGTGTAATACAAAAAGTTAGTTGATACATTACCTTTCCCGGAGCTTGTATCTCTAGATGAACTTCAGGATATATAGGTACTCACCTGAAAATCAGAAAGGAAAAAAATTAATTTATTTTACTACTAACTGAGATAGAGTTTGTTTACCAGCTAGCAGGAATGCAGCCAGCCACTACCTCACTAAACAATCGCGTTTACGATAGTGGTGCCAACCTTGGAATGTGCATTCATAATTGAAAACAAACTTACAATATAATAAATTGTCACAGAGTTTTAGGGAAATACATAATCCAAATAACTTCAAATAGTTTGTCAGGAAAGCGTATTATTCAAGTAAAGAGTGTACGGTTTACAAAATCAAATTTATACTCATATTTGGTAATAATTACACACTGTTTCGAGGGCAAACCATTATAGGAAGCAATTTTCGCTGCTGCACCAAAAATGAAGGTCTTATTAATAAACTCGAGAGAATAAAGACCTTAAAGGTTATTTCTGCAGCTTAGAGTTGGAAAGTGAAAGTTTTTGGCAGCTTCTTCCCTCTGTTCTAGGAAAGCCCCTTCAGCTGTTTCAACAGCTCATCTCCACGCTCGATCAAAAGTCGACTGTGCACTCCGCGAGAAAACAAATGGTAGACGCATTCCGCTAATGCAGGCTGGAGGAGAGAATTCGCAAGTTTGGCAAAGTGCTGGGAGGGAGTGCGTGCGTGTCTAAATCGAGGAGGAGGAGGAGGTCGACTTGATGGTGACTCAGCGGGTTCCTGACAGTCCGCCCGTCGCCCCAAATCGTCTCACCTTGACTCACGAGTCAACAATTTCTTGCTTACTCACTCTGCAGACAGGCTGCTAAACTTTGCACACCGTTCAAGTACATTTTGGTACTTAGATATTTGCATGACAGAGAACTGCGGCCTCCAGTAAAAACTTGTGATATCTTCCACTCACATGGCCTTCTGTAATTGCAATTATTGCAAAATCCCACTCTCCTACCAGCGTTGGCCATGGTTTGAGTTATCAAAAGGCTGGATTATCCTTCTTGATCGTAGCATTATCGGTTTGGTTACGTCATCTCCTTTTGTTACCTTTCTGAACATCTGAAGTATCCATGTACAGTGAAAACAGTCGCCGGACCATTCAAAAATGGCAGACAAAAGATTTGATGAATATTCTAGTGACAATATTGATAATTTAATTCAAGAACCAAAGTCAATCAGTTATAATTTTAAATAGAGCCGACCTTCCATAGTCTGATAACGCAAATTCGTGCATTTATATTCATTATTTCCCTGGATTAAACACCAAAATTTTCGTCGTTCTTGTCACAGGCTACTGGATTAATTGTGGTGCCAACTGTGAAAATAAATATTAATTAAAATGTGTGAGTATTATTGTAAGTTGTTTACTTTTAAATCTTCTTGCATTCAGGGGACCTCAAAACATTTTCCAGTGAGATCTCTGTATTGCATTTTTGAGCATCTTTGCTCAAGGGGAATTTTAGAATACAGTACGATAGTCAAATCTTTTAAAGCTTTGAGATTCCGTTCTCTTTGCACACTTAACATATAAAAAAATGAACAACGATGTTCCATTTCACAAAAAGTTTCAAGTTTTCCGAAACTCACACATAACGAGGAATATCTCCGAAATGGTTCACTCTACAAGAAAATTTATTGAGACATACATTGTGTATTTTAGCAAGATCTACATTTTTTGTATAGTATGATTTGGTCTATCTCTAACGGTTTACCGGTTATGCAAAAGTCGTCCAAAGTAAATACGACTACAGGGGCTATAGTCAGAAAATTCAAGATATACATTTCATTTGTCATAAAAACATCTCAAACATGTGGCATTTTAATCAAAATCGTTAGAGCCATTTTCAAGAAAATAAAAATTTTCGAAAAATTTTCCATGTAAAGGGTAGTTTAGGGTGGGGCAATTTTCTTCAAAATCTTTGTGTTGTATCCCTGAAAGATATTAAACTTAAATACTAACTTTGGTTTTTAACCGACTTTTCGTTTTTGAGTTATGCTGTCCACAGACTGACACACAGACACACGAAGACCTTTTTCTAAAAATGATTTTTTTGGATTAAGGGGGTCTCAAAACATATATTTCCGGTGAAATCTCGGCATTTATATTTTATTTATTTGTATGAAACCATTATTTCCACATACAAGGATATGCAAACACTCCGATCTTTGAAGGTCGACTTTCCTCGTATTCCGGACGATTTGAAATACAACAGCCTCTATTCGTGAACACTTTTGCTTTCTCCTGACCTCGTTTCCAAATGAAACCGAACTTTTATTCTTTAGGATATAGGAAAAACGATTTCTTGACATCGACTTCTTGAACAAAACATATTTGAGTTGGGGAAAAGTTTTCAAGTACACAAGAGCAAAATGAAACCGGGGAAATGAAATCTAGTGCACAATTTCTCCAAGCAGCTGCAATTTTTCATCAAGATGGCCAACAAGGACATATTGGTTTTGTTTCACGGCACGTGTGTGTGTGTGTGTGTGTGTGTGTGTGTGTGTGTGTGTGTGTGTGTGTGTGTGTGTGTGTGTCAACACTACTCTGGCTGGATGACTACGCCATCTCAGTATTTTTATTAGCAGGCAGATGTCAAGTTCACGGAGTGCCAGCGCCATTTCCTGCAGGATGGTGCGACAACAACAAGCTGCCTCTTTATGGCCCATTGCTTGACGCCCCGGGCAGTAAACAGTGGCGGAATGGCAGCAGCAGGGATAAGAATGTCGACGATAACAGCAGCTATGCCTCTCTTTATATTCACCGTCTTACTACCGTAGTAAAACTTCTCATTTAATAAGTTGGCAAGAATGTTACTTTCAGATAAACCAGAGCGATCTGCCTCCGCGATAACGAACACTCGTGCTCAGGAGGTCCAGGTTCGATTCACAGACGGTATCTTTGAACTGAGAAGCATCAAAGTATCTGATAAACGTACTTGAGTGTAACTAAGTAACTACGCATGTTGAAGCCGAAATTGTGAACGCCATAATTATTGACATAATACTGCGTCACATGGCAGAATTAAATAATCAGGAAATGTTAAAATCGTTACATGTATAAAGGTACAAAATCTGGAAGGATTAGTTAGGTTAAAATTGTCAAAAGGCACGAAATGTTACAGATAAGTCAATAGGGACAAGCGAGGCCTGGTAATTCCAGTTTTCCTGGAAATCGCTTAGTGCAGGTGTTGAGCAGGAAAACAGGGGATGGTCGCGGAGACTTCTTCGAAACCCGTCGTAGGGGTAATTAAGGGGTGAAAGGCATAGATAGCGTCATGACGCACAGACACTTGCCTTCCAGAACCCGGAGAGAGCGGGTTAAATTATATCCGAAACCAGAGTTTTAGATTCTGGTGTATTTTTTAACCTTTCGCCTTTGTTCTTTTCTTTGGTAATTTACCACGGACATGTTTTACAGGAAATAAATAGGGGAAGCCCCAAATCTAAGGTGGCATTTCAAAAGAGGGGATGAAGCAGTTTAGACTGCAGGGTGCATAATCAGGTATAGGCAAAATTGGCTCCACTGGGCCCCTCACGTTTTCGTTTACTTGCCTTACTCCACCTGTTTCATGAAGAGTGGTAGAAAGAACTATTTGTAAGTTAAAAACCCCGAGCAATTTGCTGTTTAGTACGCGGATTTCAATTTGCAAATATAAAGGATTACAATATTAAACGCACCTTTGATCAGAAGCATAAATCAAACTTGCAGATATTTATTTACAATTTAAAAAGTTACTTTCTGAATACTCGTATTTGTATCGTTTTCTAAATACACAGACGAATCGACAAATATTTTTCTGAAATTTTTTTATTGGAATCAGGGAACCTTTAAAAGTGTATTTCTCCAGTGAAATATAAGTATCAATACTTTCCCTGCTTATACCGTAAGTACGTAGTAAGAATTTAGTCAGTAATTAATCCGGCATTTGTAAAACAATGCTCATTCACTTCACCTCGTTTGTAGATTTAAAATTCTAAAAGCTAACGGATCTTCAACATGTCTGGCTAAAAGAATTGCATCCTGTAATTTCGGTAAAAAACAAAATTTACTGCCATAAATCGCTGAAAAAACAACTTTTTGCAGGTTAGAGTTGATTAATAATTAGAACTTATAATGGAAGGCAATTCAAACCGTTTTGGTGATGCATGAAATGATTAAACTGAAACAATAATTCAAAATTCTATATCAAATAATAATAGAAGGAGTGTGTGGAATCAATTCAATGATTTCCAAAATGTTTCTTTTAAGAATAATTAATTTTTAATCCCAGAAGAAAAGTTATTTCTTAATGGGAAAAGACAAACTGAGATTTATTTGAGATGAGCAACTGTTTTTCTGTAACAACAAGAGAAAACGAAATAATGTGATTCATGGATTTTGTTTTCTTCAGTTGGCAGTGCTGAGTAAATCTAACCACTAATCGTAATGCATAAATATTTTAGATTGTTTTGTTTTAGAATTAAACATTTACTAGTCAAATCTTAGAGATAAGTATTTATAAAATAATTCAGATAAGTATCATAGTACGGTCTGACTTACTGTTTGTGATAAAAATGTTCCAAAGCTATCCAAAGCTTACTTGGCGTGGAGGTTATGTTCGTGTCGCGTTCTTAGACACCAAATCAAAGTTTAGCACTGAAAGCAAGTTTACGTTCTTGATTTATGTTCTTCACAGATGTCGTTATGCCACTCACTGATAATTTAGTCAGTAATTGTTGTAAGCATCTGAAAGACAATGCTCATTTACTTCATCTTGTTTTTAGATTTAAAATTCTATAAGGTAACGGATGTTTGACAACATATGTCTAGTTAAAAGAACGGCCTCCTGTAATTTCGGTAAAAAAACAAAACACGACTGAAGGCCGTCCAGTCTAATGAATAGCTATCCATCTTCGTCTGTTTAAAATCCCGTGCCTTAACAATGTCCTACGAATATATCAGCTGATATTTGCGTTTATCATTCTGTAATGTGGTCTGCTGTCATTTCTTGTTCGGGGGGGGGGGGGGGGGCGGGCGGGCCCACGGGCGTGACAACTGGCGTAGTGGTTAATTAGAAGTCCATTTCTGTTTTACACGACGTTTCAGGTACGCAACAAAATAGGGGAAAAAAAAAAAAAAAATGGTTGTACTAACCATTCTTACAAACCCTTATTCCTCTAACCGCTTCACATTGAGATGAACATTTGTACAAATTATCTTATTGCTTATTTTCTTATAGGTACAAGGGGAATATGAGAATACAGTAGACTTTGAGCGATAGTCAAATCTTTTAAAGCTTTGAGATTCCGTTCTCTTTGCACGGTTAACATATAAAAATGAACAACGTTGTTGCATTTCACGAAAGTTCAAAGTTTTCCGAAACTCACACACATAACAAGGAATATCTCCGAAATGGTTCACACTACAAGAAAATTTATTGAGACATAAATTGTGTATTTTACAAAGGTCTACATTTTTTGTATAGTAAGATTTGGTCTATCTCTAACGGTTTAGCAGTTATGCAAAAGTCGTCCAAAGTAAATACGACTACAGGGGCTATAGCCAGAAAATTCAAAATATACATTTCATTTGTCATCAAAATATCTCATACATATGGCATTTTAATCAAAATCGTTACAGCCATTTTCAAGAAAATCAAAATTTTCGAAAACTCTTCCATGTAAAGGGTAGTTTAGGGTGCGGCTATTTTCGCCAAAATCTTCGTGTCGCATCCTTGAAATACATTAAACTTAAATACCAAGTTTGGCTTTTAACCGACTTTTCGTTTTTGAGTTATGCTGTCCACAGACTGACAGACACACACACACACACACACGGACCTTTTTCTAAAAATCCTTTTTTTTTTTTTTTTTTTTTTTGGATTCAGGGGGCCTCAAAACATATATTTGCGGTGAAATCTCGACATCGAATTTTTGGGTGGAATACAATACTTCCCCTACTTACCAGTAGAGAAACTAAAAATGAATAACGATATTCCATTTCACGAAAGTTTTAAGTTTTCCGAAACTGACACAAATGCCAAGGAATATCTCCGAAATGGTTCACTCTACGAAAAAATGTATTGAGACATAAATTGTGTGTTTTAGTAAGATCTACATTTTTTGTAGAGTACGATGTCTATCGCTTACGGTTTACCAGTTATTCAAATGTCATCAAGATTAAACAGGACTACATAGGCTATAGCCAGAAAATTCAAAATATACATTTAATTTATCACAAAATATCTTAAATATATGGCATTTTAATGGCAGACGGCGACGAGCGCCGAGGACGCCTAAAACCAAAACACTGTGCAGTCGGTTCGTACTTTCTGAGCTCCCCTATAGGAGACAGAAGAATAGTTTGGGGGCTAGGAGAGTTTTGGAGGGTTACGCCACTGTCGGCTCGCAAGGATTCAATTAGGGGTTGCGAGTGGGAGAGTTTGTTTACTCTTGCGAGAGATCGACTTCACTTCGAGACATTAATTGCGACTTGAAGACGCGCGCTGATACAGGTGCAAGAATAACGTTAACATTTCACCACCTGCAGAGTAATTGCTTCTTTTGTGAGAGCGAAGGATTCATTAATCAGACTTAGAAGTTGGTATCTTGCGCCGTAATGACATTCCGGCAGGGCTTATCTGCAGCCTGCCTCCCTCGCTCGCTGGCTCTGACTGCCAGTCGTAAACTGGACCAGGCCCTTCTTACCTCGTTTCGCCAATTCTCTCTCCTCCAATCCACGATCTTCATGCTTCAGTTACAATCGTCTCAACCGAGACAGACGTCTTTGGGTTTTTCCTGGTTGTCCATGATCGGTAAGGCAGAAGTAAAGCAAAGGTTACAAATACAACAACTAACACATAGTAACCAGTTTACCCATTAACTGTTATAGAAAACTAGTTCCCCTTTAACGTTACAGAAGTAACTAGTTACCAGTAACGGTTGCAAAAGTAAATAGTTACCAATAACGGTTGCAAAAGTAGCTAGTTAACAATAATAGTTATAAAAGTAGCTAGTTACGCATAACAGTTACAAAATTAAGTAGTTAACCATAAGAGTTACAAAAGATATTAGTTACTTATCACGGTGACAAAAGTTATTAGTTACTCATCACGGTGACAAAAGTTATTAGTTACTCATCACGGTGACAAAAGTTATTAGTTACTCATCACGGTGACAAAAGTTATTAGTTACTCATCACGGTGACAAAAGTTATTAGTTACTCATCACGGTGACAAAAGTTATTAGTTACTCATCACGGTGACAAAAGATATTAGTTACTCATCACGGTGACAAAAGATATTAGTTACTCATCACGGTTACAAAAGTTATTAGTTACTCATCACGGTGACAAAAGATATTAGTTACTCATCACGGTGACAAAAGTTATTAGTTACTCATCACGGCAACAAAAGTAACTAGCTGCTCATAAACTGACAAAAGATATTAGTAACTCATAACGGTTGCAAAAGTAACCTGTTACCAATAACGGTTACAAAAGTAACTAGTTACCAATAACGGTTACAAAAGTAACTGGTTACCAATAACGGTTACAAAAGTAACTGGTTACCAATAACGGTTACAAAAGTAACTAGTTACCAATAACGGTTACAAAAGTAACTAGTTACCAATAACTATTACAAAAGTAACTAGTTACCAATAACAGTTACAAAAGTAACTAGTTACCAATAACGGTTACAAAAGTAACTAGTTACCAATAACAGTTACAAAAGTAACTAGTTACCAATAACGGTTACAAAAGTAACTAGTTACCAATAACGGTTACAAAAGTAACTAGTTGCCAATAACAGTTACAAAAGTAAATAGTTACCAATAGCGGTTGCAAAAGTAACTAGTTACCAATAACAGTTACAAAAGTAAATAGTTACCAATAACGGTTGGAAAAGTAACTAGTTACTCATCACGGTTTCAAAAGTAACTTGTTGTCCATAAACTGGCGAGCCATAAGTCATAAAAGTAACTACCTAATTATCCATTAACGGTTACAAAAATAACAAATACAAAGTAATTATCAATTAACGGCAGAATGGGAAATAATCTTGGCTAAAGAGGAATTATCACCCTCCAGCCGCGAGAGAGATAGAGAACAAAAGCACACTGGACAGTAACTGTCCAAAGAAGTGAAGCACTTCATGCGTGAAGTGAAGGGAAACTCTGGAGTTAGTTCTCAAATGAACTCAGGTAAATACAAGTTGGCACAAGTTTACGGCTATTCTCCAAGTCAAACATTCAACAAGTTTCAGCCTACCTTCTCAAATAACACCTCTTTTTACACTGTATGACGTACAACAACCCCTCTTAATTAATCTAAATTCTGATCTTCTACTCCATCTTGTAAAAAATGTTCTTAAAATAATTATGTTACAGCTAGGTAAGAGATAAGCGTTTGTAAAAATTACTTTATTACGTGTTTGTTTACAAGTGCACACGCACCCACACGAACCTTTTCCTAAATATGCTTTTGTTAAATTCACGGGGCCTCAAAACATATTTCCGGTGAAATTTTGACATCGAATTTTTGTGTGGAATATAATACCTTCTCTACATTTTATACCTAATAATGTATTTTACATACGAAAATTTTGTGTTTTAAAGATATTAACATTTTTGGGCAGTGAGTTTTTGTCTATGTCATACAACTTGACAATTTTGCAAATTTTATGTAAATAAAGAGAATTTCAAAGACTATTCTCAGAAAATTAAACATGTTTGATTTGTCATGTATACCTCTTATAGTTCTCTATTTTCATAAAAATCGTTAGTGACATTTTTAAGAAAATAAAAAATATTAAAAAGTTTTCCATCTAAAGGATTTTATTTTTCATGTAGATTTGTTAAAGAGGTGCTCTTTTAATCGAAATTTTTTGACGTGCTTTTAGGAAATAAAAAAGTATTGAACATTTTTCCATTACACAATGGTTTAGGGTGATAGGATTTTTTTTAAAAAATTATCGTTTTGTGTATTTCAAAGAAGATGAACTTTGTTGTCTATCCCAAAATTCGTTTTTATTTTCTGCTGTTGAAAAACGTGCTCGAGTTCTCAGATTGGCATTTTTTAAAATGTTTTATTAGGTGTGAAGACCTCAAACTGTATAAAAGTGTTTTCCGCGTCCATATTTGAATACCGAATTTGTAGGGAGGGCTGCTGGTCTGCCTAAAGATTTGACTTTAGTTACAGCACCGACAGAGGAAAAATATATACACGATGAAGGAAAAAATATTCCATGTTTACTACCAAAAGATTACTTCAACAAACACAATAAAATATTCCAGAGATAAACCAAGAATTTCTGTTGTGAAGAAAGAGAGTGTTTGGCAAGCTTCCGTCCACGTGACCGACTTTAATGCAGGGTTTGCCTAGCAACCAGAGGAAGGGGAAACCAAAACTTAAGTTAGCGTCACTCTCCTCGCTTATTTGGTATTCAGACTGTTCCCCCCCCCCCCACCCCCCCCCCCCTACCCACTACACAATATTTTGGCATCAATAATTCAGGCGACTGACTGACGACAAATTTATGGGGTTAGGTTAGGATAATATCACCACCATAAATCATACTTAGCATTTTCTTTGCTGCCCACTAAAAGCAATTTGACAAAATCACGGATTTAAGGCCAGCACTAAGAAGATAAATCGCTCAAAGTAGCGAAGTGCGCTAGCCTTTACGCTAACTGGTATATGACGCATAGAATCACTGCATAATGTTGTGAAATGGACCGTTAGAATCACTTCGAAGTACTAGAGATGCTCAGAAAATAACGGTTGCAAAAGTAACTAATACAAAGTAACCAGTTACCAATAACAGTTACCAAAGTAACTAATACAAAGTAACCAGTTACCAATAACAGTTACCAAAGTAACTAATACAAAGTAACCAGTTACCAACAACAGTTACAAAAGTAACTAATACAAAGTAACCAGTTACCAATAACAGTTACCAAAGTAACTAATACAAAGTAACCAGTTACCCAATAACAGCTACAAAAGTAACTAATACAAATTAACCAGTTACCCAATAACAGTTACAAAAGTAACTAATACAAAGTAACCAGTTACCCAATAACAGTTACAAAAGTAACTAATACAAAGTAACCAGTTACCCAATAACAGTTACAAAAAGTAACTAATACAAAGCAACCATTTACCCAATAACAGTTACAAAAGTAACTGATACAAAGTAACCAGTTACCCAATAACAGTTACAAAAGTAACTAATAAAAATTAACCATTACCCAATAACAGTGACAAAAGTAACTAATACAAAGTAACTAGTTACCAATAACAGTTACAAAAGTAACTAATACAAATTAACCATTACCCAATAACAGTTACAGAAGTATCTAATACAAAGTAACCAGTTACCAATAACAGTTACAAAAGCAACTAATACAAAGTACCAGTTACCCAATAACAGTTACAAAAGTAACTAATACAAACTAACCAGTTACCCAATAACAGTGACAAAAGTAACTAATACAAATTAACCATTACCCAATAACAGTTACAGAAGTATCTAATACAAAGTAACCAGTTACCAATAACAGTTACAAAAGTAACTAATACAAATTAACCAGTTACCCAATAACAGTTACAAAAGTAACTCATACAAAGTAACCAGTTACCTAATAACAGTTACAAAAGTAACTACTACAAAGTAACCAGTTATCCAATAACAGTTACAAAAGTAACTGCTACAAAGTAACCAGTTACCCAATAATAGTTACAAAAGTAACTCATACAAAGTAACCAGTTACCTAATAACAGTTACAAAAGTAACTAATACAAAGTAACCAGTTACCCAATAACAGTTACAAAAGTAACTCATACAAAGTAACCAGTTACCCAACAACAGTTACAAAAGCAACTCATACAAAGTAACCAGTTACCCAACAACAGTTACAAAAGTAACTAATACAAAGTAACCAGTTACTCTGTAACAGTTACAGAAGTAACTAATGCAAAGTAACCAGTTGCCCAATAACAGTTACATAAATAACTGATACAAAGTAACCAGTTACCCAGTAACAGTTACGAAAGCAACGGATACAAAGTAACCAGTTACCCAATAACAGTTACAAAAGTAACTAATATAAAGGAACCAGTTACCCAATAACAGTTACAAAAGTAACTAATACAAAGTAACCAGTTACCCAACAACAGTTACAAAAGTAACTAATACAAAGTAACCAGTTACCCAAAAACAGTTACAAAAGTAACTAATACAAAGTAACCAGTTACACAAAAACAGTTATAAAAGTAACTAATACAAAGTAACCAGAATAAAAACTAGTATTATTCTATAATTTTATTAGATATTAAATTACCACATGTTTAACATATTTGCATGGAACATTAAATACACATTGCTTGAGACTTCCTTGGTAAGAATCCATAATTGAATACTCCTTGGTATGACGTGACCTTACCATGATACGAGAAATATAACAGAGTTAATGTTGATAAAAGATTAACTGAAGAAGTGAATGTAAAGTTTAAGTGTAAATGTTGATTTGGATTGCGTAATACCGTCGCTGAATGTAAAAATAATTGAAAAATGAATAAGGTTACAATATTTTGAATACTGAGTATTCCCACTGCCTTTTAGAGTGCCAACTGGTCACGTGATATTGTCGCTCTGAGGTATAGGAACTTTAACCACACTCTGAATGCACGCAGTAACTGACTTGGCAGCAGCAGATTGTGTCGCTGACAGTATATTGAGAAGAAAGCGAAAGAAGGGCGAGGGACAACTTCTTGAAGTGTGGTCTTAAGGTATGGGCAACTACCACAACTGATAAGCCATAAAATATATACAAAATCTTACTAGAAAAGATGTAGATCCCATTAAAACAATTTCTAATCAAGTTAACTACTTCCGAGATACTTTTTGTTATTGCTTTGAATTCTCCATTACTCTCTACTACACTTTTAATGTCCTGGTCAAGCAATTGGAATGGAATTACAAAGCCATCAAGTAGAAATCAGCTCTTAAAACTTGTCTAACAGTTAAGTCTATTGAGTTTTCCTATTCTCATTGTATGTACAAGTAAATATAAAATAATTTGTGCAAATATTTATCTCAACTAACACGAAGAAGATATAGGAATAAGAGTTTGTAAGAATGGTTGGTTCGAGGTCAACAGATATATCTTCTAAATGAATGCATTAGTTTTGTTTTGTTCGGGTGCCCTGAACACTGACAGTTTGAAATCAAAAGAGTCGACTTGCTGCCTCACTTTTTGTATGTGGAGTGCTCCTAAAAACGTAATATGTAAAACGTCGAGTGACAAACTTTACGTTCCGTGCAAGAGCCACGAAATTAATGAATGTGTATAAGGCCCGTTTCATTCTGCCGATTAAAAAAGAGGGTAAAAAACCCCCACTCTTTGGAGGCAGACGGAATTGGGTCAGAGGTCGGAACCGAAAACTCATCATGAGTCGCACCCCCCCCCCCTTCTTTCCGGGCCGCTCTGAAAGAAATACGGCTGTATCAGAGTCGGGGTTAAAGAGTTGGCAGCACTGTAGTGGGGTGAGGCGGGGCGAAGTGCAACGTAAAACTGAAAATTGAATTGTAATCTCATTTGGATGTTACATGAGGGCAGCTAGTCGATACTAGCGCGACCTTTAATATAGTGTTTTGTTTTAAAAGGGAAAACTGGTTTGGGAAACTTGCGAACGAAATGCAATATACATCTTAATTCATTCATTGTGAATCATTGCGTCACAACGCTGCACTTAGGAATAGCTAATTTACTGTTTATCTGAGAGACACTCAGGAAACTTCTTCTTAAACTTGTGGTGATTTAATTAGCATTGTTAAAGGTATTTTAGAAAACATTTACAGGGAACATACTGAACTTCATTGGAAAATTTGGCATTTAGACTTATTCTGTTCACACGTCCCACCACACACACACCCAGAGAGAGGGAGAGAAATGGAGAGAGCCTTTTCTAAAAATGCTGTTTTTTGGGGTCAAAACCTTTATGTTCGGTGAATTTACTGTATCGAATATTTAGGTGGAATATAACACTCCTTGTACTTGGTTTAAGTACGTAGAAGAGAAAGTAAAAAATATAAAACTTAAGAGGTTGATTACCCACGGGAATCGAACCCATGACCCTCCAACTTCGGGCCAGAGACGTTATCCCACTCAGTTACAGCAGCATTTCTGAACCTTCTTAACCACCCTTTTTCTGAACTTAACAAAGCCACCCTCCACCCCCGCCCCTATTGGCAGCAGTGTGAACAATGCGATCCTTCATTGTTGATAACGCAATAATAGTGACATTTCGTGGGTTTTATAACCCTTTATACTGATGGAGAAAGTTTTCCCCTACACACCGAGGAAAGTTCTAATTTAATCTAGTGTTTTTAGTTCTGATTTATCTTCTCAGCCTTCAAAGAAGCGGGTGTTACAAAACATGACCTAGCGCCCGTCACTGCGTCCCCTCTGTCCACAACGGGCGACATAAGTGGGGTGCAGTACTGCAGATGGAACGTGGTTAGTGCCCCGGTGCCTGCCGCTCGGTGACGTGGTCTTCGCGACTAGGGGCCACTACTTCTCAATCAAGTAGCTCTTCAATAAGCCCCTCAAGGACTTAGCGAGGCTGAGTGCACCCCGAATCAGGTATCCCAGCACGAGGAAATCGCACACCGGTGCCAGGATATGAACCCGGGTCAGTGGGGTGCAGTTAGCGTAAAGTAAACATTCTACTGTAATAAAAATAAGTAAATTAATCTAAGGAAGTTACGTAAGCTGGAATTTGTACAATACACTCAAATTTAAAACAAGGAACCCTGAGAAAATGCTCCTCTATAAGGGAATACGAAGGAAAACAAAAGACTGAAGACATTACGGTGTTAAGGAAGTGGTAGCGTTTAAAGTAATTGAGATCGCTCCAAACTACGGGCGTGTGTGGGAAAAACTCCTTGACTTGATCACACATTAATTAAAGAAATCCTCCTCCCCCCCCCCCTCAGGAAGTTCTGGCTCGATAGTTCTCATTGTTTACATCCAGAGACCCCACCATCTCAAGCGTCCTTCAAAACGCACAGCTTGCAGATCCGTTTCCTATAAATGCATATTCCTCAATGCTATTTCTTGGTTTACGAGATAAACATTTGATGAAATAGTTTCATTATATTTATCCTTGTAGTTACAATGGAAATATAGTAGCCCTAAGAGACAGTGAAATGGCTAGTCACTATGTGATGGCATTGAAATTAAATTCCCTTTCGATAACCAGGAAAGAAAAAAAATTACCTCCAATTTAAGAACAGTCTAAATATTACAAAATTAAAACAACTGCAAAGGAATGCCTCGGAAGTTCATAAATACTGCGAGAAATGCTAATTTCACAAATGCCACTCCTGACACCAAAGTGACAAAATGAAAAATCCAGTCCGGAAAAAAATCCAACACGCTAAACTATCCTTTATGTGGAACATTTTTCAAAAATTTTTATTTTCTTGAAATTGGCTAACGATTTTTATGACAAATGAAATGTATATCTTGAATTTTCTGACTATACCCAATGAAGTCCTATTTACTTTGGATGACTTTTGCATAACTTGTAAACCGTAAGAGATAGACCAAATCTTACTATACAAAAACTGCAGATCTTGCTAAAACACAATTTATGTCCAAATGCTAGTATTTTTTGTAGAGTGAACCACTTCGGAGATATTATTTGTTATTTCCTGGGTCTTCCCAGGGCACTCAAGCGAATACCCATTTCACGCCGGACACAGAGAATTAAATTAATGAAATAAAAGGACATTCTATTCAGAAAAATCTGATGTGCTGCACTCAAAAGACTTTCTTTACTCTTGCACTAACCATTCTTACAAACTCTTATTCCTATATCTCCATGTTAGTTAAGATAAACATTTGTACAAATTATCTTATTGCTTATGTTCTTGTAGGTACAAGGGGAATATTAGAATACAGAAGGCTTTGAGCGACAGTCAAATGTTTTTGACCTTTGAGATTCCGTTCTCTTTGCACGATTAACATATAAAAAAATGAAGAACCTTGTTGCATTTCGCTAACAAGGAATATCTCCGAAATGGTTCACCCTAAAAGAAAATTTATTGAGACATAAATTGTGTATTTTAGCAAGATCTACATTTTTTGTATAGTATGACTTGGTCTGTCTCTAACGGTTTACCAGTTATGCAAAAGTCGTCCAAAGTAAATACCACTACAGGGGTTATAGCCTGAAAATTCAAGATATACATTTAATTTGTCATCAAAATATCTCAAACATATGACATTTTAATCAAAATCGTTAGAGCCTTTTTCAAGAAAATCAAAATTTTCGAAAAATCTTCCATGTAAAGGGTAGTGTACTGTGAGGCTATTTTCTTCAAAATCTTCGTGTCGTATCATTGAAAGACATTAAACTTAAATACCAAGTTTGGCTTTTAACCGACTTTTCGTTTTTGAGTTATGCTGTCCACAGACTGACAGACACACAGATACAGAGCTTTTTCTAAAAATGCTTTTTTTGGATTCAGGGGGCCTCAAAACATATATCTTCTAATAATTTTCAGTGCCGCCGCAGTGCGGTCCAAACTAGAAACCGAAGTACTGTATATTTGAGGCTAACCTGGTCTATATTTTATATTCCCCGTTTGGAGTTCGACCCACGTACTGTTAATGCACCTGGATAGGTAACACCTGTGAATGTAGGACGCCCCAAAAACACTGTTGGAGGTCCGATACCACACACTGCATTCGCTGACGTCACTGTGTGAAGGCTGTTCTAATTTTCGGCTAGACCCAAGCATCTGTTATTACAGATTTGTAATGCACACATCTAACCTTCGCCTTAACTTGCTCTATTTCTTATCTCAATTACTTTTTCAACACCTGTGCCTCCTAACGACTCAATAAATGTTATAATGAACGACAGTGTGGGCGATCAAACTCATTTGTTTCAGCTGCGGCGGCTACTTTGAAGTCCAATACGGAGGTCGTACCATAACAAATGACGTCATAACTAATGGTTGCAGACTTACAACCAGTTTATTAACATTTCTGACGTAAATAATAATTTTAAAACCTTCATGTGTTGCACTCCCATTCCGACATCTTCTTCGTGTTAGTTGAGATAAACATTTGTACAAATTATCTTATTGTTTATTTCCTTGTAGGTACAAGGGGAATATTAGAATACAGTAGGCTTTGTGCGATAGTCAGATTTTTTAAAGCTTTGAGATTCCGTTCTCTTTGCACGCTTAACATATAAAAAAATGAACAACGATGTTCCATTTCACCATAGTTTTAAGTTTTCCGAAACTGACACACATAACAAGGAATATCTCCGAAATGGTTCACCCTACAAGAAAATTTATTGACACATATATTGTGTATTTTAGCAAGATCTACGTTTTTTGTATAGTACGATTTGGTCTATCTCTAACGGTTTACTAGTTATGCAAAAGTCGTCCAGAGTAAATACGACTACAGGGGCTATAGCCAGAAAATTCAAGATATACATTTATTTGTCATAAAAATATCTCAAACATGGCATTTTAATCTAAATCGTTAGAGCCATTTTCAAGAAAATCAAAATTTTCGAAAAATGTTCCATGTAAAGGGTAGTTTAGGGTGGGGCTATTTTCTTCAAAACCTTCGTGTCGCATCCTTGAAATACAATAAACTTGTATACCAACTTTGGTTTTTAACCGACGTTTCGTTTTTGAGCTATGTTGTCCACAGACAAACACACACACAGACTCACAGACACGGACCTTTTTCTAAAAATGCTTTTTTTGTTTTGGATTCAGCAGGTCTCAAAACATATACATCCGGTAAAATGTCAACATCGAATTTTTAGGTGGAATACCAGTAGAGTAAGTAAAAATATGCCACAGCTGGGATCTGAACCACAGACTCTCCGCTTATCAGGCGGGTACTCCAACCATTAGAGGGAAAATTTGAGTCAGTTGGAGAATTTAATATTCTGTTGGTATTCTGGTATGGTAGCTCAGTGGTTAGAGCAACCGGACGGAAAACGAACATCGGTGGTTAAATTTTCCAGTCCGATTCTACCGTGCCAAAGTTTCATGTTGCATACAGAAAGCGTTTGACACGTGGATAGGTTGGTACCCCTGTGAAGAACTCGTTGTTGTTGTTGTACACAGGAGATGACCACTTAGCGCCCTGATGTGCCCCACGAACGCCAGATTGGGTCCATTAATTGACTGATGCTGATTTGCTTAGCCGTTCCATCAATCAATTAGTGCGTTCGATTAATCAGCTATGTAGCTGTCCCCTGACCCACGTGTTCGTAAATAGATTACAAGACGCTAACATAACAAATCGATTTTCCCCGCCTCAAATAATCGATACTGATTTCCAACTTGTAAATGTGACGCAGTTCAGCGACAAACGCTACCTTAAAAGCCCGTGTTTCTACCTTAACTGGACAGAGAATTCCAAACCTGAGGAACAATGCAAGGAGTCTGATGTGCGCGCTCACATGACTTTCACTACTCCCTCATGTACGAACAATTCTAAACCATATAATATATGGTGTTGCCATTTGGCAACAAGAGCGTTTAGTCGAAATTCTAGAATATTCTAACAGTGTTTTCCCTATTTTCTTATTCTATTGGTATTTAACAATAAGTAGGGGCATTGGTAGGTGTTTATATCATTAGTATATCAATTTATACCAATCCTAATCGAAGTTCCAAATCCAATTCATTGAGATCGATACGTGAAGTAGCTCACCGTGCATTTGACTGACTTCCACGATTTATGTTAGCTCGTCCTCTCCTTGGCATTGAAATAAACTCTATAAAACGACACGGAATAGTTTTCACAGTCACTCATATTTCTTGAACTTAACTTGAGAACTTTACGAGGTTGAAATCCTCAAACTAATTCCTCGAGTTTTGTTAAAATAAAATTGAATTAATTTATTTGTTTATTTCTATGCATGGAAAGTCAATTTACCTTCATGGAATGACTAATGAAAGTGAATGTTCTTAAAATGTGATTAAATTCTATTTAACCAAATCTTCTCAAAAACCTTTTTATGCGAAAAGTCTATTTTAAATGTAATAGATGCAGCTGTTAAAAATAGGTCCGCTATTGAAAGTAATCCAAAATGGCAATACCCATATAAAGTCAACAATTTCGAGTTTTTAGATTTTTCGCTGTTCCTTTGAGCGCTTTTCAATGTTCCTTTTTTTAACCCTTCCAATACTGAGGCGATCAAAACAAAAAGGAAATTATTCAAATCTGTCGAGCCATTTTCGAGTTTTTGCGAGACTAACGAATGGTAATTGATATAATATAATTTAGTATCTATTTATTGTAGTTTGACTTTCCTTTCTTTTTCAAAAATAAAAATCTTATGTGTTGCACTCACATGACTTTCTCTACTCTTGTACTAACCATTCTTACAAATTCTTATTCCTATATCTTCTTCGTGTTAGTTGAGATAAACATTTGTACATAATTATTTTATTGCTTATTTCCTTGTAGGTACAAGGGGAATATTGGAACACAGTAGGTTTTGTGCGATAGTCAAATCTTTTAAAGCTTTGAGATTCCTTTCTCTTTGCACGCTTAACATATAAAAAAATGAACAACGTTGTTGCATTTCGCTTAAGTTCTAAGTTTTCCGAAACTCACACACATAACAAGGAATATCTCCGAAATGGTTCAACCCAAAAGAAAATTTATTCAGACATAAATTGTGTATTTTAACAACATCTACATTTTTTGTATAGTATGATTTGCTCTATCTCTAACGGTTTAACAGTTATGCAAAAGTCATCCAGAGTAAATACGACTACAAGGACTATAGCCAGAAAATTCAAGATATACATTTCATTTGTCATAAAAATATCTCAAACATATGACATTTTAATCAAAATCGTTAGTGCCATTTTCAAGAAAATCAAAATTTTCGAAAAATGTTCCATGTAAAGGGTAGTTTAGGTTGGGGCTATTTTCTTCAAAATCTTCGTGTCGCATCCTTGAAAGACATTAAACTTAAATACCAACTTTGGTTTTTAACCGACGTTTCGTTTTTGAGTTATGCTGTCCACAGATTGACCTTTTTCTAAAAAAAGGCTTTGTTTTTTGTATTCAGGGGGCCTCAAAAAATTTTTCCGGTGAAATCTCGACATCGAATTTTTGGTTGGAATACAATACCTTCTCTACTTTACTAAACGTAATAGAGAAAGTAGAAAAGCATTGTTGAGGAAGATTGGTCACGGGAATTGAACGAACGACCTCCCGAAAACACGTTACCGCGTTGGGTTCTTAGTGGAGAAAGTAATAAAGTTTTGTAACAATAAATAAAATATGCGTAAAGTTTATGTAAAGCTGCATTTAAATTAGAGAGTAGCCGTTATAGCTTGGTAGAAAACTTGTAATGCTCTTCCAATACTCATTAAACATTAAGGGCACTTTAATGGGCGCGCTTCTCTCCCGCACAAACCGTTGTGGTTTAAGAGCTTTAACATAATCTTCTCTTTAATAATATATCTATCTCTACATTTGTTTACACGGAATCTTTAATCACGTTACCATTTAATGCTTTATTTGTTTTCAGAAGAAAAACAGAGTCTACTTAAAAACTTCATCCTCGCCATAGCCAGGCAGACTCCAGGAGTAAGTACAAGTAGCTATGATGTCGTTCTAATTCTTTCATGTTATCAAATGAACAAGAACGGAGGGAGGTTCGCATTCTGGAGGTCATCGATTCAAATCCCGTGGCCGCATTGGGAATTTTTACTGTTCTCCCTCAGCTGCCGAGGTAAATACCAGATTGGGTATTTAATACGACGAACAAAAGTTCCGCCAGAAGCCTAAAACAGCAGTATACATCAGAAATATATAGCAATAGTGAATAGTGTGCCATCTGTCCACAGATGATATAAGTACAGAGACTAGATGGCACTCCAATGACATCTGCCGTCACAGAGACGAACGAAGATACAGTTCCCTGCACTAATGCCTCTGTGGACTCGTAATGAAGTAAGATGGTAGGCCTAGGCTAACTGTTCGCCACACACCGAGCCACGAGGAATCTCCTAACACATCCGTCGCGATAAGACCACATAGTTGAAACCCCGCCTCTGTAGCCTGGTGGTAGCGTGTCTGCCCCACGTCCAAGAAGACGCGAGTTTGAATCTCGCTTAGGGTGAGATAATACTTTTACTTTCTCTACTACCTAAGTAGAGGAAAAATTCGTTGTCGGCAAATGTGTTTTGAGGCCCCTTGAATCTGTGTGTGTCTGTCAGTCTGTGGACAGTATAACTAAAAAACGAATAACCAGTTAAAAACCAAAGTTGGTATTTAGGTTTAATGCATTTCAAGGATACCATAGTAAGATTTTTAAGAGAATAGCCCCATCCTAAAGTACCCTTTACAGAAAAACGTTTTCAAAAATGTTAATTTTCTTGAAAATGGCTAACGATTTTGATTAAAATGACATGTTTAAGACTTTTTATGGCAAATGAAATATATATTTTGAATTTTCTGTCTATAGCTCATGTAGTCCTGTTTACTTTGGGTGACTTTTCAATAACCCTTAAACCGTAAGAGATATACCAAGTCTTATTGTACAAAAACTGTAGGTCTTGTGTGAGTTTTGGAGAAGTTACACTTCTGTCAAATGGAACATCGTTATTTAGAGAATGGAATTAGAAAGGTTTAAAAGATATGACTATCGCACAAAGCCCACTATATTCCCACATTCCCCTTGTAACTACAAGGAAATAAGCAATAAGATAATTTGCACAAATGTTTATTTCAACTAACACGAAGAAGATATAGGAATAAGAGTTTATAGTAGTGACGAGTACAAGAGAAGAGAAAGTCATGCGAGTGCAACACATGAGATTTTTTTTCCCGAGATTTTACCTTATCCTGAAAAGACGAATGTCGGGTAACTTAAAGCTCTATGGACCTCGGGCTCATTTGAGCATTATTTCACACATTTCATTCATTCATCGTCCGATATGGCCGTAAAATGAATAGAGGGGAAGAACGTTATTTTTCTCCTTTCCCCTCGAAAAAGCCAACGAGAATCTCGTACATTAAGAAGAATTAAGGAAAACCTGAAGGCTTGTGTATGGGTGTGTGTGTTTGGGGGGGGGGGGGTAACGGCGGTAGGGGAGTACCTCGACACACCGCGACCACGACATGTATTTTCGGCGGGCTACCAGCCCCTGAGGTGAAGCGATACCGTAGGCTTGAGAAAGAATGGAGCCAATGAAGCCCAGAGGCACATAGAGGTTCCTGACAGTTACAGATATTGACACCAGGCGCGCAAGCGAAGTGAACGCGACGAGGCGAACCTAGCGGCCCAAGCAGCAACTTACAGGACGGCCAGGGAAGAGGTTCCAGAGTGCAAGCATCTGTGTCATCTTTACGCATTCGTCGGAACGTACCACGCTAATAGCCAAACCTGACGAAAAAACCCACAGAGTGGTCGGTCGACGGGGATTGAAACCAGGCGCTCTGGAACGCGAGTCACACACATTACCGTGGCTTATACCCCTATACTCCTAGTTATACCCCTAAGACTGTGTATTTCAAGTAGAGCTTGAGACACCCTGTAGACTGAGAGGTAATCCAGTTGGTCGGCCGGTCGGCCAGTCCAGCAGATAAAATATATGGGACGGGGTTCTGCGATCCATTTTCCCAGTAATCGGATAACTGCGAGCTAGCTACCTCGCCATAAAAACCATGCAATCCGACAGAGATTTGCCCAAGACTGAAATCTGGGTCAAATTGCCCCTCCTCACTCGACATCTAGGTATCGCTATATTTTGCAAATCTCTTAGCTTGTTACTGAAATCCGATCTTCCATGTTCGGTGTTAAATGTAGCAGTCCAAAAGAAGTGAGTGAATAAATGTTCTAAACGAGGACAAACATTAATTATTACTCTGTTGTGCAAATGGAGATAGCGTTAACATATGTTCAACCTGTTCACTACAGCTTCAACACACAGTTTGCATTCCACAGAAACGAGTATTTTACAAAAACGTACATGTGTGTTTGTGTGTCTGTGACACACACACTTAACATATAAAAAATGAACAACGATGCTCCATTTCAAGAAAGTTTTAAGTTTTCCGAAACTCACACAAATAACAAGGAATATATCCGAAATGGTTCACTCTACAAACAAATTTATTCAGACATAAATTGTGTGTTTTAGCAAGACCTACATTTTTTCTATAGTAAGATTTGGTCTATCTCTTACGGTTTACGAGTTATTCAAAAGTCATCCAGAGTAAACAGGACTACATAGGCTGTAGCCAGAATATTCAAAATATACATTTCATTAGCCACACAAATATCTCAAACATATAACATTTTAATCAAAATCGTTAGAGCTATTTTCAAGAAAATCAACATTTTATAAAAAGTTTCCATGTAAAGGGTAGTTTACGTTGGAGCTATTTTATTCAAAATCTTCCTGTGGCATCCTTTCAAAGACATTAAACTTAAATACCAACTTTGGTTTTTAACCTACTTTTCGTTTTTGAGTTACGCTGTCCACAGACTGACACACACACACACACACACACGCATGCACGCACACACACACGCATCTAAAAACGCTTTTATCTCACTAAAACTCACAATTTATGTCCAAATAATTTTTTTTGTGGAGTGAACCATTTCGGGGATATTCTTTGTTCATTTTTTTTATATGTTAAGCGTGCAAAGAGAACGGAATCTCAAAGCTTTAAAAGATTTTATTACCACTCAAAGCCTACTGTATTCCCATATTCCCCTTGTACCTACAAGGAAATAAGCAATAAGATAATTTGTACAAATGTTTATTTCAACTGACACGAAGAAGATATAGGAATAGGAGTTTGTAAGAATGGCTAGTACAAGAGTAGGGAAAGTAACAGGTCAAATTTTTTTGCCCGTCAGTGTACCGTGCTACTTATTCCTACAGGTGAGTTATGCAGGTTTTTTGCCGTGACGTTAATGAAGCCACTAATGACGTGTAGTTAATGCTGCCCGCCCCGCCCAGCCCAAGCACATCAATTAGTAACTTGATCGTGTCATTAGAGTATCGAGTTTACTTTGGTAATCATGGAACAACCGTTACCATGACAACTGTCACATGCACTGCACTTTTCCTTCACACAATACCCATCTCTGTCATATGCTTCAACTCCTCTTCTCAAGGAATTCAGAACTGTTTCAATCATTCCTGGCTGTTCTCGGATTCGGGGACACCCATTGGTCACACGCTCTTGTAACGTATGCACATTGTCCATGGGTTTGGCATACATCAATGCATTGAGATCCGGCAAATGGGGAGGCCATGCTACTGGGCCTCTTTAACCAATCCATCCTTTGGATGAAGTCCGTTATCTGCACACAACTAAAGTGCTTCCTATATCAACAGGTATTTGTTTCGGGCATATGTTTACAGCAAGATTTATTCTAGTTTTGACCAATCCCAGCACCTGTTGCACTATTGGGTAGTTTTAAACAATTCACCAAGATTAAACATATACAAAGAGGTATTTTCGGTGAAATCTCGATATCAAAATTTTGGGTGCAGTGAAATACCTGTTTCACTGCTACAAATAAATGGAAGAGAAAGTAAAAAATGGGATGTGTTGCAGTCACATGACTTTCTCTACTTTTGTACTAACCATTCTTACAAACTCTTATTCCTATATCTTCTTCGTGTTAGTTGAGATAAGCATTTGTAAAAATTATTGCTTATTTCCTTGTAGGTGCAAGGGGAATGTTAGAATACAGTAGGCTTTGTGCGATAGTCAAATGTTTTAAAGCTTTTAGATTCTGTTGTCTTTGCACACTTAACATATAAAAAATGAACAACAATGATCCATTTCACGAATGTTCTAAGTTTTCTGAAACTCACACACATAAGAGGCAATATCTCCGAAATGGTTCATCCTACAAGAACATTTATTGGGACATAAATTGTGTGTTTTAACAAGATCTACATTTTTTGTACAGTAAGTTTTGGTCTATCTCTAACGGTTTACCAGTTATGCAAACGTCGTCCAGAGTAAATACGACTACAGGGGCTATAGCCAGAAAATTCAAGATATACATTTCATTTGTCATAAAAATATCTCAAACATATGACATTTTAATCAAAATCGTTAGAGCCATTTTCAAGAAAATCAAATTTTTCGACAAAATTTCCATGTAAAGGGTATTTTAGGGTGGGGCTATTTTCTTCAAAATCTTCGTGTCGCATCCTTGAAAGACATTAAACTTAAATACCAACTTTGGTTTTTAAGCGACTTTTCGTTTTTGAGTTATGCTGTCCACAGACTGACAAACAGACACACACAGACGTTTTTCTAAAAATGCTTTTTTTTTATTTAGGGGACCTCAAAACATATATTTCCGGTTGAAATCTCGACATCGAATTTTTGGGTGGAATGCAATACTTCCCCCTACTTACCAGTAGAGAAAGTAAAATTTCTAACATATAGTAGAAGTGATACCAACTGCAACAAAAGAACTTGAACAAGTGCATCTTGTGGTAAGAGGCTTTATTTGAATGAGGCGGGCGGGGAATTACACAGAGACATGAGTAAGGCGATTATATTGCTTGTAGGACACTTGTCTCATTGTGCGAGTACCGACCGACCGACTCTAAGCTTCCGCAATAGCAGTCGGAAATACTGCCAGGGAAAAGTTCCTCCATAGATTTCTTGTTGTAAAACATTTCAATGTCTATGGACATAAACATAATTGTATGTTGAAGAAAGAATAGAGAAGGAACATGTGAATGTGTTAACCAAAAGAAAAGTGAATAGAGAAAACTGTATGAAAGTAGTACTTGCATTTGTATTTCAATCATGAAAAATAGATAAAAATGACTTCCTACGGAATGGAAAATAACCTCAAACCTGATAAAGTGGTCTCGGAGCAAAATTAAGGGGTCTTTGAAGCCCAATATATGTATAATGGGATGCTGACAAACACAACAATGTAACACCATCGGGTTTACTTTCATTCCGAAGGAAGCCATGCTAAATATTTTTACAGCCAAAAATATCCATTGCCCTGCCACTTTGTGAACCAGAGGCTAGCATGGATTACAGAAGATATGAGGTGAAATACACAGGTCGGCAGAGGGTGGGACCGATCAAGCCGCAGAGACGTGCAAAAGTTCGTAACAGTTCCACAAATAACCACCAGTGGCGCCTGGGAAGAAGAGTAACACGGTAACGTCAGCGACTGTCTTGGCAAGAGCAGTATATTGTATTGTATTGCTTATTGTTGTGACAAAAATAGGATATCCAACATTGTTACTTTCGGCGCTGGCTACTACTGATCGATGCAGAGCCTTCCAACTGTTAACAGAAAACCCGCTAATGAATTCCAGGTACATAAATAATACAACCCAAGTATTGTAATCAACAATAGTATTAGTATCAAGTATTTATTTTGCTTCTATTTTTCTTGGTGTGACCTTTGAAACAGGATTAGCCAATCGTAGATGCAGCGATTTTATGCCGAATTACATAGTATTTTATTGGTCACACTGATAATGCCCCTACGTTTAATTGATTTAGTCATTTGTCGCCGTTAAAGCTATGGGATTCCTTTCCTTGGCTATGCGTGAGTGTTGTTTGAAAAGGATGACAACAATTGTGATAATGTCTTAATAAAAGTTCCAATCTGTTCACAATTTCCGCATGGACATTGACGTCTATCATAAAATAATTCATCAGCCAAACAAAACTGTGTTCACAATTATACTGTACTAAAATAACTTTATGTCCGTTGATTTCCACGCACTTAAGACGCTCCAAAAATTTGGTTAGGGACCCCGCCCTCTACTGTTGTATCTCCTCAGATCCGACCACCCTTCCCACCTTCTCACCTCATGGGTCGAGGTGTTAAGTTCCCTTCCGATATATCCCATCCTATCTAAGCAGTTAATTCTTCCGGTGTAAGTGTTGAAGGAACACGTTAGAGGGTGTCAGCGCCCTAGGGACCCAAGGTACACCTTTCTCTAGTTAAGCTTTTGTTGACACGGTAGTTTTCAATAATAAACGAGCTCCGTGTGCCAGGAACTACACAAAAGTTTGTCTTGGCAAGGGCTGTTCTCTCGGATTGTCCAAAATGTCTTGAAATACAATGCTATTTATTATCAGCAAATGGGGACCTGGAGTAATTCCAAACTGTGCATGTAATGCCCTCTTTTGATAGCTGTACTGGCACTTACATCACCTTATGGACGCCAGATGACTCTAGTGAAACTCGAGTCGATATAGTTGGCCCAGCACAACCATGGCCTTCTTACAGCTACAAAGGGAATAGTGATTCTCCAAGGTTTCATGCGCTATATAATGAACTTCCTCTTAGACTGGGATAGATGAGTAATTTGAGGAATTAAAGGGAATGATGGGCAACATTTCAGCTATGTTTTTTCTTGTTTTACTCTCTCTACTGCATATAGTAAGTATTCCACCCAAAAATTCCATGTCTGCGGCAGTGTAATTTAAAGTCCAAAAGTTGGTTAAAAACCGAAGTTTGTTTTTCACTTTAATGTCTTTCAAGGATGCAACACGAAGATTTTGAAGAAAATAGCCCCATACTAAACTACCCTTTACATGGAAAATTTTTCGAAATTTTTGATTTTCTTGAAAATGGCTCTAATGATTTTGATTAAAATGTCATATGTTTGAGATATTTTGATGACAAATGAAATGTATATCTTGAATTTTCTGGCTATAGCCCCTGTAGTCGTATTTACTCTGGACGACTTTTGCATAACTGGTAAACCGTTAGAGATAGACCAAATCATACTATACAAAAAATATAGATCTTGCTAAAATACACAATTTATGTCTCAATAAATTTTCTGGTAGGTGAACCATTTCGGAGATATTCCTGGTTATGTGTGTGAGTTTCGGAAGACTTAGAACTTTCGTGAAATGGAACATCGTTGTTCATTTTTTATATGTTAAGCGTGCAAAGAGATCGGAATCTTCAAGCTTTAAAAGATTTGACTATCGCACAAAGCCTACTGTATTCTAATATTCCCCTTGCACCTACAAGGAAATAAGCAATAAGATAATTTGTACAAATGTTTATCTCAACTAACACGAAGAAGATATAGGAATAAGAGTTTGTAAGAATGGTTAGCACAAGAGTAGAGAAAGTCATGTGAGTGCAACACATCAGATTTTTATATCGTTTTATATACCTAGATAAACTATTGACGGCCAGGATAGGAGATAAGGAAAGCAGTCGAGTTTTTGTCGTAAAACCAACAGCTGCTTGCAGTCCCTGGGGATGGAGCAGTAATGTCGATTGCAGCGGACGATTAACTGTCGAGGAAGGGGCAGACAGAGAGATAGTCGTTTTTGTAAGCACTCGTCCAGTTTGTTCATAATTCAGAGTCCGCCCGCGTGGATTAAAGTTTCCGGACTGCAAGTGTTGACGATGCTCGTTCAAGGGCCACTGTCTATGTTGATGAACTGTGAATTTTTAACAAACGAAACCATTAAGGGAGGAACAACGCCAATAGGAGGGATGAACAGACTTCCTCTAGAGAGTATGCACAGAGGGGTCGTCAGGAAAACGGTTTACAGACCAAGATAGAGGGCTCTGCAGTCGTAAGCCTTCACAAATCAGTAGATATCCACTATAAACCTGACAGGAAACCCCGCTTGTGTTTACTAAATGTGCTGAAGATGATAGGAGAATGTGTTGTTTATGATGTCATTATTCGCTAACACACCCCCAAGTCCGCTGTCGGCTGTTACAGCGGTAAACTATGGGCTCTTCCTCTCAGGGTATGCGTTGGTGGATGCAAGAATGGACTCCGCCACTATTGAACTATTATATCTGATAACTTCTGAAATATCAGTTTAAAAAACTGTTTCCGCAATAACAGACATAATTTGCCGCGAATTGCTGAAATGTTAACCGGCTAATCCCCTTGCGGCGACCGCCAAGTATGTCCCAACGCCAGCGGAGTGTTTAAGCGCTAGGGAATGCCGGCAAGAATTGGATCACAGTAAATGATTTGGTAAGTCACGAATTTTATCAACTTAAGTCCCGCCTATTTCATGACTATTTCCATCCAAAAACTCGATATCAAAATATTTCACAGTTGCACTCACATGACTTTCTCTACTCTTATACTAACCATTCTTACAAACTCTTATTCCTATATCTTCTTCGTGTTAGTTAAGATAAACATTTGTACAAATTATCTTATTGTTTATTTCCTTGTAGGTACAAGGGGAATATTGGAATACAGTAGGCTTTGAGCGATAGTCAAATCTTTTAATGCTCTGAAATTATGTTCTCTTTGCACGGCTAACTTATTAAAGTATGAATAACGATGTTCCATTTGAGGAAAGCTTCTTTTCCGAATCTCACACACATAACAAGGAATATCTCCGAAATGGTTCACTCTACAAAAAATTATAAGTTGTGTGTTTTAGAAAGATCTATTTTTTTATAGTACACAATTCAAGTCGAAGGTTTTTCTAGAGCTTACCATTTCCTAGATTAGATTTTATTTGTTTCAATTTTCAAATAATTATATTTTTCTGAAACAGGAAGTACTTATAAGGGAATAGGTATTAAAATTATTTAGACAAATATTTATCTGCATTAACACGAAATACATGGGGAATATGCATAGTTTGTGGAAGAATGAGTAGAGAAAGTCATGTAAATGTGCACATAGATTATTTTAACATATTGGTTAAAACTGTAAAAGTAGGCTACGCATTATACATATAAGGTTATTAAAATAAGGCGTGTTTAGTGACATCTGGTGGTGAGAATTTCAACACATTGTATCAATTAGATGCTAAGATAAAGTGGTATTTACACAGTTCCCCACTCCTCCGCCAGAGCATACCTATCATGACATCAGTACTTAAAACGATTTTCGATTACGCTAAGCTTTGATCTTTACCGCCTCGTAATGGAAACTAGAAAGTTGTCGGTGACTTTTTTAATCAATAGAATCACATTCTAACAAACATATGCTCCCGAAAAAAAAAGTTCCCTATAAATCAACGCCTTAAAACCTGTTTATTGAGGTCAGAGAAATGTTCTTTGATAAAATCCGCCACTGGAGTTCGGTGGCCTCCTCACGCGTGTCATCTTTGCTAATCCAAAACCGGTATGCGAAGTGCAATTTGTATGGACCGCATGAATCACACAAACACCTGCTGAAGCGCAAGCAAGCAGACAAGCGGGCAGGCGGTAAGTGCCGAGAGGAATTCCTCGACAGATTCGAGACGCTCCTTGATTATTCACGAGTAATCTGCAAACTGCCCGCTGGCAAAAACTCGCTGGCTTTTTAATGATTAAGATGCCAAGATACCTCCGGAAACTTGTTCTGATGGAGTAACGGTCGTCGAATCCGAATCACAGCAGGCATTAGGTTAAATGACCTGGCTCTGCCGTAGAAAGTGTGTTTATTGTCTTATGTTTCACTCGTACAGATGAACTTTAGATTAAGTAAGTGATAAACACAGAACTTATAGCTATATACGCTATTACTGAGAGGTAAAATTAATGACTTTATAATGAAATTATATGGAGATAAATAATTGCAGTAACACTTTCGTTATTGTAACCAAATGACAAATATCGAGTCCAATTACTTCACTTTCTCTACTGTGTGTGTGTGCGTCAGTCTGTGGACAGCATAACTCAAGAACGAAAATTTGGTTAGAAACCAAAGTTGGTATTTAAGCTTAATGTATTTCAAGGATGCGACACCAAGTTTTTGAAGAAAATTGCTCCACCCTAAACTACCCTTTACATGGCAAATTTTTCGAAAATTTTGATTTTCTTGAGAATGGCTCTAACGATTTTGTTTAAAATGTCATATGTTTGAGATATTTTTATGACAAATGAAATGTATATCTTGAATTTTCTGGCTATAGCCCCTATAGTCGTGTTTACTCTGGATGACTTTTGAATAACTGGTAAACCGTTAGAGATACACCAAATTATACTATACAAAAAATGTAGATCTTGCTAAAATACACAATTTATGTCTCAATAAATTTTCTTGTAGGGTGAACCATTTCGGAGATATTCCTTGTTATTTGTGTTAGTTTCGAAAAACCTAAAACTTTCGTGAAATGGAACATGGTTGTTCATTTTTTTATATGTTAAGTGTGCAAAGAGAACGGGGTCTCAAAGCTTTAAAAGATTTGACTATCGCTCAAAGCCTACTGTATTTTAATATTCCCCTTGCACCTACAAGGAAATAATAAGATAATTTGTACAAATGTTTATCTCAACTAACACGAAGAAGATATAGGAATAAGAGTTTGTAAGAATGGTTAGTACAAGAGTAGAGAAAGTCATGTGAGTGCAACTGTGAAGTATTTCGATATCGAATTTTTGGATGGAATACTATACATATATTTTAAACAAATTATTCTTCACCTCTGTGTTTACAAAAACGCCGAAGTAACCCCTGCTAGGGAAACTTATTTGATTTTGCATTCTATTTCCCCTCCCTTACTTCAGATGTAAAACCCATTAGATTTTTTAAAGCCCATAAGAGTGATGCAAGGGTTCGTTATACCCCAGGGACATCCCTGGCAGTTTTGAGTTTACGTAACTCAGAACTCACATGTGACTGACTACATGGGGTTATGTTTTCCACCCACCACTCAATGCATTATTAAAGCAGCCTCAAACGGTAAACAAAGCTAATAACGAGAAAAGTCCTGCAGTAATTTTACTTTCTAACGTGAACAATGTTGTCGGCACTGCTTGAAGCCAACACCTATTTATAAGGTATACAGTTTTTAGTGCAAAATCGCTTTTGTTTATGTAGGAACTGGAAACATTTTGAGCGTGTTTGTACGCATGCGCCCGATTGCAGAATCTAGAGATGTAACACGAAATTTTTAAGAAAACCCCAGGAATTATTCGTTATATTTTTGGGAAAATGCATCCAACAAAGAATTCGATGTCGATAATTAAGCGTTTTGATGCTCGACGACCATCTCAAGAAATTATTCTTAGAAAATGCTTTGGGTGTTTGGGGAGGGGGTGCGTGCGCACCTGTGAACAGCGTACTCAAAGAAAAGTCAGTTAAATATAAAACTCGATATTTACGTTCAACATCTTCCAAGGATGCGGCAGGGCGATTTTGAAAAAACTCACCCCATTCCAAACTACCCTTTATATAGGACACTTTTTCGAACTTCTATTTTCTCAAAAATACCCTCAAAATAGCTTCTGAATAGCTTCTGAAGTCCCTTTTCATCCTGAATGACTCGTATAGATAGCAAATCGTAAGAGTTGGACAAACACAAAATACAGATGTCACTAAAACCTACAATTTATGTCAAAAACACGTTTTCTTTATTTCCGTCTTTCTTCTATCTTGCAGTTAACCACTTCCGAGATATATCTTGTTTGTGTCTGGATTTTCGGTGTTTTGTAAACACAGAGGTGAAGGATAATTTGTTTAAAATATATGTATAGTATTCCATCCAAAAATTCGATATCGAAATATTTCACAGTTGCACTCACATGACTTTCTCTACTCCTGTACTAACCATTCTTACAAACTCTTATTCCTGTATCTTCTTCGTGTTACTTGAGATAAACATTTGTACAAATTATCTTATTGCGTATTTCCTTATTAGGTACAAGAGGAATAGTAGAATACAGTAGGCTTTGTGCGATAGTCAAATGTTTTAAATCTTTCAGATTCCGCTCTCTTTGCACACTTAACATATAAAAAATGAACAACGATGATCCATTTCACGAAAGTTCTAAGTTTTCCGAAAATCACACACGTAACAAAGAATATCTCCGAAATGGTTCACCCTACAAGAAAATTTATTGAGACATAAATTGTGTATTTTAGCAAGATCTACATATTTTGTATAGTTTGATTTGGTCTATCTCTAACGGTTTACCAGTTATGCAAAAGTCGTCCAGAGTAAATACGACTACAGGGGCTATAGCCAGAAAATTCAAGATATACATTTCATTTGTCATCAAAATATCTCAAACATATGACATTTTAATCAAAATTGTTACAGCCATTTTCAAGAAAATAAAAATTTTCGAAAAATTTTCAATGTAAAGGGTAGTTTAGGATGGGGTTATTTTCTTCAAAATCTTCATGTGGCATCCTTGAAAGACATTAAACTTAAACACCAATTTTGGTTTTTAACTGGCTTTTTGTTCTTGGGTTATGTTTTTTGAACTTTTTCTAAAAAAAGGGTCTTTTGGGGGATTCAGGGGCTTGAAAACATATATTTCCGATATCAGATTTTATTTTAAGCAAGTAAAAGTGTTAAACATCGTTAGGTTTGATCCTCTTTAAGGCCCCCACAATTTGCCTAAACTCTGTTGGCAGCCCTGATGAACTGCCATGTCACTGAATTAAGTTCATTTATTTTTTTACAACACCGTAGCTATAAATCTTATTAACAGGCGCTGAAGACAGAAGGCTAGTGGCGGTGGCGGTCGAAAAGCGCTGGATTAACATATTTATATTTCCAATTGTACAGACTCTCTGAATATGGATCAAATTTAACCTTCCGCACACACACACACACACACACACACACACACACACACACACACACACACACACACACACACACGCGAGCAGATGAAACCTCAGCCGAATAAATGGTAAAATTAGAGAAAGCCTTGCTCTCCTCCTGCTCCTTCTTTTATTACTTTCGAGTTCTCTTTGAAATGGGCTCAGAAAGGCAACTTTTACGACAGTTGGTGCAACTGTAGGCACCAAAATTGCTTCCCAGCGTATAATTACTGTTTTTCTATATAACGGGGCTTCCCCACTATTGAACTTCGCACTGCAAACTGACTTTACTACATTTAAGCAACTTTTTATAACGCTCACATGATTTTCTCTACCCATAGCTAGTCTAGAAGTTTGAACAAGTGCCATAAAGTGCGAATTTCATAATTGAGACGATTCTGGTTTGAATCCCGTCGACAGCCAACCTTCGAAAGAAAACATGGTTCAGGATCGAACCTGCGAGTTCTCGAATGCCGGCCGCTACACCATTTGGTTATTTCAAGGTGTAAAATAACCTAGAACTGATCCGACATCATCAACAGCAGTCGGGAGTCACAGGGCTAACGGTGATCCCGGCACGCTTCTGGTAACTTCTGTTGTCCAATTTGAAATTGCCCGCTCAGATAGGAGCCGAATAAAAGGCAGAGTTTTACTGTCGTACCAACATACTGAAGCAAGTAAATGAACATATTCGCTCTAAATAAAACATAACTGATCAGTACAAAGGGAATATACTGGCGGCGTAACAACTAAAAACAGAGAAAAGCCATTTTATATTTTGGCATCTAATTCTCCTAATACAAAGTCATTCGCCACATTTTGGTTACACAAATTGAAACACTCTCGTACACAACCCAAAACTTCGATGACGACATTTCACCGGAAATATATTTCGAGGTCCCTGAACAAAAAGAAAAGCATTTCTAGAAAAAGGTCCGTGTGTGTGTGTGTGTGTGTGTGTGTGTGTGTGTGTGTGTGTGTGTGTGTGTGTGTGTGTGTGTGTGTGTGTGTGTGGACAGCATAACTCAAAAACCAAAAGTTGATTAGAAACCAAAGTTGGTATTTAAGTTTAATGTCTTTCTAGGACATGAAAATCTGATGTGTTGCACTCACATGACTTTCTCTACTCTTGTACTAACCATTCTTAAAAACTCTTATTCGTATATCTTCTTCGTGTTAGTTGAGATAAACATTTGTACAGATAATTATATTATTGCTTGTTTCCTTGTAGGTACAAGGGGAATATTAGAATACAGTAGGCTTTGCGCGATAGTAAAATATTTTAAAGCTTTGAGATTCTGTTGTCTTTGCACGCTTAACATATAAAAAAATTAACAACGATGTTCCATTTCACGAAAGTTCTTAAGTTTTCCGAAACCCACACACATAACAAGGGATATCTCCGAAATGGTGCACTCTACAAAAAATTTATTTGAACATAAATTGTGTATTTTAGCAAGATCTACGTTTTTTGTATAGTAAGATTTGGTCTATCTCTAACGGTTTACCAGTTACGCAAGTCGTCCAGAGTAAATACGACTACAGGGGCTATAGCCAGAAAATTCAAGATATACATTTCATTTGTCATCAAAATATCTCAAACATATGACATTTTAACTAAAATCGTTAAGAAGTTTTTCAAGAAAATCAAAATTTTCGAAAAATGCTCCATGTAAAGGGTAGTTTAGGGTGGGGCTATTTTCTTCAAAATCTTCGTGTCGCATTCTTGAAAAACTTTAAACTTAAATACCAACTTAAATACACAGACTGACACACACACACACACAGACCTTTTTTTCTAAAAATGTTTTTTTTTTTGGGGGGGGGGTTTCAGGGGGTCAGGTTTGGAAAAGTTGTCCATTTAGCAGAACAGCCGAACACAGGTGTAGTCGTTAGACTAGAAATCATGGTGGTTGTGAAAAAAACATTGTGTGGAAATGGAACAAATTCTGTGCACTGGTCGATGGAACGTTACTGCAGCTTTTCTCTAATCGCCAAGGCCCTTTGGATTTCAACATTGTCAGACCTGTCCTGTGCAAGCGGGCGGGCGGGCGGGCGGGCGGGCGGGCGGGCGGGCGGGCGGGCGGGCGGGCGGGCGGGCGGGCGGGCGGGCGGGCGTTACAGGTGGAAAATGGGGAAACAGAGGGACATAAAACGCATTTTAATTATTGCCAACCCCTCATGCATTTTTACGTAATGCCGGCATGATCGGATTGGTTCATCTCATTTTAACGCCCTTCGTCTGTCACTCCGGTAATTGGCTCGGGAAGGGTTTTTCCCATTTACCTGGACAGCTGTATGTTCGCCTGGCTCAGCGGGAATCCGAAAATACGCGGCAGCAATGCTGCTAATATTTTATCAAATTAACGAATACCAACAGAGATGTTGCATGTAATATGTGACAGCTGATTTTGACGTTTTATTTGAGAGAGACATTTTCCAGGCTCTAATTGGATAGAGGATCTCAAAACATCAAGGAACACGTGGGTAACCTCTTAGGGACAGTACTCAAAATTCAGCTTTTAACTTTCTCTACTAAGTAGTAAGTATAGGTAAGAATACTAAGTATTCCATCCAAAAATGCATGTCGAGATTTCACCGGAAATATATGTTTTGAGAGCCCCTGAAACCAAAAAAAGCATAACTCAAAAATGAAAAGTCAGTTAAAAACCAAAGTTGGTATTTAAGTTTAATGCCTTTCAAGGATGCGACACGAAGATTTTTAAAAAAATAGCCCCACCCTAAACTACCCTTTACATGGAAAATATTTCGAAAATTTTGATTTTCTTGAAAATGGCTGAAACGATTTTGATTAAAATGCCATATGTTTGAGATATTTTTATGACAAATGAAATGTATATCTTGAATTTTCTGGCTATAGCCCCTGTAGTCGTATTTACTCTGGACGATTTTTGCATAACTATTAAACTGTTAGAGATAGAACAAATCATACTATACAAAAAATGTAGATCTTGCTAAAATACACAATTTATGTCTCAATAAATTTTCTTGTAGGGTGAACCATTTCGGAGATATTCCTTATTATGTGTGTCAGTTTCGGAAAACTTAAGAACTTTCGTGAAATGGAACATCGTTTTTCATTTTTTTATATGTTAAACGTGCAAAGAGAACGGAATCTCAAAACTTTAAAAGATTTGACTATCGCACAAAGCCTACTGTATTCTAATATTCCCCTTGTACCTACAAGGAAATAAGCAATAAGATAATTTGTACAAATGTTTATCTCAACTAACACGAAGAAGATATAGGAATAAGAGTTTGTAAGAATGGTTAGTAAAAGAGTAGAGAAAGTCGTGTGAGTACAAGAGATCATATTTTTGGAAAAAGGTCCATGTGTGCGTGTGTGTTTCAGCAAAATCGGAACAGGAGCTGCAGAATGAGCCCCACACCAATACTTTTTTTCGAGCGCTGTGGGGTTATTTTGAATAGCCCTGTATATTTGGATTGGTCCATGCTAAGAGATACCTCCGGCGCATATTGTGCCAACATGCTTAGAGCAGAACAGACTTCCCAGAAATTGCGGAATTGGTAACGAGGGTTCTAGCGTTAGAGGAGGTGGTGGGGGGGGTGCCCTTAACAATAACTGCTTCCCACCCTCTCCTCTTGGGGAATTACCTGAGGTTTCAGTCTCTCTTACAAGCAAGAACAGGATACATACAGCATAACAATAAATTAGTGCAAAGTGAAATCAAATCAAATATCTGCAAGCAGCCATTTCCATGCAAATTAATATTGCTTTAAAGAGATTTATTTACAAAGTTCATAAACGAGGGGCGCGTGTGTTTACTTAGGAGATCAGGGGGTTACAGCCCTGCTGGAAAAGAAGAAGGTCTGGTACATTCACCTGAGATTCGCCTTCCACTGTCGTTCACTTTTATATCTCCTCTATAATATTTTTTGTACACAAATGTTTCGAGGACTGGAATGAAAAATCTGATGTGTTGCACTCATATGACTTTCTCTACTCTTATACACAAAATCAATTTAGTAAAATGCACTGTTTAGAATCACCTGTTTGTTATCGTCTTACGAAGTCACGTAGGAGATGAGGCATAACTACTGACCAATGAACTGTTGACAGTTGCAATACGCGGCTAGAGGCGTGGCGCTGTAGTGAGTACAAGAAAAGGTCGGGCGTCGTACAAAAACGTTTTAATTTTCCTTAGATTTATCTCAAAACTTCTTAATGTCTGGAAAACTTGCAAATCTTGTTTCAGATAAGCACCATTTATTGAGTTAAACGATTTTTATCAAAATAACTGAACATGTTTGTCTATTAAGTTATAACACAGTTTTTGCTTTCGAATGAAAGAATTTCTTGTAATAAGTATGCAATAAACCGCCTTTGTTGGGCTGCATTACAATTTAATTATATTTCTGTGAATTTGTACAGTTTCTGAAATTTGTCGAAATCTGTTAGCAGCTTTTTATAGGCCAATAAGCTGGTCACGTGAAGTTTTTAGTGTGTAGGACATGGTGTGACACAAACAACAGTTGTAGCTTAATAAGTAACGATTTAGTGAGCCAAGCACTGCCTGCCGTTCACCCTAAGTGCTCGCTTGTAAACAGCGTACCAGTCAGTATACTAGAAGTGCCCCTAGCCTAAAACAGCTTGACCGATTACCCCAAAATTTTCATGGGAAGGTTTTTATGCCATCCGTGTTACTATGTAACGTATTACATTCACATGCTTTTCTCTACTCGGTTTTCTTTTACATAGCACATTCACATACCCTTCTCTACTCACCCTTCGATTCATAGAATTCTCCATAGGACTGAAATAGACGTGTAATCTATTACATTCACGCTGTTTTCTTCACTCGCTTTCACTTTACGTAACAGAATCACATGTATCTCTCTAGTCGCTCTTCTACAAACAATTCATGGAATTTTCTGTTTGATATAGAACTACAACGTATCAGAGGGTTTTCTCTACTCACTTTTCTTTTACGAAACACATTCACATGTCCTTCATTACTCACCTTTAACATACAATTCATACAATTTTTTAATATTGAAACAGAAATGCAACGTATCACATTCATACGACTTTTTCAACTCACTGTTTTTACGTAACACATTTACATATCCACTCACTCTTCAACACACAATTCATATAATTTTCTATACCCATTATTGAAATAGAAATGCAATGTATTACATTCACATGGTTTTCTCTACTCACCTTTGTGTTACGTAACACATTCATACATTCTTCTCTACTCACTCTTCAACATACAATTCATATATTTTCTATACCTATTATTGAAATATAAATGCAACGTATTACATTCATATGACTTTCTCTACTCAAGCTTCTTGGTGTGGTATTTGTGGTTATTGAAAAGTGCTTTTACATGGTGTCTTCCCGGGGTTTTATTTATTTTGTTTAACTTTTGTTCTTTATAGTATTCTGAGAGCTTTAATGAACCTTTTGAAGCAGAATATTTTAAATTCCTGCAAAGAAACAAAGCTATTTGACAAATGCAACGGAAGTCTAAATGTTGTAGAGATAAATCAAACTATGGGCAACGCCGGGTATTTCAGTGCTATTTAATAACTTTGTACAAAAGCTTTAACACTGATAAAGTTGTGTGGGGAGGTTCATACCGACATTAACACTGCCCCCCCCCCTCCCACAATCACATATTTTGAACACGGGTTCCCTGGGGATTGCAATAAATCACACGCTTATCGACCTGGATCTGAATGCAGGAATTTGGGGGTGTCGAAGTAAAATATTCGGGTTGTCCGGGAACATCCATTATCTTTACACGTGCGGCGGCGGCAGCGGCGGGGGCAGCGTTTAATCAGGTAAATGCCACCGGTAAAACTCCTTCCAGGAACCCAGGCAGGCAAGAATTCAACATAGCTGTTTCACACGAAACGGTTTTCTCGTATTGATTTGTCTGTCCCCAGGCGTTTGACATACAGACCTCTCTCTGCGTGTGATTCAAACTGCGGGGATTACCCCAACTACGTCATCATGCAATGTGACATCTGTATTGCCAATATCCAACAACACACTCCGCCACTACTCTTACTTCTTCCACTGCTATAAACAGAGCAAGTAGAAAAAACTTGACATAGTAAAAAATCTGATGTGTTGCACTCACATGACTTTCTCTACTCTTGTACTAACCATTCTTACAAACTCTTATTCCTATATCTTCTTCGTGTTAGTTGAGATAAACATTTGTACAAATTATCTTATTGCTTATTTCCTTGTAGGTGCAAGGGGAATATTGGAATACAGTAGGCTTTGTGCGATAGTCAAATCTTTTAAAGCTTTGAGATTCCGTTCTCTTTGTACACGTAACATATAAAAAAATGAACAACGATGACCCATTTCACGAAAGTTCCAAGTTTTCCGAAACTCACACACATAGCAAGGTATATCTCTGAAATGGTTCACCCTACAAGAAAATTTATTGAGACATAAATTGTGTGTTTTAGCAAGATCTACATTTTTTGTATAGTATAATTTGGTCTATCTCTAACGGTTTACCAGTTATGCAAAAGTCGTCCAGAGTAAATACGACTACAGGGGCTATAGCCAGAAAATTCAAGATATACATTTCATTTGTCATAAAAATATCTCAAATATAAGGTATTATAATCAAAATCGTTAGAGCCATTTTCAAGAAAATCAGAATTTTCGAAAAATTTTCCATGTAAGGGGTAGTTTAGGGTGGGGCTATTTTCTTCAAAATCTTCGTGTCGCATCCTTGAAAGACATTAAACTTAAATACCAACTTTGGTTTTTAACCGACTTTTCGTTTTTTAGTTATGCTGTCCACAGCCTGACACACACACACGGACTTTTTTCTAAAAATGCTTTTTTGGATTCAGGGGGCCTCAATATATAATAATGCCCCTGGCTTTTGAAAACAGTTTTGCATTGACACTAAAGGTTCATTCAATATATTGCCGAACAAAGATAAAAAAATGCTAAAATGTGTAAAAATTCACGATTTAGACTAAATATTTGTTGTTGCAATAACTAAAATTCATGACTCGTACATCTCTCCTCATAGAAAGAATAGAATTTTAAAGTCTGCAAATAGCGACCCGCTTTTTACATATTTGACTACCACTGTACTGCTCTTGTATGCATAATGGAACTATTTCTACAAATGTTTATCTGAGTGAGGTATAAAAAGTAAATGAAGCGAGGATGTTGTGTGAGTTTAATATCAGATTTTTGTTCAGTTGGAGAGAAATCAAATATTGCTACGTTGTGTATTTACTTGCCGTATGAATAAAATGGGCGCATTTTCTGGGAGTTGAATAATAATTCACCCCATTTGACTAGCAGGCATTTCCAGGAATATCTCGCAAGTATCGATCTCTCTGCCTGCCCACGTGTTATTCGTTATTCCAAAGAGTTATTTTTAGCACAACTTAATATAGATGTTTCGTGTGCATACATAACCTCTCTCACACGCTGCTGCATATTTCTGCCATGCGTTTTCAACTCGTGCAAGTTATTTCTGACCCGTTATGGAAATGGTTCAACAGGCTATTTATACAGGGTGTAAACGAGTAACAGTGCACGGATTTTACTGGTGATGAGACAGGAAACCTATTGTATAGGATGACAAATTACAAAACTGTGCCTTAAAATTGTTTTTGGGTATGCACGCCACTGATCATGACCATTGCAGCTGTAACGCATGATGAGGAAACAAGCGGGAGAATCTTGGAGCCTGTCTGTTTGGCATAATGGTTATTGTGCCCGGACGCGAAGGCACCACAGGTTCAAATACTCATAAGCCCATCTTTTTTTCCTACCTCCCTCTTCCCCTCCCCCTCTCTTTCTTTCTTTTCATTAACACATGCTTAATTTAATTTGATTTACAGGAAACATTTGTCTCGCGTTGTAATTTTTCGTTCAAGTAATGTTCAAACTTTTTGTTTTAAGTTTTTTTGCCGTTATTTACACTTGCATTAATAAATTATTTAACAAATGTAAACTATACTATGTGCATGGGGGTATTTTTCTATTTTAAAGTATAAACACAACATTTTTCTCAAAATGGAAAAGAAAGGAAAAAAAAAAAGTTTACGCATCTCCGGGCTTGAACTCGATTTATGGGATTCATTAGGTCGGCATAACCGTGCGGCCAAAGCACACGTTTTAGAACTCTCCTATGTTTCTGTAGCCGCTCGCCAGGACCTGTTATCCACTGCAGTGGCGTGCAGTCTCCAATTGGTTTAGAAATGATTCCTCAGAGACAGCATTAAGTTCCTAATAACTACTATTTCGATTACAGTGGATACTATTGGCATATTTGTTTCTGTTTATGATTTATTGGTGACAATCTCTAATTACTTTCAATACGTATAACTTATTAACTTGAGGTCGTAGACCTTTGGCTTCATATGTCAAATTTTCTATGAACCTCCTCATCATTTTAAAACACAAATTACATGGCTGGAAATGTGTTTGTGGTGAAGTCTCGACATCGAATATCTGTCTGCTTCTGTGGTAAGGAAAGTAAAAATTTCAATCATTTTTATGCACGTGAAATAGTAAAGGGATGCAGCCCGTTGTGTGGATTACAAAGGCACAGGTAGAAAAGGTCGTCTTCCTCGCACATTAAATATGTTGATGCACTGGCGGGGGAGGGGGAGAAAGAGAGAGACTCCCTCCCTATACAATTCTGAGAGAGAGAGAGAGAGGTAGAAAGCGGAACAAACGCTAATGCAAAACATAAATAACTCGCACCCCGCCTCCCATTGTATCTTATCTTAATGGCTTCTACAAAGGTCGATGTCATTTGTTTTGACGCAAGACGTGCTTTGTTTAATTCGCGAAATAGTTCACCCTCTCATGCACTTTCGCTGATTGCCCGAGATTTATAGGCGTACGTACATGTTCGATCCCAGAAAGGGTCTTGATTTATGGACCAACTCGCATGTAGCCGTCAAGGTCTGCTGAAAATCTGGAGCGAGCGAGCGAGCGAGCCAAAGCAACATCTGATTTACTCCATTCATTTGGATCCTTTTATTCAATTTAATTTAGTTTTGACCTCGACGTGATGGATATTTGGTGTGTTGAAATTCTGAATTCAAACACAAACTTTTTTTTCCTTACTTTCACCGGAAATATGTTTTGAGGTCCCCTAAATCCAAACAAGCATTGTTAGAAAAAGATTTCTCTGTGTGTGTGTGATGCTACACGAAGATTTTGAAGAAAATAGCCCCACCCTAAACTATCCTTTACATGGAGAATTTTTCGAAAATGTTGATTTTCTTGAAAATGGCTCTAACGATTTGGATTAAAATATCATATGTTTGAGATATTTTTATGACAAATGAAATGTATATCTTGAATTTTCCGGCTATAGCCCATGTAGTCGTATTTACTCTGGACGACTTTTGCATAACTGGTAAACCGTTAGAGATAGACCAAATCTTAATACACAAAAAATGTAGATCTTGCTAAAATACATAATTTATGTCAGAATAAATTTTTTCGTAGATTGGACCATTTCGGAGATATTCCTCGGTACGTATGTGAGTTTGGAAAAACTTGAAATGGAACATCGCTGTTCACTTTTTTATACGTTAAGTGTGCAAAGAGAACGGAATGTCAAAGCTTTAAAAGATTTGACTATTGTACGAAGCCTACTGTATTCTAATATTCCCTTTGTACCTACAAGGAAATAAGCAATAAGATAATTTGTACAAATGTTTATCTCAACTAACACGAAGAAGATATAGGAATAAGAGTTTGTAAGAATGGTTAGCACAAGAGTAGAGAAAGTCGTGTGAGTGCAACACAAGATGTTTTTAGTGTCTCCAAAGAAACCGAAGGCTACTGCGCAAATGCAGTCTAAGTCCAAAAGGTTTAGGGAGAAATTGTCAAACCACTAACAACGCCGAGTATTTCAGCTAGTTTTCAGTAAATTCATATTCATTTAAAATATTTACTTATATCTCAAAGTTTTGATATGTATCTTATTATTGTTTTGTCACAGTTAAGATTGGACACAAGGTGTGTTTGCACGCCACTGCTATGGATAATCGGTTGTGGCGAGCGGCTATAGAAACATAGAGTAGTTCTAAAACGTGTGCTTTGGCGGCGCGGTTAAAGGATGCGATACGACGATTTTTAAGAAAATGCCTCCACCCTAAGCTACCCTTTATGTACATCCAAAATTTTCCTAGAGATAATGTTTTTCACTTCGGTATGCCCTTAAGCGAGCGAATCGTGTGCCGATCTTGAATGTGGTGGAAAGGGCTAATCAACTGAGTGGCTGTAAACAATAAAATTGGTACTAGCGCATCGTGTGTGTGTGTGTGTGTGTGTGTGTGTGTGTGTGTGTGTGTGTGTGTGTGTGTGTGTGTGTGTGTGTGTGTGTGTGTATTTGGCTGCGCAGTAAATCAAACGCTTTGTGGCTGAACCAACAATGGATATTAGACCTACAATGGAGATATTGGGGCGTAGGATGCGTTCAGTGGTAATTATGTTGTAACTCTCCAATTATTGAGATGTAGGTCAGTGCAGCAGCCAAAACGAGGTTACTCTATGCATGCACAGATTTGGTTTACGAATCGATGTCCGAGATATAGGTTAAGTTACCAAGTGCGATATGATAGCCTCGAAATTGTGACCCATAACATTTATTTCCGGTGAACTCTCGACATTGAATTTTTCGATGAAATACAATACTTTAGTTATTATTGCTTACCATTAGATACAATAGAATGCTGAGTAGAATCTTCCGTTTACATTTAAATAAATTACAACTATAGACCTGGTTAAACCATTATAATGTGTGTCAAATAAAATTTTTTCGTATGATTAGCTATTTCCGAGATATTCTTTGTTAAATACTTCGTACTTTTTCGAGCAAAAATCGCTCTTTATTTTTTCTTTCTTATGTAAACAGAAGCGATTTTCAAACGCATCACTTGGTGGCCGAGTAATATGTATGAAACTATAATTATGATTATTATAGGTGTATAATTTTATAACTTATGATGAATATCACTCATTGTGGATGTTCAGGGCGTAGTTAGTTACAAAATAATCCACCCGATGGAGCAGATCTCCCTATATCTGTTCCACCAACTAAGCTAGAGGACACTGAGAGTTCAGTCTCTGGGTCAACAGAAAATTCCAATGTTGATGAGTATTTCCCAGCACGCAAGTCGCAGCATTTTAGTCGAGAAGAGTTAAATGACTTACTAAGAGACTTAGGTCTTACCAAGGACAAGAGCGAAATACTAGGATCGAGATTAAAAGAGAAAAGTATGCTGGGCCCAGAAACCACATTTTCCTAGAGATATAGAATTTACCAAGTTGTTTAAGATGGAAGACCAGCTTGTTTATTGCAGTGATGCACCAGGTTTAATTCAACAACTGGGAATACCAACATATGATACTAATGACTCGCTTTTATTTATTGATGCTTCAACACGAAGGCACAAGGTGAAGATTCCATCAAGAAATCAAAGAAATGGAGAGGAGATATCAAGGTTGGTGGAATGTTGCGATCCTAGCGGACTACGGTTGGTACTTGCAAATGGAAATCGCCCAACCAGCCATCTTTCCAGGTAAGGAAAAATGTGACGTCATACCCTCTCAAAGATATGCAGGTATTTATTTTTATTTAAATTTTTCATTCTTATTTTATTTTATAACGCACTTTTTTAACATCAAACATACCATTGTTCATTATAATATTTAGTTATTTATGGAATAATTCAATTTAGCACATTCAAATTAGTTAATATCACATTTAGGATCTCAAACCGCCGGAAGAATTTTTTTTTGCAGGCCAGTGTAATCTTTTACCTTTAAGTACATATCTGTTTTATAATTAGAATTCTTAATTATATTAATTTACTCTTAAATAGAATCCTGATTGCGTTTATTTCCCAGGAGAATTACTTCTTTTATTTCATCAATGGTTTATTTCCCGAAGACTCGACATATAAAACCGATAATTAGTCTGCTATTTTCGGCTAAATCGTTTGACTTATTACGGTTTTATAATGTCGTTATTCAAAACGACAAACGGAAAAGGAAACTAAAGACAAAGAAATTAATGTCAATATTTATGAACTCACATGACTTTCTCTACTCTTGCACTAACCATTCTTACAAACTCTTATTCCTATATCTTCTTCGTGTTAGTTGAGAAAAACATTTGTACAAATTATCTTATTGCTTATGTCCTTATAGGTACAAGGAGAATATTAGAATACAGTAGGCTTTGTGCGATAGTCAAATCTTTTAAAACTTTGTGAAAGTTTAAATTTTTCCGAAACTCACACACATAACAAGGAATATCTCCGAAATGGTTCATCCTACAAGAAAATTTCTTTGGATATAAATTGTTTATTTTAGCAATATCTACATTTTTTGTATAGTATGATTTGGTCCATCTCTAACGGTTTACCAGTTATGCAAAAGTCGTCCAGATTAAATACGACTACAGGGGCTATAGCCAGAAAATTCAAGATATACATTTCATTTTTCATAAAAATATCTCAACCATATGACATTTTAATCAAAATTGTTAGAGCCATTTTCAAGAAAATCAAAATTTTCGAAAAATTTTCCATGTAAAGGGTAGTTTAGGGTGGGGCTATTTTCTTCAAAATCTTTGTGTCGCATCCTTGAAAGACATTAAACTTAAATACCAACTTTGGTTTTTAACCGACTTTTCGTTTTTGAGTTATGCGTCGTGGTACTATAGCTTTGGTTATATCACCTCCTCCTTGCGGTTCCGCGTACCTTAGTATTTTGTTACGTCTGTGAACATCTGAAATATGCATGCGCAGTAAAATCATTAGGTCGCCAATAAAAATGGAAGACAAAAGATTTGGTGAATATTCTAGCCAGGATATTGTTATCTTAATTGAAAAACAGATGCATTTAGATTAGTAGGCTATTCACTAGGGTAGGTCTGCTCTATTTAAATTGTTCATTCATATCATCATATGTTTAATTCCTCATTTCCATTTATTAAACACTAAAATTCCTGTTATTGTTGTTCTTACAGCCTACTAAATTAGCTGTAGTGCCAACTGTGAAAATAAGTATTAAAATTTATGAATGTTATTTTAAGTTGTTTGTTTTTAAATCACTATAAATATTATATAGTATTAAATAAATTAGTTATTAATTATTTCGCGGAATACCTCTGAAAAAATACTCTAGAGTTTTTCATACTTGGGATAGTTATATAAATCCCTCTTGTAATATTACTGCATATAATCATATATCCTCTTCTTTATAATTAAAAGTAAACAAAAGTATAGTTTCAGATACGCTTCTCTGAAACTGGTTTTAATATCTAGTTCTGAAAATAACCCACAGAGGGTGTTATTGCAATTACATAATATAAATCAACATTTTAATTCAAATATTTCAGTTAAAATAAACATTTTAGCGTTTATAGAAACAGACAAGGGGCTAAAATTGTCGTACAAGGAAAAATAATACAGAATATTAATTGCTCTAATTACCTCAGCTGCAATATATCGTATATATGTTGGTGTTATCAAATGCTGGGCTTTGCCAATGAAGCCATTAATACTCTTGCCTAATTTTTGCTACTGCTGTTTTTCGAGGAATTTCTCGAACAATTTATAGCTTTTTACTTCCTCTACTGGTAACTAAAAGAAAGTATTGTATTCCACCTACAAATTCGATATCGAGATTTCACCGGAAATATATGTTTTGACACCCCTGAATGCAAAAAAAGGATTTTAAGAAAAACGGCAGTGTGTGTGTGTATGTGTGTGTGTGACTTTGGACAGCATAACTCAAAAACGAAAAGTAGGTTAAAAAGCAAAGTTGGTATTTAAGTTTAATGTTCTTCAAGGATGCGATACGAAGATTTTGAAGAAAATAGCCCCACCCTAAACTACCCTTCACATGGAACATTTTTCGAAAATTTTGATTTTCTTAAAAATGGCTGTAACGATTTTGATTAAAATGCCATATGTTTGAGATATTTTAATGACAAATGAAATGTATATCTTGAATTTTCTGGCTATAGCCCCTGTAGTCATATTTAGTCTGGACGACTTTTGCATAACTGGTAAACCGTTAGAGATTGACCAAATCATACTATACAAAAATGTAGATCTTGCTAAAATACACAATTTATATCTAAATAAATTTTCTTGTAGGGTGAACCATTTCGGAGATATTCCTTGCTGTGTGTGTGAGTTTCGGAAAACTTAAGGAAATGGAACATCGTTGTTCATTTTCTTAAAAGATTTGTCTATCGCACAAAGCCTACTGTATTCTAATATTTATCTTGTACCCACAAGGAAATTAGCAATAAGATAATTTGTACAAATGTTTATCTTAACACGAAGAAGATATAGGAATAAGAGTTTGTAAAAATGGTTAGTACAAGAGTAGAGAAAGTTATGTGAGTGTAACGCGTAATATGTTTAAAATTTAAAAGCAAAACTTAGCACCTGATATACAATGTGCAGAACACAATAAGTATAATGGTCAGAGTTCAGTTGTAAGATTAAGGTTTTACCAAAATGACGTTCATATTTTTGCGGTGTACCTGGAAGAAGTATAAAGAGAGGGAGGGATGGCAGAGCTTAGGGAGATATAAAACACAAAGAGGAAGGTGTAAAGAGGATTACCACACGTAGGTACGTGGGGAAGTCAGAAGAATATGAGGCGCATTTTTCATCTAGCTACACGAAAGCCAACAAGAAAAGAACAACCCCACAAACAACTGTGTGGTTAATGGAAGAGAGAGGGAGGGGGCGAAGTGGTGTGATTGATTCTGGGGGTGGGTGCCGTGCAGTGTTGATGACCCTGCAATCCAGTAGCTCGAGGGTTCCTCCTACCCACATAACTGACTTTAAACGGCCGTATAAACTTGTAGCCCTACCTTATTTGGATTGCCCGTAAATATTCATTGGTGGCTGCTAGGGGAGGTTACAGGGAAACTTCGAGGGGTGTTCACGGAAGTGGTGTGGGATTTAGTAGTGTTCGGCATCTTACCTATTTGTCTACTTGGTCCTTTTGTTTCACCGAAACGTATTTCCGAAATAACTCCAGAACCAGTAGTCTAAACTGAACAAACGAACAGTTTTGAAGCTCTCTTTAAGGCGCACCAGGCGACACCTCGAGCGTCCACCTAGGACATATATCCCCTGTATCAGGACCTCGTAAATACCGGACCTGACACTGTGATTCAAGATGGCGGCCTATGTGGTGGGAACTACTTATAAACAACTCGTCTACAGGCTACGATTTCAACGCAGTAAAATAAAAATGTGGTGTAATAACACGCCTATTTTGAGAATATGGTCTGTGTTAAACACAAAAACACTGTCTTAAACATAACCTCAAGTAAACAAAAAAATAATGACATTTAATATTAAACGATAACCCTTGGGCAATGAAATATATAACCTTAAATAACGTTCATGCAATCTACAGTTTTGCATGCCATTATGTAACTGCATTACACACTCAAATTAAATATATGAAATATATGAAATACGTAACCGTAAATCAGCATTGTAAAGTAACTTTGGTATAGTCTCCAGTTTTACATGCAGCAACATAACATTTCTTCTAAACTACAGCTACACATTTAAATTATAAAGACAAAAGATAATGTATAAATACAAGCAGCATACTACTTATATGTAACAAACTGTAGGAGAGCTGCGTGTCGAAATTATTGTCTTTCACTATTCACCATATTATATACTCACCGGCAACACACATAACGCTGCAATTTATATTAATTAAATACTGAATTTAGAAGCGATGCGTTGCAATTTACCTTTTGTTTTAACTGAAAGTTTCTCATTTTTAATTTGCATCCGGGAATGCAACAGCTACGGGGCATTGTGATGTTTGAGGTTAGGTTGAGGTATGACTACATTAACGTAAACTACTGGAACAGTTTTTCTTCAACAACCACTCACCACTGTAATCGTGAGACAAATTGTACTTGGAAACATATAAATTAACCACACTATACGGCTAATGTAGCCATAGTCTTAGATGAAACACAATAAACAAACACGTGGATAGCACACGGCACAGTCAACACATTATTAGATTGCTAATATGAAGACAAACTTACATAGGAATTGTTATAAGAAACAATAACTCAAAGGCATAGAAAACAATACGGAGGATAGCGTGTGGAAACACCTCGGAAATCAGGACCAACAGCCGACGCCATTGTTGTACAACTGGGATGCCAGGGTCAGGTCCGTTAATCCAGAGGGTCCTGACTGTATCTAGAATATATAATATAGGAAGCAAATAATTAAAGTTAGAAATGTTAGTTGTCTATGAGTCAGTGTGTGGCACGTTCGCAGTTCCTTATTTAGCTATAGGAGCTGCATGCATGGCAGTAAATCAAATGAGCGGATGTGGTAAACGCCTAAGAGAACACACACTTGCACTAAATCGTGAATTAATGTAATATTTGGTGCAGCTGTCTGCACTAAATCAGTCAACAAGAAGACTGGCCAGGTGAGTGAGTCTGAACAGGAACCGGAAGGACCTACATTGATTTGGACAGCTGCTGGACTTGGCACCTGTTGTGTTTGTCACGTGTTTGTACCTCCTTAAGCCGAACTTAATTACTGCTCTAATCCCATCCAGCATTGTTCTCCCAGCCTTTTGTTCTTGGGTTATGGTTAGAGGAAGAAAATGTTGAAGTTGGTAGCCCTGCCGATAGTCTCTCCACGCCCAAGTCAATTCAAATGCGCGCTGAGGGTAGGGACGCAATTCTGCGGAACCACCCTTCACGAACTGAAATTGCCTTCTCTTCACCACGGTCCTTTATTCAAAAGTTGGAGGGTTAAAATTCCAGCCACTTTAAAACTTCTTGTGCAAACCAAGTAACAAAGCTACAGGTTGATTTGAAGAAGTCACTTAAAATAGGGGAAAGAGATTCCCCTCCGTTCATTAATATCTGCTCGAACTGTCCTGTTTGGAGAAGTAATCCAACTGAACTCAATCGTAATTATTTAGTTGTGGACCACAAATAAAATGATTCCAGTGTTGGGTGTAGACGTCAGTTTAATCAGAACGAATAGGCGTGTTCGTTCAAATCAAGAATGGTGAACTAACAATTTAATATTTTTAATTACTCTGCTGGTTAGTAGGGAAAGTATTGTATCACACCCAAAAATTCGATGTTGAGATTTCACCGGAAATATGTTTTGAGACCCCCTGAATAAAAAAAAAGCATTTTTAGAAAAAGGTCCCTGTATCTGTCTGTCAGTCTGTGGACAGCATAACTCGAAAACGAAAAGTCGATTTAAAACCAAAGTTGGTATTTAAGTTTAATGCCTTTCAAGGATGCGACACGAAGATTTTAAAGAAAATGACCCCACCCTAAACTACACTTTACATGGAACATTTTTCGAAAATTTTGATTTTCTTGAAAATGGCTCTAACAATTTTTATTAAAATCGTCATATGTTTAAGATATTTGTATGAAAAATCTGATGTGTTGCACTCACATGACTTTCTCTACTCTTGTACTAACCATTCTTACAAACTCTTATTCCTATATCTTCTTCGTGTTCGTTAAAATAAACATTTCTACAAATTATTTTATTGGTTATTTCCTTGTAGGTACAAGGGGAATATTAGAATACACTAGGCTTTGTGCGATAGTCAAATCGTTTAAAGCTTTGAGATTCCGTTCTCCTTGCACGCGTAACATATAAAAAAATGAACAACGATGTACCATTTCACGAAAGTTCCAAGTTTTCCGAAACTCACACACATAACAAGGAATATCTCCGAAATGGTTCACCCTACAAGAAAATTTATGGAGACATAAATTGTGTATTTTAGCAAGATCTACATTTTTTGTATAGTATAATTTGGTCTATCTCTAACGGTTTACCAGTTATGCAAAAGTCGTCCAGAGTAAATACGACCACAGGGACTATAGCCAGAAAATTCAAGATATACATTACATTTGCCATCACAATATCTCAAACATATGACATTTTAATCAAAATCGTTAAGAGCCATTTTCAAGAAAATCAAAATTTTCGAAGAAGTTTCCATGTAAAGGGTAGTTTAGGGTGGGGCTATTTTCTTCAAAATCTTAGTGTCGCATCCTTGAAAGACATTAAACTCAAATACCAACATTGGTTTTTAAACAACTTTTCGTTTTTGAGTTATGCTGTCCACAGACTGACAGAGTGACACACAGACACACACACGGGCCTTTTTCTAAAAATGCTTTTTTGGGATTCAGGGGGCCTCAAAACGTGTATTTCTGGTGAAATCTTGACATCGAATTTTTGGGTGGAATACAATACTTCCCCTACTTACCAGTAGAGAAAGTAAAAATGAAATGTATATTTTGAATTTTCTGGCTATAGCCTATGTAGTCATGTTTACTCTGGATGACTTCTGAATAACTCGTAAACCCTAAGAGATAGACCAAATCTTACTACACAAAAAATGTAGGTCTTGCTAAAATACACAATTTATGTCTGATTAAATGTTTTTGTAGAGTGAACCATTTCGGAGATATTCCTTGTTATTTGTGCCAGTTTCGGAGAACTTAAAAACATTTGTGAAATGGAATATCGTTGTTTTATATGCTAAGTGTGCAAATAGAACGAAAATATGTTTGTCTTAAACGAAACCTTTAGAGACATTTTTGAAAAACCGTTAAAAACGAAACATTTCTCCACTATTTTCGTTTAAATAAGGACCTCTAAGAGAACAGCTGCCTAACGTCAGAGCGCCATATTGAAATGTTACGGAATATGAAAGGAGCTGCCCAAGATGAACAAAAAGTTCATTAAAAAGATCTGGCAGAGATTAACGAATCTAAGGCGAAAGTGGACCGATTCATTAGCAGAGTCTTCTGTCATCTTCTGTGCCAAGGATTAAGGCTTTATTAGACGCCTTGTTATAATAAATATCTTGCTGTCACTTTCTTATTAATGATCGCTCGAGCGCACGCTCGGGAAATATCCGATCGTTAAAGTAATTTGAGGAAACGCCACGAAATATTTAATATCAGGTCATGCAACCTTTTACACGAAATAAATTAATTTCAACTTTTCCAAGGCTTAAAACTGCCATATTGATTTACTTTCTGCCCTGCTTACATATAGCTTGTCGAGATTTTACCCAAAATTCACATTTTGAGGTCCTCCGAATCGAAGAAAATCAATGAGTTTCTCTACTCTTGTACTAACCATTCTTACAAACTCTTATTCCTATATCTTCTTCGTGTTAGTTGAGATAAACATTTGTACAAATTATCTTATTGCTTATTTCCTTGTAGGTACAAGGGAAATATTATAATACACAAATAACAAGAAATATCCCTCGAAAACACACACAACACACACACGGAGATTCATGGGTCCTCAAAACATATTTCCGGTGAAATCTCGACATCGAATTTTTGAGTGGAATATAATACTTCCTCTACTTAGATTACTAGGGAAAGTAAAATTGAATGAAAGTGGATGGAGAAAGCCTTGTGAATGTAACAGCAGTTTTTTAAATACAGAAGTTCGCCTCTGCGTCATATACTTTTTCTTTTTGGGTTATGTTGTTCACAGATGTGCAAATATTAAGCTTGTTGTAAAATAAACGTGGGTTTTGTGTGGTTTCGTTTGCGCAGGAAGGAATTTACCTTCTGAGAGAATATCAACCTACATTTTGTTAGACCATAGTTTCGCCTCTGTCTGCGATTTAACAATGTGACGTCTGTCTGCTATGGCGTATCAGAATCAATACAGTGGTTTGCTTTACCCTACTACTCGTTATTCCATGGAATTATAAATACTCTTTGGAGTGCAACAGATGAAGATCGCATTTGCATTTCTATACAGCTTCCTTATGCAAACATTTTCCATTCCAGACTTCGTCACTTTCTTCAAATGTAGATGTCACGGCCGTCTGAACACATTCCTTGTGTTACTTCGTTAAGAGTGACAAGTATAGAACATCTTTTGTTTTTATTCTGTGTCGCATTTGCTTTCACTTTCGTGAAATGGAACATCGTTGTTCATTTTTACTTTCTCTAGTAGTAAGTAGGGGAAGAATTGTATTCCACCCAAAAATTCGATGTCGAGATTTCACCGGAAATATATGTTTTGAGGTCACCTGAGTCCAAAAAGAAAAAGCATTTTTAGAAAAAGGTCTGTGTGTGCGTCTGTCTGTGTGCCTGTGGACAGCATAACTCAAAAACGAAAATTCGGTTAAAAACCAAAGTTGGTATTTAAGTTTAATATCTTTCAAGGATGTAACACGAAGATTTTGAAGAAAATAGCCCCACCCTAAACTACCCTTTACATGGAAAATTTTTCAAAAATTTTGATTTTCTTGAAAATGGCTCTAACGATTTTGATTAAAATGTCATATGTTTGAGATATTTTGATGATAAATGAAATGTATATCTTGAATTTTCTAGCTATAGCCTCTATAGTCGTATTTACTCTGGACGACTTTTGCATAACTGGTAAACCGTTAGAGATAGACCAAATCATACTATACAAAAAATGTATATCTTGCTAAAATACACAATTTATGTCTCAATAAATTTTCTTGTAGGGCAAACCATTTCGGAGATATTCCTTGTTATGTGTGTGAGTTTCGGAAAACTTGGAACTTTCGTGAAATGGGTCATCGTTGTTCATTTTTTTATATGCTACGTGTGCAAAGAGAACGGAATCTCAAAGCTTTAAAACAAAGCCTATGTATTCCAATATTCCCCTTGTACCTACAAGGAAATAAGCAATAAGATAATTTGTATAAATGTTTATTTCAACTAACAGGAAGATATAGGAATAAGAGTTTGTAAGAATGGTTAGTACAAGAGTAGAGAAAGTCATGTGAGTGTAACACATCAGATTTTTAAGGAATAATTTCTGAAGCTCTCTTCATTCTGGATGACTTTTGCACAACGGTAAGTGATAGACAAAATCTTACTAGACAAAAAATGTAAATGTCCTTAAAGCACAATTTATGTGAGCTGTATTTTCTGTGGAGTTAACCACTTCGGAGATATTCCTTACTTTATTTTGAGTTATAGAATACCACACTGTGTTCTCTATTTGGAAACTGTTATTTGTTTTTTTTTTTTTCTACCTCCCTATTGTTTGTGCAAAGAGAATAGAGTTTAAAAGACACCATATAGCGACCAGCTCCTAAAATTATGGCTTAACGCCTTTGATTTTCTGTAATTAAGAATGTGCCGCCACTGGAACTCAGTAACCAAATGCTTCATTCTGTCTCAGCGGGTGATTTCAAAGTCCCCTTTCCTGCCTGCAGTTGAGCACCGCTGTAATAGAACCGACGACCTCCCGAATGTAGACTCGGTATTATCAAGAGATGCCTTACATAACATAAGGTAACCTACCCCACCCCACTCCACCCCATCCCATCCCAGTAAAACTCCCTTATACACTATGATTTCTGAATTCAAACCACGGACTTGGGCTTTCATTAGAAGGGCTGGCTGAGGGGTGAATTTCATCGTGTGACAATGTTGGCTGCGAGGGTTGGCTGCGAATACAATAGCAGACAAATCGGATTCCAAGACTTCAGCATTACAATTGGCCTTCACCCCCCCCCCTAAACTCATCAGCGCAAAAGCCAAGGAACACCCTTCCAAAGTCGTCCCAAGTTTCAACCCCTCCTCATCCCTTATCTTAGTCTTTTGTTCAACTTGAGCAGTACGTTGGGCTTAATAGACCAATAAGACTCCATTCTTGGAATGTAAAACTGTTTTGCCAACATTGGAAAACACCAGCAAGTTTGGCAAAGTCGCACGCGTTCCAAAGTTCAGGGAATACCGAAGTGTTACGATAGTATCGATGTTATGTGAGGGTGGCGCTCTTTCACATCACCCCCTACGTCACATGAATGAAATCGCAGCCGAACTAGCTATCTCTTGCTTTTATTTTCATTTTCTGAGTGAACAGATGTCGGGCATGCTGAGTTAAACTGAGGTTTCTTTCACAGTGCACCAACCTCGGCACTCCGCTGAATGAGAGAAATGTACAGCTACGTACAAAAACTCCTGCCGCATAGTGAGCCTGTAGGCAGCGTAACTCAAAAACGAAACGTCGGCTAACAATCCAAGTTGGTATATAAGTTTAATGTCTTTTGAGGATACGACATGAAGATTTTGAAGAAAATAACCCCACCCTAAACTACCCTTTACATGGAAAATTTTTCGAAAATTTTGATTTTCTTGAAAATGGCTCAAACGATTTTGATTAAAATGCCACATGTTTGAGATATTTTTATAACAAATTAAATGTATATTTTGAATTTTCTGGTTATAGCCTCTTTAGTCCTGTTTACTCTGGACGACGTTTGCATAACTCGTAAACCGTTAGAGATAGACCAAATCTTACTGTACAAAAAATGTAGATCTTGCTAAAATACACAATTTATGCCTCAATAAATTTTCTTGTAGGGTGAACCATTTCGGAGATATTCGTGTTATTTGTGTAAGTTTCGCAAAACTTAAATGGAACATCGTTCATTTTTTATATGTTAAGCGTGCAAAGAGAACGGGTTCTGAAAGCTTTAAAAGATTTGACTATCGCATCAAGTCTACTGTATTATAATATTCCCCTTGTACCTACAAGGGAATAAGGAATAAGATAATGTGTACAAATTTTTATGTCAACTAACACGAAGAAGATATAGGAATAAGAGTTTGTAAGAATGGTTAGTACAAGAGTAGATATTTCTTAGTCTGTGTTTGGAGATGTAATATGAATGTTTGGGAAGAATTAGTGTGGATTAGGTCGATAGGCTGGACCATCAAACCCTTCCTTGGCGTGAGTGGCCGGCCTGCCTGCCCCATACTCCCACAACGGTCCACTGGCTGGGTGTGCCCTCACTCCCCCCATTGCTGATTTCCCTAAGGATCTGGATAGGGAACGAGATCGTGGATTGACTGGTATACCCGGGAGTACGATACCAGTAGCACAATGATTCATTGCGATATCAGTATTCACCCCCTGAGGCTATACAAATGCTTTCTTATCATATACCAGAGGCTCGCTACTTGACCAAACCCTCTTATAACGATTGATATTTACTATTAAATAATATATGAAGGCTGGAAGGTATGTCTCATAGAACCAACAATAAACGTATTTCATTTCACTACTCTGAATGCCATTTACATATTACATACATTCAATATACCGAAAACACATTATTAATGCGCCCTAAGTATATATGCGGAATACTGCAGAATTTGTGGGTGTCACTTTCACTAGTTCAGCACATAGACACCGCAGCATTTATTTATTGCAACGTAGCAGACACGGCATGGTATGTCTTTATGTTTACACTCACGGCTCCGTGACGCGTGTTTGTTTATGTACTGACCTAGTGAAAGTGAAACCTTCAGTGTTGCCAGCTTGTTTTCAATGAAACTAAAATATCTCCGCAGGAAATGGTCAGAGACAAAAACGCAAGATACAAAAGGTGCTCCAAATACCGAGATATATACTGGTTTAAATTAATTTAATGACTTTCCTTCCACCCTGTATATCTATCTATATACAAAGTAGTATATAAGCCAATAATAGTTAACTATAAGTGCCCAAGCTTGCGATACTAAAACACAGAAAAGCAGATTACAATAAGATGTGAAAAAGAAGACAAGAAATTGTGAATCTTTTCGTTAACAGCGTTTTAAGTGCTAATGCACCCAACGAATGCATCTTGGGACTAATTAGCACGCCATTTGGGTTCGCTCCGACTATCAAGGCTATAATTAATGCAAACTGGCTTTCATTCTCGATAAGGCATACTTCGTCAGGGGGAGAGGGGTACTAACTAGGTTAGTGCAGGGGTTACTGCCCCAGGAACATGCCTCGGCTCTTTCCCTGTCACATTATATACAGGGGTGCTACAACCCCTCAGGGATGAGTAAATCGCTAATGGAGATTACGCTTTGATCATTTAATGAAACTGCGAATCTGGAGAATAAATGGTTTATAGCCAAAAGCAATGCTACAGGATGTGGAAAAAATCTGATGTGTTGCACTCACATGACTTTCTCTACTCTTGTACTAACCCTTCTTACAAACTCTTATTCCTATATCTTCTTCGTGTTAGTTGAGATAAACATTTGTACAAATTATCTTATTGCTTATTTCCTTGTAGGTACAAGGGGAATATAGTAGTTTTAGCGATAGTCAGATCTTTGAAAGCTTTGAGATTCTGTTCTCTTTGTACACTTCACATATTAAAAAAATGAACAACGATGTTCCATGTCGCGAAAGTTTTAGGTTTCCGAAACTCACACACATATCTCCGAAATGGTTCACTCTACAAGAAAATTTACTCGGACATAAATTGTGCGTTTTAGCAAGATCTACATTTTTTGTATGGTATGATTTGGTCTATCTCTAACGGTTTACCAGTTATGCAAAAGTCGTCCAGAGTAAATACGACTACAGGGGCTATAGCCAGAAAATTCAAGATATACATTTCATTTGTCATAAGAATATCTCAAACATATGGCATTTTAATCAAAATAGATAGAGCCATTTTGAAGAAAATCTAAATTTTTGAAAAATTTTCCATGTAAAGGGTAGTTTAGGGTGGGGCTATTTTCTTCAAAATTTTCGTGTCGCATCCTTGAAAGATATTGAACTTAAATACCAACTTTGGCTAATAACCGACTTTTCGTTTTTCAGTTATGCTGTTTACAGACACACAAACACACACGCGCGCGCGCGCGCGCGCGCGAATTTTTTAATAGTATGCAACGCCCTTTGTAATTACTATTTATGTAGCAGAAAAAGCAATTAATTTTAGTTGGACAAGAGTCAGCTTAAGGTGGCCCGTGTTCGATCCCTGGGACCTGCATGTGGTATTTGTGGTGGACGAAGCGGTGTCTGGGGGGATTTTCTCCGGGTTATCCCGCCACTCATTCATCAACTGCTCCATCATCGCCTTTCCGGTAATCCATTTCGTATCGTCTTTCTCACTCTTATACCTGGTTCTTGGCTGACCACCCGCTTCCAGGTCTTCACCCTGTCTGGTTGAAGGTTCCTGTGTTCCCCGACAGGTGTCTGACCCTAGGCACTGGCTTGTAATTCCTACACAAGGGGAGGGAATCAAGTCAAGAAAAAAGGTTAATGTAACACACTAGATTTTTATGCTTATAATTATATCTTCTTAAGAATCCAAAATCTCAGAAATGTGCTCAAATCTGACAACAGAGCCCCTTGTTTCATTTCAATCTTGAAAATGCTGGCTGGCAGTGCTCGAAACAAAGATGTAGTGCGCATGCGCGCATGTAATCTTGTTATGGTAGACAGTGGGAATGATAATGCAGGAAACAATCAGCTGCAGATCCCATGCTAATTTCACCCAACATGGCGGTAAGTGGAAGGGGGGGGGGTTACTTTACCACACATCCAGAAAATGGGGTGCCTTGGTTTGACGAGGAGACAGACAGACAGCGTGCCGCTTGTCTTTTGTTATCTCTCTATTGGTGCCAACTTCTGCTTTCACTGTTACCTGTAGTAAGTAGCGTATTTCACACAAAAATTTGATATTGATATTTCAGCAAAAAATGCAGAGTTCAGACTCCGTGAATCGAAAGAGAAAAGATATAATCTGATGTGATGCACTCACATGACTTTCTCTACTCTTGTACTAACCATTCTTACACAGATTATCTTATTGCTTATTTCCTTGTAGGTACAAGGGGAATATTAGAATACAGTAGGCTTTGTGCGATATACAAATATTTTAAAGCTTTGAGATCCCGCTCTCTTTGCACGCTTAACACATAAAAAATGAACAACGATGTTCCATTGCACCAGTTCTAAGTTTTCCGAAACTGGCACAAATAACAAGGAATATCTCCGAAACGGTTCACTCCACAAAAAAAAAAAAAAAAAAAAAAAAAAAAGAACAAAAAAAAAAAAAAAAAATTAGACATAAATTGTGTATTTTAGATTTTGTCTATCTCTTACGGTTTACAAGTTATTCAAAAGTCATCCAGAGTAAATACGACTACATGGGCTATAGCCAGAAAATTCAAAATATACATTTGGCTTGTCATAAAAATATCTCAAACTTATAGCATTTTAATCAAAATAGTTGGTTATTTTTGAGAAAATCAAAATTTTCCAAATTTTTTTTTGAGTTATGCTGCCTACAGAGTAACTCCCCCCATCTCTCTCTCACACGCGACCTTTTTCTAAAAATGCTTTTTTTTTTTTTTTTTTTTTTTTTTTGGATTCAGGGGCCTCAAAATATATTTCCAATGGAATCTTCATAACAATATATTGTTGAAGAATAGGTAGAGAATGAATGCAGTATCAGTTCTTTATGATTTATTGTTACCTCCCAAATGAGAACTTCTAATGCTGATGATGAATTTCCCTTGCAAGTGATATTTTCTGTGCAGTGCGCCCTGGTTAGCAAAAGGGCGGTTTGTTTTACCCACTTTATATTTCATTTCTGTTTAGGTAGTGACGTGGAAAAAGCAAATAGATGACTTAGTGAGAACTGTTCATGACAGATTTATCATTTCATTCCCCCTCCCTCTCCATCCCTCCCTCCTCTTTCATACATTTTCAACCCTCTCCACTTATTGGTTTTCTTCGTGTGTGTGTGTCATTTTGTAGCCCGCATATACCAACCACGATATTCTGCTGGATGCATTGTCTCCCGGACTGTTTGATCAAGAGAAAACTAAACACTGTACAGTCACGAGCAAAAAGTTCTAGCTAGTGGCCTGGGATTTGCCTTGGCACAACTTTCACGATTACCGATCTATGGCAAATCTCAGGACTAGGGCCCGAATTTTCATGACTGCATATCTTTTCTGTAATGGAATATAGAAAATATGCTTGGCGCATGACATTTTGAGTGAAATCAAACCAGTTTTAATGGTTATTTTCTGTATTTTTATGTTATAAGTCGTCTCCATTGTTTGCCCAACACTGAGTGAGCGAGTGGGGTTTAAGGGCCTGTTGATAGCTAGGTCACTTGGGCCCGAAGTCAAAGGTTAAAATCTAAAATCACTCAAACTGCCATGGCTAAGATAAAACAACAGATTAAAAGAGTTAAAACGTCAAAAATTAAAGTAAACATTAAAATTAAAATATAACAGGTTAAAACCTTAAAACAGACTTAAAACGCTCAAAAACAATAAAAAACAGTCTAAAACTATGAAAATGACGATTCAAAGAATAAAATACAAGTTAAACTTGCTTCGCTAAGACAGTTTCGACAACGAACCGTAGCACCTTATCTACGGAAACTGACTCGTTGCCAAGAACGGATCGCTGGGTCGATGTGCTGAAGATTATAAGAGCCATAATAAACCGCAAAGTTGTCAGCATACAGTGATATCGGGATTCCGCTACCAATAACACTGGCAATTCCATTAATAGCCACAGCGAAAAGCGTTGCACTAAGAATGGACCCCTGGGGCACATCATTCACCTGGATCTTCTCTTGTGACGGGGTGTTACCAACGTGGGCACGAAATCGGCGAAGTTGTAAAACGTTAAAAACGAAGATCGCTAGATGACCGCGCAAACCGTATTTACGCAAATTACGTAGGATGTCACAGCGTCACGTGGTGTCGTAGGCTTTGTGCAGGTCGAACAAGATTCCCACGACATGCTGCTTCATGAGAAAGACAGTTTGTATGTAAGCTTCCATGCGTGTCAGGTTGTCCACACTGGAGCGATGGCGACGAAAACCGCACTGAATATTGCTCAGCAGGTTATTCGACTCTAGCCACCACAATTGTTTTCTCTATTCGGTTTTCTTTTACGTAACACTCGACTCCACTCGCCCTGGAGCAAACAATTAGGACAATTTTGTATATGTTTGAAATATAAATGCAACGAATTACATTCACATGGTCTTCTCTACCTACTTTTCTTCCCACAACACATTCACACGTTCTTCTCTCCTCCCTCATCTAAAAGAATTCATGTAATTTACTATATGTTTGAAATATAAATGCAGCGTATTACATTCACATGGTTTTCTCTACCTACTTTTCTGCTCACAACACATTCACACGTTCTTTTCTCCTCCCTCATCTAAAACAATTCATGCAAATTGCTATATGTATGAAATATAAATGCAACTTATTAGTCACACGGCTTTCCCTACTCGCTTTTCTTCGTGTAGTGTTTAGCACTGGGGTTATATAGTGTCTTCCCAAAGTTTTTGTTTATTTATAACCACTCGCAACGCCGAGTATATCCCAACCACAAGGAATACAGTCGTCCCTATACTTTATATAAGTGCGTAACCGGAGCTAATAATCCAGAGAATTGTTGAAATCCTCATTTTCCCTTACCGGAGGTACAAAAGAATTAAAAAATCAAGAACCACGAGGCTGGATATAAATTTAAAAGCTGATATTCAGAAGCACGTGTATTGTCTCTATAAGGCAGATTGTGTATTGAAGCACATATTTTTTTGTGGATCGCCCTTAGAACTCGGTTCATGCGTCTTTTCAATTCCATTCTCTTTCTACCGATGCTTCGTCGTTTCTCTGACAAGCAAGCAAGTAAGGAAGGAGTAATGCAGAGAAATCCTAAGAAATACAAGCAAAGGAATGGGGGAGAGATTCTGCCTGCCTCAGGAAATGAAAAGGGCCCTTTCAGTGCTAAGAAATAGGGATCAGGAGTCCGAGCTTGTGGCTCCTTACCACTGTATGGCAAGGGAATTGTTAATTTTAAGGTGGGGTCGATCAGTGGCGTTCTGGTCAATTGCATATACTCACTCAAGTTTGAATATCTTGTCACTCATACTTACACTCGTTACGTAAACACTAGAAAGTTTACAAAATCATCACATATTATTACAGAGTGGAAGCGTTTCGTGAGCTCTGTTTGGAGGTTAGGGATAGAAAATTCACTTAACAAGCACGAAGCTCCGCAATACATTCACATAAATCAGTAGTGCCAAAGTTACACGTAGCACCATGTTTTCGTTCAAGTAATAATGAACATTCTGTGTCCATAACTAAAGAAGCACAAATATGAAACTATGGCTTCAATTACAGATTTGCCCAATAATGCAGAACATCATCTATTACGGGCTAAAATAACACTAGTTGCTTTTAACTCGTGTAATGTCTTTCCCTGAGTCTCCTTGTACATATATCACCATGTGTTGTTTCCAAAGATCTTTGGGTTTTCGGTTTTCTTTCTCCTTGGTTTCTTACCTTTCAGCTCCATGGTACGTGCTAAATAAGAATCTTTCAGGTCCTTACTCTGTCCATTATTAAATAATTTATATAATACCTTTTGTTGGATTTGTGGCACTTTTTTCTGGCAACATTGGTTTCCTAACCTCAACTCCAGTACTGTTTACATATGTATCACCACTTGACGCGCTCCTCTTAGCTTCTGACTTCTTCAAACTAGTGCTACAGTAAATCTTTTTCCAATTACTTCCATTGGTCTTCAGTTTACTTTGTTTTACGTCAAAACAAACTTACATAAACTAGTTAAACAGATTCAGTGCAAAGAATCCAGATAATTGCTCATCAGAAACAGTGCTGCCTTTCACTGAAGTGGCAGAGGACTAAAACTAAACTTGGAGGAAATATTCTATACAATATGGCGGATCATTTAACACGATTTCCGAGAAATGACCCGTACGGATATAGGTTAATATTCCAGAAAGCTCCTCCATTGTATTGGGCATATATATTACACTCATGTGAATCCCTGGTTGACGTATAGTCGAAGCACTACCTTTCACCAGTGTATTTATAGTAAAAAAGACAGCAAATGAGTAACATAGGCCTGTTTCGCTTGAATGCAAACAGTTGAATACTACTGATGCTGCAAGCACAGCGCATGCTTTATAAAACTTTAATTTTGTTTCCCTTGTTTTATTTCCTAAACAATTATTCATTGCAGCAGAGATAAGTTCTTTTCTATTTCTATTTTATGCCTCTATCTGATGCTAGTTCCTAAATATCTAAAACAGCTAACTTTTTCGTTTCTATTCTAATTATAATTTTCGTTCTCTTGTGATAAGGTACCAGAAAAGTCATAGATTTTGCTTTGTGAGTTGGTATTTTTAAGTCGTATTATTTTACACCATTCATCAGTTCCCTTTTGCAATTCATTTTCTGAATATGTTATTGTAATTTGGTCATCTGCAAATAATATACAATTTTCATTTCCTGTATCATAAAATTTACATCCAAAATATTTCGCCATTTTCTCATGACATCGTCCAAATATATATATTAAAAAGTAATAGTAAGAGTGGGCAACCTTGTCTAACTCAACTACTAATAACCATAAACATGTTTTCCACCACAGCCTTTGCTTTAAATATTCTTATTCTGGTATAGGCTTTCAATTGCCTTTCTTATAACAGCATAACTGAAAAACCAAAAGTCAGTTTAATATCTTTTAAGGATACGAGAGGAAGATTTTCAAGAAAATAGCCCCAGCCTAAACTACCCTTCACATGCAAAATTTTTCCAAAGTTTTTATTTTCTCGAAAATGGCTGTAACGATTTTGATTAAAATGCCATATGTTTGAGATATTTTATAACAAATGAAATGTATGTCTTAAATTTTCTGGCTATAGCCTCTGTAGTCGTATTTACTCTGTATGACTTTTGCATAACTGCTAAACCGTAAGAGATAGACCAAATCTTACTATAGAAAAAATGTAGCTCTTGCTAAAACACACAATTTATGTCTAAATAAATTTGCTTCTAGAGTGAACCATTTCGGAGGTACTCTTTCTTATTTGTGCGAGTTTTGGAAAACGAACTTTCGTCAAATGGAACATGGGTGTTCATTTTTTATATGTTAATCGTGCAAAGAGAACGGAATCTCAAAGGTCAAAAAGATTTGACTATCGCACAAACCCTACTGTATTCCCATATTTGTGTCGTAACTAACACGAAGAAGATATAGGAATAAGAATGTAAGAATGGTTAGTACAAGAGCAGAGAAAGTCATGTGAGTGTAACATATCAGATACTGCCTATTGTTGACCACCTTTTTCTAACATTGTTCATTGCCCTTGGCGTGTATTTCACTGCAAGTAACCAAAAGACTTACTCCTCTATAATGAAGAGAGATGAATGGAGAATAAAACCAGAAGAGGCGATGTAGAATTATATGCAGATTGTAAATGAAGAAGACGGAAGGGACAAGAAAGGAAGAGAAAGTAATGGGCTTAGGAGACGAACAAGGTTGCAGGGTGCGGAACTGGATGATAGGAGGGTGAAATGGTAGCGACAGATAGCTGGAGAAGCAGGCGGGGGATTGAGGAGGCATCCGGATTTTAACAGGACACATGTGTAAAAATTAGTCCAAAACTGATAATTTTTTTTTTCATAAAGAATAATACAGATGCTGTACTTCAAGAATATCAAGTCTAGTGTCACGTGACGATTTAAATAACCCCACACACGTGAAACAATTTCAAAAAATTTTGCTCTACTTAAAATTTGATATGTTGCACTCACATGACTTTCATTACTCTATTATTAGGGTGTCTAATTCCTATATCTTTATGTTATTCAAGATAAACATTTTTAAGTATTCCAAAATTCACACAAAACACAAGGAATATCTTCGAAATTATTCACTCCACAAAAAATGTATTTGAACGTAAATTGTGTTTTAGAATGATCTACATTTTTTTTGCGTAGTAAGATTTGGCCTATCTCTTATGGTTTACCAGTTTTCAGGACTACATGGGCTATAGTCAGAAAATTCAAAAAATATATTTATTTGCCGTAAGGTTATCTTAAACATATGGCATTTTAATCAAAATCGTTAGACATTTTCGAGGAAATAAAAAAATTTTCTAAAAATGTTCCATGAAAAGGGAAGTTTAGGGTGGAGGAATTTTCTTCAAAATCTTCATGTCGCATCCTTTAAAGATATTAAATTAAAATACCACCTTTTATGCTGTCCACACACACACACACACACACACACACACACACACACACACACACACACACATACACACACACACACACGACTTTTCCATAACTGGATAGTGATAAGAGATAAAATCGATTTACAGAAAACTATAGATTTCGGTAAGTTCATCTTTTTTATTCAATTCCACCTAGCATGTAGACTTTCTTTGGCAAATAAATGCATTACACATTGAAGTCCTAAATTCAAAGTAATTACACAATAATTTAAATATTCACAAATTAAGGGCTATATTTTAAGATCCTTGCAAGTTTTGTTGACCCTAATTTCCTCGCATATTTATTTTGAAGGAGGCAATGAATGGTGGTGTGCGGCATATGCGGTTAATGTGCTTTGTAGCAGAGAAATCCTAGGTAGACCAGAAATAAAACTGAAAACGTTAAGGGCTCCACCTACCGCTAATATTGCTAACGACATTATATACCTATGTATAAAAACTAGCTTTATAACCAACAAAGCGAACTATGGCTATATGCCAACAATTACTTTCATGTGAACTGTAATTTTTTTCAGCTGCACGCTGTTATAGTAATGTTTACTCATTCGCAGCAAGCTAGCCCGCCTTTCCCCCTTCTCAGCCTTTACAGTGAGAGAGGGGAGGAAAGCGACTTCCTCTATGCGCAAGGGTTGTTCACGTTTTACGTCACGACCTATACTACTCTCTCTCTCTCTCTCTCTCTGTCTCTGTCTCACAAATAGACACTAAAATCTCCTGACTCATTTCCACTCTGGCTAGTGGACTGGCTCATTTAATTTAGAATGACGCAGCGCTGATTTTTCTTGAAATACATCTTTTCTAAGAACTTTTCGTAAACAAACTACGAATAGCTTCTAGAATAATGTGTAATCGCTTTAATTCGGGACAGCTCCATTGTTACCTTGTTTACCGTACCGCGTGTCTACAAGCAGTGATATGACAGCCAACACCGAGGTTCTCTTTGACGGACGAATAAATTGGTTCAACAACACAAGAGCGCGCCTTCATTAGATACAATACCTAAAACAATTCTCAAGCGAAAATGCTAATATAACTGTATTACCTTACCAATGATAGCCTTGAGATGACGTCATGACACTCACCTGAAACAAAGAAACAATGCAATTTACTACTCAGTTTATTTGAATTACACCAAATTTTCATTTCATTTAAAAATGTCGTACAGAAATACATAGTTTAAGGTCCCATTTTGTGTAAAAGGTTCCAGTGGTGTGTGTGTGTGTGTGTGTGTGTGTGTGTGTGTGTGTGTGTGTTTGTGTACGTCATTCAAAAGCAATGTCACTTATATACCCAACTTGATATTTAAATTTTGCATCCTCCAAAACTGCAGCAACCCTTCCAATCTTCATTAAAATGCCGTATATCTCCAAATTACTGTAGCTCTAGAGGTCATAGATTTAATAAATACAATTATTGTTTCAGCAACTATCGTAAAATCTCTCATTTTAGAACAATCTGTGGAGTGTTTTCAATTCATTAAACTACGTTTTGCAGATTTCTCTAAAACAATATCACAACTGCAAGTCCCAAGGGCTCTTCAGTTCGTAATTGAACTATTGCAAAAACTAGATCAATCAGACTCGGAAAATATTGCTATCTAAGTTAAAAATATCCTGGAAAAAAGCTGTCTTTGTAGATGTGTGAACCATAAAGGTCGGTTTATTGGATATTAGCAATGAATATAAATCTATGATCTCTAGATTTAAGTGGAAGATGAGTAAAGAGAGTGAGAGAGCGTGAGAGACCGTGAGCTAGTATGACCGTGAGAGCATGATCGAGCGTGAGAGCACGTGAGAGACCGTGAGCTAGTATGAGCGTGAGAGCATGATCGAGCGTGAGAGCACGTGAGAGACCGTGAGCTAGTATGACCGTGAGAGCATGATCGAGCGTGAGAGCACGTGAGAGACCGTGAGCTAGTATGACCGTGAGAGCATGATCGAGCGTGAGAGCACGTGAGAGACCGTGAGCTAGTATGACCGTGAGAACATGATCGAGCGTGAGAGCACGTGAGAGACCGTGAGCTGGTATGAGCGTGAGAGCATGATCGAGCGTGAGAGCACGTGAGAGACCGTGAGCTAGTATGAGCGTGAGAGCATGATCGAGCATGAGAGCACGTGAGAGACCGTGAGCTAGTATGACCGTGAGAGCATGATCGAGCGTGAGAGCACGTGAGAGACCGTGATCTAGTATGAGCGTGAGAGCATGATCGAGCGTGAGAGCGCGTGAGAGGCCGTGAGCTGGTATGAGCGTGAGAGCATGATCGAGCGTGAGAGCACGTGAGAGGCCGTGAGCTGGTATGAGCGTGAGAGCATGATCGAGCGTGAGAGCACGTTAGATAGCGTGAGCTAGTATGAGCGTGAGAGCACGTTAGAGAGCGTGAGCTAGTATGAGCGTGAGAGCATGATCGAGCGTGAGAGAACGTGAGAGACCGTGAGCTAGTATGAGCGTGAGCGAAGGAACGAAGGAGCTAATGAGGTAATCTGCATGTGTGTGCATGTGTGTGGAGTTAAGCGACTCGATTCCTTTCGTCAGAAGTTTCTATAGCCCTTTCTCCAGTAAACGCACTTTAGCTCTATCACGTGTTGAATACAATACTTGACCTAGTTATATAACGTAAACCTTGAACTTCTCACATGAAACGCCGTGTTGTCGCAGTTGCCTGTTAAGGATTATTGCCTTCCTCTCACGCGGCTGTTTGCTCTTGAACTAACACAAGGCTCTTATCAGCTACAATTGTCGGACTAGGAGCTTCTTCTCACGATATTACTACGGCTGGCAAGAACGTTATGAGAAAATGGTATCGTTGGGAAAACAGCGCAAGTCATCATCATCATCTGTAGCGGCACCAGGAGGCTCTAGAGGAATCTTATTAGCTATGTTCTGGAGGCCTCTGCTGCACGCCTGTGCTATTCACGTGAGAGCACTTTATTTTCTGTACTATATACTTATAGTAAGCAGATATAGCCACATGGCTCCTCGATATCCTTTATGACTGTCATTCAGGTGGTCGTGGGTTCGACTGCCATCGGGGATTTCTCTGGGTCACTAGGTAAATACTAAGACAACTTTCTGTGCGCGTGTGTGTATATCTGTGGACAGCATAATTCAAAAACCAAAAGTAGATTAAAAACCAAAGTTGGTATTTAAGTTTAATGTCTTACAAGGATGCGACACCAAGATTTTGAAGAAAATAGCCCCACGCTAAACTACCCTTTACATGGAAAATTTATAGAAAATTTTGATTTTCTTGAAAATGGCTCTAACGATTTTTATTAAAATGTCATATGTTTGAGATATTTTTATGACAAATGAATTGTATATCTTGAATTTTCTGGCTATAGCCCCTGTAGTCGTATTTACTCTGAACGACTTTTGCATAAGTGGTAAACCGTTAGAGATAGACTAAATTATACTATACAAAAAATGTAGATCTTGCTAAAATAGACAATTTATGTGTGAATAAATTTTCTTGTAGGGTGAACCATTTCGGAGATATTTCCTCGTTGTGTGTGTGAGTTTCGGCAAACTTAAAACTTTCGTGAAATGGAATCTCAAAGCTTTAAAACACACACACAGTCGCTAGTTCTCCTATAGCCCCGGACCTTATTGCGATCACACACACACATACACAACTGCTCGTCGTATCCAAGATCACCCGGCCTCCTCTTGTCCGTATATTGTTGAACGACCTGTCACAATACCATTGTAGGGATTAGCTCAAACACTCTCTCAGGGTGAGTTAGTTCCTGGAAAGTCCACCTGAGCTAACGTCTTCATGTTAATACTCACTTTCCATGTCGTCTGTGTTTCTATTTCTACCTGAAGTCAGTTCGCCTATAGTTTACTTTCACCTAACTCTATCACAAGCTTCTTTTCTCCACTGAGGTCCTATTATTGTTCTAAGATATTGTGGCCATCGTCGCCTAGCTCTTCCCACGTTTCGCTTCCCCTGTCTAGGGTCCCACACTATCTGGTTCATCCTGACTACGTGTCCCCCCAGCTCCATCCATATAAGAGAACTGGAAAGAGACACATCTGCAGTCTTACTTTCGAACCAATTTTTGTTTTTAGATGAGCGAATGTATATTGAATCATCTTATTAATAAATAAAGTATAAAAAGACATTGTAAATCAATTTCAAATGCCCCTAATACATTTTTCTTCCTTATTTTTCAGCTGAAGGTCTGAGGAAGACTTAAACTTCGCTACTACCCCCAGTAATAATGGAGAGTTTGTTCTGCCACGCCCGGTTCTTAGAAGATATTCAATGAGACTTATTTCCCAAGCTCCTCGATCTCAGACAGCTAGCTAGCTGACCCCACACAAAGACGCTCTCAGAATTTAAATGTACCAGATCGTTCCCGTCGCGTCCCGTCCCGTCCCAGGTGATAACCTCCTCTTCTTCTTCTTCTTCCTCCCTTGTCACTTCACTTCACTTCACTTCACTGTGCAGCCAGCAGAGCCAGAAAAAGAAGACGACATTCGCTTGAATGATTGTTCCAGGTCATGTCTTGGGACCCATTGTTTGCCTATCTCCTTCGGGAGAAAGACAATGAACAGACAATTTAATTGCATTTGGAAGTAAAATGCATAAATCTTTTTACTTTCTCTACTGAGCATAGCAAGTAGAGGAAGTATTGTAGTCCACCCAAAAGTCCTGTCGAGATTTTACTAGAAATATATGTTTTGAGGCCCCCTGAATCCAAAGTTTTTTTTAGAAGAAGGTCCATGTGTGTGTGTGTGTGTGTGTGTGTGTGTGTGTGTGTGTGTGTGTGTGTGTGTGTGTGTGTGTGTGTGTGTGTGTGTGTGTGTGTGTGTCACTATATGAACAGCGTAACTGAAAAACAAAAATTCGGTTAAAAACCAAAGCTGGTATTAAAGTTTATTTTTTAACGATGCGACACGAAGATTTTGAAGAAAATAGTCCCACCCTAAACTACCTTTTGGGTGGAAAATTTTCATTTTCTAGAAAATAGCTAACGATTTTGATTAAAATGCCATATGTTAGAGATATTTTTATTTCAAATGAAATGTATATCTTGAATTTTCTGGCTATAGCCCCTGTAGTCGTATTTACTCTGGACGACTTTTGCATAACTGGTAAACCGTTAGAGATAGACCAAATCTTACTATACAAAAAATGTAGATCTTTCTAACATACAGAATTTATGTCTCAATAAATTTTCTTTTAGGGTGAACCATTTCAGAGATATTCCTTGTTATGTGTGTGAGTTTCGGAAAACTTGAAACTTTCGTGAAATGGAACATCGTTGTTCAGTTTTTTATATGTTAAGTGTGCAAAGACAACGGGATCTCAAAGCTTTAAAATATTTGACTATCGCTCAAAGTCTACTGTATTCTAATATTCCCCTTGTACCTACAAGGAAATAAGCAATAAGATAATTTGTACAAATGTAAGAATGGTTAGTACAAGAGTAGAGAAAGTAATGTGAGTGTAACATCAGATTTTTATACAGTAAAATTTGGCTTTGTTTGAGCAATTTTATGAGAAAATAACCAGTTTTGAAAGAATTTCCTTGTAAAGAGAGAATATTCCAGTCGTATACTAGGAAGCTGTGTGCTAAATGTTCGTCTTGCATAAGACTTGTAAAATCAGCAGATTTTGGCACAGCGAAGAGAAAATTAGAAGCTAGGGCAAATTAAAGGAGGTTCTGGGAAGGCATTTAAATTTGATTGGGAAAGCTTGTCACCTGTAACTCCGAGGACTTATTCAGATATCCAGGTACCTCCATATATATCCCCCCTCCCCCCCCCCCCCCCCCCCCCCGTCAGCCGTTCAAAGGCTTCCCAGTAGATTTATTGAATTCTTTTGGTGGAAAAGAACGTCGGAAAATAAATGTAAGGGAACTTGTCACAGTTGGTGACACTGATGGGGAATATTTCCGTCCCTCCGTCTGTCCGTCCGTCCTGCCTTTCTCCAGGAAAGTGTTCCACGCGACGTCTACTGAAGTCTCTCTCCAGGATTCCTTCCTTGCACTCTCTTCTGGGGCAGTATAAAGCTACTAGGGTTGCCTTTAACCTGAAATATAACTTACTCTACAATTTTTGCTCACATGACTTTCCCTACTCTTGTACTAACCATTCTTACAAACTCTTATTCCTATATCTTCTTCGTGTTAGTTGAGACAAACATTTGTACAAATTATCTTATTGCTTATTTCCTTGTAGGTACAAGGGGAATATGGGAATACAGAAGGCTTTCTGCGACAGTCAAATCTTTTTGACCTTTGAGATTCCGTTCTCTTTGCACATTTAACATAAAAAAATGAACAACGATGATCCATTTCGCCAAAGTTCTAAGTTTTCCGAAACTCGCACACATAACAAGGAATATCTCCGAAATGGTTTACCCTACAAGAAAATTTATTGAGACATAAATTGTGTATTTTAGCAAGATCTACATTTTTTGTATAGTATAATTTGGTCTATCTCTAACGGTTTACCAGTTATGCAAAAGTCATCCAGAGTAAATACGACTACAGGGCCTATAGCCAGAAAATTCAAGATATACATTTCATTTGTCATCAAAATATCTCAAACATATGACATTTTAATCAAAATCGTTAGAGCCATTTTCAAGAAAATCAAAATTTTCGAAAAATCTTCCATGTAAAGGGCAGCTTAGGGTAGGGCTATTTTCTTCAAAATCTTCGTGTCGCATCCTTAAAGGACATAAAACTTAAATACCAACTTTGGTTTTTAACCGACTTTTAGTGTTTGAGTTTTCTTTTTATATAAAGCTTACCAAAGCTTGCAAACCCATCCATGCCTTTGTCAACGATAATCGCAAAAGCTCGAACATCGTCGATATAGCAATAATTTCAGGGCTTCATGGAACAACAAAGGAAAGTAGCTTAATATAATATTGGTTGATTGGTCGGTCTGCAGGATTTGAACCTGAATGAAGGCCACAAAGGTTGCCATTCCAGTGAATGAGTGTTATGTTACAAAACATAATAATTAATAGCATATATACATGATTAGTGGCGCTAGATCGCATCAACACGACAGTTCGTGTTCAAATAATTGCTATAAATAATGCACGACATTGATAACGTCATGTTAATTTTACAAGCGGACTGATATTATCGGATACGTTACGTGAGTGCACAAAGAGAGAAATAAAACAGCTGTATCCGCTTTATAACGTAATCTGTTGGCACAATATTAATTTTAGGATGGATAAAAAGGTAGAAAGGGTTTTATTAAACCTTAATTAGCAGTGTGGCTTATAAACACAGTAACGGTGCTTCTTGAGAACACAAACAAATACCCTGTCATGTGCTGTGTTTACTGCGCGAGTGTAGGCCAATCACAAGCGTTACGTCCCAAAAGATTAAAGTGAAAGCGCCCGGCCTGTTGAAATCCACAAACCAGCTCAATTTTTGACCAACTTCAACGCAACGTTGTCGACTTCCCGCACGTGTGAAAAAGCTGCTCGGAGTATTCCTTCACGGCTTTTAAGTGATTAATTATTTGGAAACCCTCTTTGATGTCGCATAATTACTACCGAAGTTATGCCAGAAAAAAGTTATTTGTTCTTTTTACGAAATTAGCTGATGAAGGAGCAAAAGGCCATTGGATTTTTTGTTTCTACTGCTTCTATGAAGCGTATATTATAAGGAATAGCTTCCCCTCTACTCTCTATTTACACTCTCCTATGGCTTGGCTCTCCACAACAGAACACTAGACCTCCCCTATTGAGAGGTCCTAGTGGGCCACTCCTGCCCTGTAAAAGGCCCTCACCTGCATGGATGAAGTGCACTTATATCATTACATAACGAGCGGTTTGTTTGTTGTGCTGCGATTTCTGCACATTAAAAACATTAAAGAGGCGAAAACGTCATTAAAATTATGTACACACACACTATATGAAACAGACCTGCTTTTAACAAATATTTATGAACCCATTGCACTGGGTTATTAACCTAATTTTTGGGTACACTGATTACTGGACCATTTTATTAATATCATGAAAAACATCACAATTTCTGAAAGTAATGAGCAGACACCTGGTTGTTCCAAACAAAAATTTAATTAATGTTTCCATAAAACCATAGATATACTACTAAAATTACATTTCAACAAAAATTTGTCTTTTTATTTTCCAACTCTTACCTATTGCAGGCTAAAGAGGGGAGTTTGCGCTTACCTTCTTCCACTATACGCGGACTTAGTCTTTCTTAAACCCTCAGTCCTGCATTGTATTACAGTAGCGAGCTGGTCATTAGTGACTTAGGTTTAAAAAGATCGACCAAGTGATCGCCACGTGAAAGAATATTTTGGAAGCGGTTCGCTAGAAAGAAAAAAAGAAGTATTTGATATAAATTGTGTGTTTTCACGAGATCCACATTTTTTAATTAGTAAGTTGCTGTCTGTCTCTTTGTGTCTACCATTTATGCAAAAGAATCCAGAATGAAAAGGTATTTTCAGGATATTTCCAAAAAAATCAAGGTATGATTTACAAAAGTACATGAAATCGCACGTTTGTGTCCGCCACTGGATACTCACTGACTGTTGTGTGATTTATAGCAGCTACTCGCTCTTCTACAAACAATCCATACATTTTTCTAGATGTTCCAAATGGAAATGTAACACTTTACATTCATGTGGCTTTCTCTACTCACTTTTGTTTTACGAAACAGATCACGTTTCTTTCTCTACCCCCAATTCTACAAACAATTTCAGCTGCTGTTTCATAAAAAAAGCGGGAAGCGAAGAATAAAAATACAGTAATAATCTATAATTGCCGGTATGTATGTATTCCCTGCGCTGCAGAGGAAAAAAGCTTAGTGGGTTATATGGCGGAAGTTGATATGCAATAAAGGTTTTATTACAATCGATTTTCAATTATAGAACGCGACCACCCCGCGAAACATAACCCTTTTAGAAGATACTGGACATGGAATGGGGAAAGTAAATAGCGATATTTTCTACATGCAAAAGGTCGAGCTCAGCATTCCACGATCCTGTCATTTCTCGCAGGAACTACAGCGATGCACGAATTTCTTCGGAAAACCGTGTGCAGGGGGAGACAGAATAATGGAAATTATGGGCCATCTCACAGAATTTCGAAATAATTAATCACTTAAAAGAACTGAAGGAATACTCCGAGCAGTTTTCTCAGTCTTGAAGTAAATCCCTGAGGTTATTCAGGGAACTGAACCGGTTTCTGCATGTTAACAGGTCGGGCGCTTTCGCTTTCGTGTAGTGTTTTGGGAGCTTACGATTTTGATTGGCCTACACTCGCATAGTAAACATGGAAGGAAAAGGCAGGGTATGTGTTTGTTTTCAAGACGCACCCCTACGCTGTTTATGTACTGAGCTAGGGAAAGTGACCACCCACGTGTTTCGACAGAACTAAAATACGGACAATCTACTGCTCAAACAACTGCTAGTCAATAAGCGATCGCAGGAGGCCATAAGTTAGAACCTTTTAACTATAGTGCCATGTTCGCTCGTGAAAGAATGAACATGGTCTCTCTGTTAACTAGACAAAAAACTTGTGGAACAACTAGATCTGGCTGCAATTCTAACTGTCAGGCTTGAAATTAAACCGTGGATAACAGAGTGCTCTGTAATTGACTGGCCCGAAATGTCAACCGATTAAACTAACCCAGACTAATGACTTCTTGCACGAGCTGCAAGGCCCCACGATTTATTGACTCCAATACGATCTATCAATTAGTCCTTTTATAGCTTCAACCAAGATCTGCCGCAAAAATATTAACTTTTTTGAAAAATTGTTCCTCCTTTAAAGCTGATCCGTTTTAAATATGATCATTAATTAGCATTAAATGAAGATTAAAAACCATACCCCATCTATGATTAGTTTCCTAACTCTGTGCTCTCTGAACATTTTCAGGATGTTGAATGAATTCTTCCCAGCTCATTTATATTGTGACGCCGACGCATGGCAGCGGCAACACAACAAAGGACCACTGGGGCCGGGATGCTCTACCCTACCAGCGCGTTGCTCAAAGTCAAGCTTCCCCCACAGCACTCACGCGAGCACACAGTTAACAGCGTGGCATGGCAAAAATCTGTTTTCGAGATCATCGGAGAAGTATGTGGCGGCATGTCCGCCGGCTTGTTTGCAGAAGCTCAAGAAAGATCCGTGTGACGTCATCCTTACTATAGAAGGAGGCGAGGTGGCGGGAATGAGTTCAGTACTTGACGGTCGTTGGTGAAATACTCCACTGCCATGAGTAAGTCATGTATCTAGGCGTCACCATGAACCCACCTAAGAAATACCGCCAACAAAGGCAGACAGTGTTTAAAATTATGAACTCCCATCTTCCGCAGCAAACACGAACTTAAAATCAAATCTTTCAATGGTGTTGTACGCTTGCGTACCCAGAGTCAACGCGTCCGCTACCGCCATAAAACAAATTCAAACCACCAAAAAATTTTCTCTCCTTAAAATATTCTCCAGTTCCTTCCGCACCTCCAGCCGTATCCTACACCAAGATACCAGGGTACCAACTGTCCATGATGCAGTGTTGAGAAGATCCTTTTCCCTAATAGACACCAGAATCCCACAGTATCTAATATTGGCAAAGGCGAGCCCTAACACCGAAATCATGTCTGAATCAAAGTTTTATATAGCCACGGCTCGCCAACTGTGTGTTTTAGCGAGATCTACATTTTTTGTACAGTAAGATTTTGTCTATCTCTTAGGGTTTACAAATTATGCAAAAGTCATCCAGAGTAAACAGGACCACATAGGGTATAGCCAGAAAATTCAAAATATACATTTCATTTGTCATACAAATATCTCAAACATGCGGCATTTTAATGAAAATTGTTAGAGCCATTTTCAAGAAAATAAAAATTTTGGAAAACTTTTCCATGTAAAGGGTAGTTTAGGGTGGAGGAATTTTCTTCAAAATCTTCGTGTCGAATTATTGAAAGACAGACTTAAATACCCACTTCGGTTTTCATCTCACTTGTCGTTTTTGGGTTATGCTGTCCATAGGCTGGCAAACAGACACACACGGACCTTTTTCTAAAAATGCTGTTTTTTTATTCAGGTACCTCAAAACATATATTTCCAATGAAATGTCGACATCAGGTTTTTGGGTGGAATACAATACTTCCTGTATTTACTATACGTAGTAGAGAAAGTAAAAATAGGCAAAAATTAGAAGTAGCACAGATGAAATTTTTGAAGACCATTATTAGGTTTAGCAAAACTCGATCATAAAAGAAATGGAGATATGCAAAATAAAGTGAAGGTAAATATCACAGAAGACATACAAAAACAGGTCCAGTCATCTACAACTTCTGACTCTTCAGCGACTCCTACGTTTAGCCTACATCTATTGACCGCATGGCAGAAGGAAGGCTGGAAGACCGAGCAAGAGATGGCACGACCAGGAACATTTACAGAGTTCTTGAGGAACAGGCCTTAAAGAGCTAATCCTACATTTGTTCATAATGAGTAAGTGGGTGGTGGCGATGGCGGTGGCGGCAGAGGCGGCGGTGGCGGCGCCGGTGATGGTGATGGTGGTGGCGGCGGTGGCGGTAGCGTGGTCCTGGAACCAAATAAATCGGCACAATCCCACTAACAAACGATATCAGCAGAGAGCGGATAAACTCGTGTAAATATAAATCACATTTTTATGTAGGTACTGTATTATTGCAAATCATGTGAAATTACTGCGCTGGTTCATAAATTTTATTTTGAAAGCTATTGGATGATTTGAGGCCCAACTTGGTGCCAAGGCACTAGGTACCGGAAATCGAATCCAGAGTGAGCGCATTATCACGTATAAAGTTTGAACATTAAACTGCGGAAGCAATATTACAGGTTTACTGCAGTTTAGGACTATATCAAATCGCGTAGGTTTGTTGTCATAAAAGAATGCTTGGATGGAAAATGGGCGCCGTTAGAAAATATCCGTTTCCGATAAACGCAGCGCTGTACGGCGGAACTTTGGTCGAATACGTTATCGTTTTATTGCAATCGATTTCTCACTTAAGTATACATCAGCCTCAAAGTTGAGAAGTTTCAGGAAAATAGGGTTAAACGAGTTAGGATAAAATACGTATTTATAGATTAAAGTTATTCCCAACTTTAAGGGCATATCGTAGTCAAACACACTCACCTGCATAGAAAAAAACCGGATTTAGTAAAATATGCACAGTTTCTTATCGTCTTGCGGGGTCTCGTAAGTGGTGAGGGATAACTACTGACCGATGAACTGCTGACAGTTGCAATACGGAGCTAGACGTAATAAGGACAAGGGAAGAGTAGATACAGCTGACCTCGTAGAAAAACCATGCTTTAATTAATTTAATTTCTTTAGATTTATCTCCAAATTCTTAATGCCCCTTTCATTGAAACAAGCAGCATTTAAACGATTCTGCGTTATAAGATTAACTTTGTCCTTAGAATTTACGCTCATCCAGTGCAAATATGACTACATGGGCTATAGCCAGAGAATTCAAGATATACATTTCATTTGTCATAAAAATATCTCAAACATATGACATTTTAATCAAAATCGTTAGAGCCATTTTCAAGAAAATCAAAATTTGTATATATGGTATAGGGAGTATAGAAGACTGGGTATTGAAGGTTCTTAGAAGAGCCGATAGTTGTCGCAGCTGAGGGATTGGCACGGGAGAGCAAGCTGTGCTGGAATTCTCCGACGTTTGGAAACGAGCTTTCTGTCATCTGATCCCTCAATTTCACGCAATGACACATGTCTACCCTTGACGAGAAAATCAGTTCATTATTTGGAACCAAAGGAATGTCAAAGTTCATTGTGAACACATCCCATCATGTCATTGTCTTTTGCACCGATATAATAACGTCAGTCTTCTCGTATGTCGAATCAAATTTACGCCGTTTTTTTTTTTTTTTTTTTTTTTTTATACAGATTCTCGACCTATTTTTACGCATTTAAAATGCTTACTGACGTGCGTAAAAGGTGTAGCCTCCCCACACTCAAATAAAATGTAACCGAGCTATGAAACCTTAACATTAAAAGCTAGTTGTGCATGTTCGTACTAGCGGAGTGCTGGACTTTGTTAACCCCTTTTTAATGTCTTTACTTCGCACAAACGCACGTAAAGCAAGTATTGTATTCTACCTAAAAATTCTATACCGAGATGAAACAGGAAATGCATGTTTTGACACCCTCTGAATATAAAAATGTCACGTTTACATAAATAACTATGCGCGTGTCCGTCTCTCTGAGAACAGAATAACTCAAAAACAAAAAGTCATGGAATTTATGTTCTCCGTCTTCCAAGAATGCTCGCGATTTTCAAAATATCTCCTATCCCGAAATACTCTTTACAGTCATAATTTCAGAATTTAGCTCGTTTTCCCAAAAATGACTAATGATTTTGATTAAAATAGTATAGTTCTTCCAAGGAAATCTGATTTTTTTAAAATTAAATGCAGCGTTAAATAGATAATCGCGTTTAAAAGTGAGAGTGTGTGGCAACGTGGCACAACCTGCGGATCTGCGGATCAATGAACTATTCTAGCGCTTTTTGAAAACAATTTAAGTAGCGTAAGCCATGTACTGGAGGCTAGGTAAATTGATTCCATTATTAGCTGTTTACCATTCTCTAAGCGGTAAATTGAGTCCGCTATGGTTGGTAGCCTTTGAACGCTAGTCAAATCTTTTGAAGCTTTGAGATTCCATTCTCATTGTACGGTTAACATAAATAACGAAAAGTCGGTTAAAAACCAGAGTTGGTATTTAAGTTTAATGTCTTTCAAGGATGAAACACGAAGATTTTGAAGAAAATTGCTCCACCCTAAAATATCCTTTACATGGAAAATGTTTCGAAAATTCTGATTTTGTTGAAAATGGCTCTAACGATTTTGATTAAAATGCCATACGTTTGAGATATTTTTATGACAAATGAAATGTATATCTTGAATGTTCTGGCTATAGCCTATGTAGTCCTGCTTACTCTGGAAGACTTTTGCGTACTATAAAATGTAGATCTTGCTAAAACACAGTTTATTTCTAAATACATTTTTTGTAGAGTGAACCATTTCGGAGATATTCCTTGTTATTTGGAGAACTTATACTTCAGTCAAATGGAACATCACCATAGCTCACTTTATGTTAAATGTGCAATTTTTTACGAATATACACATAAATCAATAATTCAGTCAGGTGATGCTAAACTTTTTTTATAAAAATATTTTTTCCAGAAAATCATGAGCCTCTCAGCTTTTTGGTATTAGAGTTTCTTGTTATTCACAATAAGAGAAATTCGCCGTTAGTTCACTTCCATCCTGTATATGTCACCCTCCTGGACATCCATTTACACTCTGTAATGAATGAAACTTCACTTAACTGCCAGCACTTGATCCCCTCAAGGTAAGGGGTGAAAATAACTTCACAATTGTCCCCGCATGCATTAATAACAATATTTTTTAATATATGCGTTACGTATGCCATAGACATGTTTAAATAATTTCATGTGAAGGGGAGAATTTGGACCCTCTCTCTCTCTCCCTGCCTGCCGACAGGTCTGGGGTAGAGGGTGCAGTGAAGAAGATGGATTGCACTGTCTGCCACACGATCGTTCATTCTCCGCCTCCTGCCTTTCATTCTTATTAGCTCCCTTTTGCTACTTTCAAACTAGTTAATTGATCAGGGCCAGATCAGATTGCATCTCTTCAAAAAACGGGGTTGGTGGTTCGTTTGTCTGAGATTACCATATAATAATGGGAAAAATCGTAATTTGTTACACATCTACTCTTTTAATAAAACCTTGCTGTTCTGTCTACTCCTTCCTTTTTACTTTCTCTACTGCGTATAGTAAGTAGAGGAAGTGTAGTATTCCACCCAAAAATTTGATGTCGAAATTTCATCAGAAATATGAAATATTCCATTAAGGTAAATAACTGCAGGCTTAGAAATAAACAAAAGCTCTAATCAATTTTGTTTCAGCGAGACTCGAGGAAATAAGGCAGGCTTAGACATAACCACAAAATGTGTTTTAGCGAAACTCGAGGAATTAGTTTGAGAATTTAAATTTTGTACACTTCTCAAGGTAAGTTGAGTGATTGTGGAAACAATTCCGAATAGATTCAGGATGCAACGAGTTCGTGAACGTTCAAACCGTACACGATCCGTCTAATAGTATCGTTTTCAATGAATTGAAGTTGATTAGGATTGATAAATTTTAGGTTATACGAAGTTCACGGAGTCATCTAGTTTATAATATACATATCATGCTTGCACACAAAGTTTAGTGTGTGTTTTTCCCCTTAGCAAATGCTCGACCTAGTCGCCCATGCATAGGTTATACTTCTACCCTTTACAATGAACTATCTTTCTCATTTATAAAACTTAGGGAAATAATTTGTCTCATGGGTAATACTAAGAAAAACAATAATACGGCTTTCTCCAGTCTTCACTTGTTTAACAAATATCCATCATAAACTACAATTATTGATGTTTGACCTGGAAAGATATTTAAAGAAAAGGAAAATCGCAGTTTAGAGATTCTAATCTCAGGAAATTATATTGATTTGATAAACAGAATGTGGAGTAGTTAATCTTACGAGCTGCATTTGTTCTTCTTGTATTTAATATTCCTCCGTCATTTATATACTCATGTTACGTTAATAACTAGATGGAGTTCACCGCCTTCTATAATTTGTTGCCTTAATTTTAAGTCAGAATGGCCGAGGCCGTGACGAAAATGACCGAATACGAGCGGAAGTATCCGATTAATAGGTTATATTAAAAGTTAAGAAGTATGGCATGTAAATATAATCTTTTTAGCATTAAGTTATTGTTTATAGATACAAAATGAAATATACAATGTTCGTTCGAGGTTTTAGTATAGATGAATCTACATATAATACATTTTAGGTATACGGCTCAATGTTTCGTCAGAAATACTTATGTTAACGAATCGTAAGTTATCCTGAGTTAATAGTGGTTTAACAATAGAATGTTGCTTCGTTGAATTATTGCCAATTACGTGTATTACTACCAATTAAGGAATAAGGGAGTACAACATAGTTTAATATGTGAGCAATAAATGATGCTGAGTGTTTACTCCGATATCAGTCATAACCTATAAAGCCATCACATAATGATCAGCTCTTAAAAGATTTCAGTATCACTATGTTTTCCGATTCTCGTTGTACCTATAAGGAGATATGTAATAAAAGAATTTCTGTAAAATTTTATATTAATGAACAACAAGTAGATGGAAGAATAAGTACTTTTAAATTATTCATGCATATGTTACCTCGATGCATGTTCCACTTGAAGTAAGTTCTTATGTTATATAGATCTATACAACGTATACAGTTAGTTTCCCTTGCTTTCTGAATACAAGTACAAAAGGATGAAGAGGACCTTGTTATATGTAATAATAATGCGACAAACTTTACCTCTAGTCCTTAAGGACCTTTGCGGTAGGTAACATAGGCTGTTCCAGAACTCCTCTGAATAGGCAACCCAACTTGCACGGGATGCATATTTAAGCATAGTTATTAGTGACTACTGAAAATAAATATTTACTGGTTTCGTAAAAGTTTCTGATAAAGAAAGGTGGGAATGACAGTCCTTGGCTCCACTTATATCTGCGAACAAACATTTAAAACAATGAACTAATCGTCAGAAACATCGTGGGTTAACCAGGAGTAGAATATGAATGTGTTGTTCGTCTTTGATTTCCTGTACGTAAGAATGTGCCGCCACTGAACTCTGTAACCACTTCCGTCATTCTGGTGGAAAGAGGATTTCGTCCTCCCCTAACTTGCCTCGGTTGAACACCGCTGTAGTAAAGCATAAATGAACAAAATGCTACTACCAAAGACATAGATATCATTAAAACAAATATCTTTGTGGATTTAACCGTTCTTAGATATATTGGTTTAAGTTTTGAAATACTTCAGTTGTCATAAATAGAAGCCGTTATTCGTGTTTTATGTTCTAGCCATGTAAAGAGAACAAAAGTTTAGTCATCACATAGCGAACAGCTCTTAAATCTCCCGCACGGTTTATTGTTATATTCTTTATCTTGCTACATGCATAGTGGATACGGGAAAGTTATTTTTATGCTGTTTATTTGGATATTTCAGGGGCACGAAAACATGTATTTCAGTTTAAATTGCGTATCGCAACACAGTCGAACGCGTTAGCATGCTGGAGGACATAGAGAAACAAACTGCATTACACGATCTGATGCACGAACACGGCCGTTGTAAGTGCACTACAACAACAACAACAAAAATCCTTGTTTGGTGGGACAACAAAGTAACATTTTTTTAAAACACCGCACCACATCGTTGCTTAACAAACGACAATTGATTTTTTTAATTCGAGTCTCTTGTGAGAGAGAGCGCGCGCGCGCGCATTCCGGGACAATAGAAGCGCCTGGTATTGTGCTGAGCGAGCAATGAACCAAATACTTAACAATAGTTCCAATACTTAGGTAGGTATATGCTAGAATGCATCATTTCAATATGGAGCCTAAACAAAAGCCACGCACGCTTCACGGCGCGGACCGACCGACCGACCGTACGACAATGCCTGCCCCTACACAGCTTGTTAGACGAGTGTTTTTGAATAATTGAAACTCCCTCAGCGTTTTCTATTGGTGGAAAACAAAAATTCACAGATCAACAGCAAAAGTGAATAGGGAACTTGTTCAAAAATGTTACTGTCGCCATGACAAATAGAATGCAGAGATGCATTAAAGTCAATAACCTGTGGCTAAAAGGGGCTTTATTTCCTGCTCCTCTCATATCGCATTTTCATCAATACGATAACTCCAAACCAGTGTGTGTATACTCTTTGTAATATTTTGTCTTTAATCCCAGATGGGGGCAAACACCAAAACACAAATCTGTTTTCATGCAGCACACACAAAAGATGGCTAATGTATTGAAATTTGAACACGTTCGTTATAAGTATAGCGATGGCCAAAAGTCGGTGCGCAATGTCAATATTGTGACGCTGGGCGCACAACAAAGGACGGTTGGGGCAAAGCTGCTTCCCACCACATACCAGGCCGGCGAGCGTTTAATCAGCACTTACTGGTCATAAACCACTTGCGTTTAACCAGCGTACTTCTTAAGATATTTATGGTTCTCTGTTTATAATACAAACTAAAGTACTTTGTTCAGATTAAATGTTATCATGTTAGCCATTGTAGGTACAACCTGGAACCCACACACCCACCCTCCCTGTTTAGCACATTTTCTTATATAGTAATATAATTACGTAACTCCAACAAACATGGCCATCTTCCCGCTACAGAGATTGCGCAATGGCGACTTCTATCCCAGAGAAGCGAAATTCGCCGTATTAGCGATGTTCTGATTTTTGTTTCTTTCACAGTGACATTTTGAATCAGACAATTTTATAATTTTTAGTAATACAACGCTTGAACACGAGGTCTCTCGAGTCCGCTAGTATAGTATAAAATTAAAAAATGTGACGTGCTGCACTCACATGACTTTCTCTACTCTTGTACTAACCATTCTTACAAATTCTTTTTCCTATATCTTCTTCGTGTTGCAATAGGCTTTGAGCGATTGTCAAATCTTTTAAAGCTTGAGATTCCGTTCTCTTTACACACTTAACATATAAAAAAATGAACAACGATGTTCCATTTCACAAAAGTTTTAAGCTTTCCGAAACTCACACACATAACGAGGAATATCTCCGAAATGGTTCACCCTACAAGAAAATTTATTGAGACATAAATTGTGTATTTTAGCAAGATCTACCATTTTTGTATAGTATGATTTTGTCTATCTCTAACGGTTTACCAGTTATACAAAAGTCGTCCACAGTAAATACGACTACAGGAGCTACAGCCAGAAAATTCAAGATATACATTTCATTTATCATAAAAATATCTCAAACATATCACATTTTAATCAAAATTATTGGAGCCATTTTCCAAAAAATCAAAATTTTCGAAAACTTTTCCATCTAAAGGGTAGTTTAGGGTGGGGTTATTTTCTTCAAAATCTTCGTGTCGCATCCTTGAAAGACATTAAACTTAAATACCAACTTTGTTTTTTAACCTATTTTTCGTTTTTTGAGTTATGCTGTGTCAGGTAAATGGTAATAGTTTTAGAAGAGTGGGTTGTAAAGGTCATGTGAACTTTACACAGCAAAAACGTTCTCAAAGCATTAATATTTAAGACAGACAGGAGGTTGAGTTGGTGGGATGAATATTGATTTACCTGGAAGCTTGGGGGGGGGGGGGTTGGATGATTTCATCCCTTCCTGAGGAAATCCTTCAATCTCGCAGCAGTAATAGTGTGGCCATAGCAAGAGCTAATCAACTGCAAGGACTCGCTTCCACTCTACAATTTACCTAATTGACTTCCTTCCTCCTGTATCTACATTTGGTGCTAAGTAGCGATTTCAATTGCACGGGGGGGTGCATGGGGGTAGTATCTCCCCCATCCATCTGTGTCGTCAACAGCGCGCATCTGGACAACCCTGATGTTCCTATTTCCGATATGTAGCACGGTTGGATTTTAAACTCGATATTTTTTTAGAAAAAGGTCCGTGTGTGTGTGTGTGTGTGTGTGTGTGTGTGTGTGTGTGTGTGTGTGTGTGTGTGTGTGTGTGTGTGTGTGTGTGTGTGTGTGTGTGTTAGTCTGTGGACAGAATAACTCAAAAACGAAAAGTCGGTTAAAAACCAAATTTCGTATTTAAGTTTAATATCTTTCAAGGATGCGACACGAAGATTTTGAAGAAAATAACCCCACCCTAAACTACCCTTTACATGGAAAATTTTTCGAAAATTTTAATTTTCTTGAAAATGGCTCTAACGATTTTGATTAAAATGTTATATGTGTGAGATATTTTCATGACAAATGAAATGTATATCTTGACTTTTCTGGCTATAGCCCCTGTAGTCGTATTTACTCTGGACGACTTTTGCATAACTGGTAAACCGTTAGAGATAGACAAAATCATACTATACAAAAAATGTAGATCTTGCTAAAATACACAATTTATGTCTCAATAAATTTTCTTGTAGAGTGAACCATTTCGGAGATATTCCTTGCTATGTGTGTGAGTTTCGGAAAACTTAGAACTTTCGTGAAATGGATCATCGTTGTTCTTTTTATATATATAATGTTAAGTGTGCAAAGAGAACGGAATCTCAAAGCTTCAAAAGTTCTGACTATCGCACAAAGCCTACTATATTCTACCAGTCCCCTTGTACCTACAAGGAAATAAGCAATAAGATAATTTGTACAAATGTTTATCTTAACTAACACGAAGAAGATATAGGAATAAGAGTTTGTAAGAATGGTTACTACAAGAGTAGAGAAAGTCATGTGAGTGCAACACATCAGATTTTTTTTGTTTAGACACAAAACTCGATGAAATGTTCCATTCCTGCTCTGATAACAACGCAGTCGTAGTACATCAAGAAATATACTCCAGGAAGTCTTTGAAAGCACGTGAGCCTCGACTTCTTTCATTTATTATATATGTATGTACCAATTAGTTCAGTTATTCCGTATTATTTTTGAAGATCGACAACACTTCATGCTTTGAAGGCAACAAGGTCGAAATTGCCGTGCTAGTCTACCATTTGGTAACCATGTAAATGTAACCTGCTCTTCATGGGAAAATGAACCTTGGAGACAGAACTAAAATATCTCGTAAGGAATTGGTCAGAGACAATGTAATGACTTCCCTTCTATGCTGCATGTTTCGATTCCACCGAGTAACTGGGATATCGTGGTCTGTACAGTTTGACATTCATATTTTGCAGTTCTCATTACAGCGTAATCTTAGCAAAGCGCTGGAGCGATATCTTCCGTCCTTCTAATCTCCAGCGCAAGACCTTTCTTAGTAAACACTGCATTATGGGCGCTGGCTGGCTGTACTACTTGAGAAAGTTTCTGGTTGGGCAAGGCTGGGGGGGGGGGGGGGGTTGCGGCTTCTGCTGTTGCTTCTTGGGTCTTGTTTACCCCGACTCAGACAAAACTTGCCTCATCTTTTCCAAAGGATATTAAGTCTGGCCTCTTTGCGAATAAACCGTATTCCATTACATTTTGTAAAAGCTTTCTTTTGAACCGCTCGATAATACGAAAATGGGCATCTTATACGGCAGAGTGGTGTTCAAAGATGGGGAGGCGAATACAAAGCGACTGGATCTTACGTATAAAACACACAAGTTCCTTGGGGATAAGCTCGTATACGCCAAATATCTAGGGGTGTCATTTTAAAAAATCTGATGTGTTGCACTCACATGACTTTCTCTACTCTTGTACTAACCATTCTAACAAACTCTTATTCCTGTATCTTCTTCGTGTTAGTTGAGATAAACATTTGTACAAATTATCTTATTGCTTATTTCCTTGTAGGTACAAGGGGAATATGGGAATACAGCAGGCTTTGTGCGACAGTCAAATCTTTTTGACCTTTGAGATTCCGTTCTCTTTGCACGATTAACATATAAAAAAAATGAACAACGTTGTTGCATTTGGCTCATGTTCTAAGTTTTCCGAAACTCACACACATAAGAGGGAATATCTCAGAAATGGTTCACCCTACAAGAACATTTATTGAGACATAAATTGTGTATTTTAGCAAGATCTACATTTTTTGTATAGTATAACTTGGTCTATCTCTAATGGTTTACCAGTTATGTAAAAGTCGTCCAGAGTAAATACGACTACAGGAGCTATAGCCAGAAAATTCAAGATATACATTTCATTTGTCATCAAAATATCTCAAACATATGGCATTTTAATCAAAATCGTTGGAGCCATTTTCAAGAAAATCAAAATTTTCGAAAAATCTTCCATGTAAAGGGTAGTTTAGGGTGGGGCTATTTTCTTCAAAATCTTCGTGTCACATCCTTGAAAGACATTAAACTTAAATACCCAGTTTGGCTTTTAACCGAGTTTTCGTTTTTGAGTTATGCTGTCCACAGACTGACAGACACACAGACACACACGGACCTCCTAAAAATGCTTTTTTTGCATTTAGGGGGCATCAAAACATATATTTCCGGTACCAGTAGAGAAAGTAAAAATGTGATGTATGTTGGTTAGTACAAGAATATAGAAAGTCATGTGAGTGCAACACATACTCTACGCCACTGGTAATAATCACGGTAAAAAGACCAAGTACGTCATTGGTGAACTAGGCCCCCGTTTGTTTCTGTAGCCCCTATTGCTCAACTTTATTACCAATATAAGCTATTGCCTGTCATAAATCTCTGCGAATCGTTGTTTCTAACTTAGGAATGTTTCAACATTTTGACAAGCTGCCTTTTCTTAGCCAATAATTCCGGTTTACCTACAGAACGACTGCAACTGAAAACAATAAAATATGAACGCTTCTTTCATTTGGCAATAAGTTATTGTCTTGTGTGATTTGTTGGAACTGACGATACCTACATCTGCAGAGGAAACGGATTCGGAACACATCCATCATGTTCTCTTTCCAACAGAAAACAACCCCATTACTAGAGAAAAACGTGCGCCAGTCATGAAATCCTAGTAAAACAGAGAACTAATTATAACTTCTGCGTTATGCTTTTTTTCCTCCTGCTATGCCAACGCTAGACTGACTCTATTCAACAGTTAAATGAAATCTGCATAAATCTCTTTTAACATTTATTTTCCACTAAAACATGTCAGTCAATCCTGCGTATATATATATAAACCCTTATTCCTATATCTTCTTCGTGTTAGTTGAGATAAAAATTTGTACAAACTATCTTATTGCTTATTTCCTTGTAGGTACAAGGGGAATATTACAATAGAGTAGGCTTTGTGCGATAGTCAAATCTTTTAAAGCTTTCAAATTCCGTTCTCTTTGCACACTTAACATATAAAATGAATAGCGATGTTCCATTTCACAGAAGTAGAAGTTCTCCAAAACTTACACAAATAACGGGGAATATCTCCAAAATGGTTCACTCTAAAACATTTATTGAGACATAATTTTGGCAAGATCTACCTTTTTACTTTCTCTCTGGTAAGTAGGGGAAGTATTGTATTCCACCCAAAAATTCGATGTCGAGATTTCACCGGAAATATACGTTTTGAGGCACCCTGAATCAAAAAAAAAAAAAAAAAAAAAAAAAAAAAAAAAAACTTTTTAGAAAAAGGTCCGTGTGTGTCTGTGTGTCTGTCAGTCTGTGGACAGCATAACTCAAAAACGAAAAGTCTGTTAAAAACCAAAGTTGATATTTAAGTTTAATATCTTTCAAGGATGTGACACGAAGATTTTGAAGAAAATAGCCCCACCCTAAACTACCCTTTACATAGAAAATTTTTCGAAAATTTTGATTTTCTTGAAAATGGCTCTAACGATTTTTGTTAAAATGTCATATGTTTGAGATATTTTGATGACAAATGAAATGTATATCTTGAATTTTCTGGCTATAGCCCCTGTAGTCGTATTTACTATGGACGACTTTTGTATAACTGGTAAACCGTTAGAGATAGACCAAATCATACTATACAAAAAAAGTAGATCTTGGTAAAATACACAATTTATGTGCCAATAAATGTTCTTGTAGGGTGAACCATTTCGAAGATATTCCTTGTTATGTGTGTGAGTTTCGGAAAACTTAGAACTTCAGCGAAATGCAACAACGTTGTTCATTTTTTATATGTTAATCGTGCAAAGAGAACGGAATCTCAAAGGTCAAAAAGATTTGACTGTCGCACAAAGCCTTCTGTATTCTAATATTCCCCTTGTACCTACAAGGAAATAAGCAATGAGATAATTTGTACAAATGTTTATCTTAACTAACATGGAGATATAGGAATAAGATTTTGTTAGAATGGTTAGTACAAGAGTAGAGAAAGTCGTGTGAGTGCAACACATCAGATTTTTGTATAGTAAGATTTGGTCTATGTCTTACGGTTTACCAGTTATGCAAAAGTCATGCAGAGTAAATACGACTAGAGGGACTATAGCCAGAAAATTCAAGATATACATTTCATTTGTTATAAAAATATCTCAAACATATGACATTTTAATCAAAATCGTTAGAGCCATTTTCAAGAAAATCAAAATTTTCGAAAGTCCATGTAAAGCTTAGTTCAGGGCGGAAGAATTTTCTTCAGAATCTTTGTGTCGCATTGTGTGTATCGCGCGCGCACACACGCACACGCACACACGCACATACACACCTTTTTTCTAAAAATGTTTTTTTTTTTATTCAGGGGGCCTCAAAACATTTCCACTGAAATCTTGAGATCGAATTTGTGGGTGGAATAAAATCTACCTAGTATAGGTAGGAGAGAAAGTAGAAATAGCGTGGACAAAGTGCACCCTTGTCTAAGAAACAGACAACTTCCAAAACACATAATCTGAAAGGATGGGTTGCATTTAGCACTTATGTTTATTCGCTGGAACAGAAACTTGTGACTATTTGTTTGAGGTGACGCCATTTTAGCACCAAGTGGACGGGCATGTTAATGTTGGTACCTACAGCACCTTGCGCCAATTCCACTGACTAATTCAGGGCAGCAGCAGCATCTAACTGTCAGACAGTCAGAGGAATCCCATTGTGGGCTAAATTGCCCCATAAGCTCCAAGTGGCAATCTCTGCCAGTGCTCCCTAAATAAACTGGCCCTCAGTCTCCTCACTTCTATAAATTTACAATTTATTGCCCACTCTCGGAGTTGCAATTCCATCCTGAGACAGTTTCATGCATTTGGAAACACTCGGCTAGGAACCAAGGCCTTGTACAAATAAAACATTTAATTCCACTTGCAAAGAAAGCCTTCTCAAACCGCTTTTGTCTTTAGCAATACACGAATAAAGGCACAATTTAGTGCAAATCCACCTCATGCGTTTGGTGAGTAATTTGAGTGATTGCGTTAGTGAAAGAACGTACAAGGAAATAAGTAATTTTGTAGTGAACACCCAGTCCCATCAAAAAATAGTTTTAAACAATAATACATTAGAACAATCTTAACAATAAAGCAAATAAACGGGCAGATGGCAGTAGGGTGCCATGCAGTTTGAATGCTTTCATTATCTGCGAATAGATGGCAGGGCATTCGCTATTACCGTCTATTTTACATTTATAATATTGTTTGACTTAAGGTGGAACTTTGGTTCGTGGTATTAAATATCCAATCCGGTATTTACCTTGGTGAGTGAGGGAAACCATGAGAAAGCCTCAGTCAGATAGGTCGGTCCAGGGATTTGAACCCGGGACACAGAGTTACCTCCTGAGACAGCCCGCTTGATTAACAAATTGATTTTTTTCCCCTGAACTCCGGAACATATACTTCGGCAATTATTTGGTTTACTGCGCATAGATCAACAGGGTCCCTCGACGCGTAATTATGACGAAATGTTGTCTCCCACTTTGTGGAATGCGCAACCATTTACCAGGTTTGTGTGGTTAAAAATGTTGTCATGTTAAAATCGTTCGTACCAGCAACTTGCCATAGTTTCGTCACACAGGTGAAAGTTTAAAACAAACACCTTGCGCAAAGTCAAATCTCAATACGTCCTTATTACTAAATTGTACCATCTGCTCCCTCAGAAATATTCCCTTTCCCAATGTTTTGGTTTTCTTTTTTCCGTAGCACGTGGATCTGTGGCACTTTTAGGGATATTGGGATGAGTGTGAGCGCGTGCATTGTGTAATTCCTTTTAATAAGGGTCGTTTCTTCCATCGTTAAATTTTCTGTTACCTTCTTTTAATTCACTGTGTAATAGTTTTGATTGTTTACTACTAACATCTTTTCTTGTTTTTCTCTTTAAATTACTGCTAAGCTTTTTTCTATTTATTTTCGGTAAGTCTGGATTATCATAATTGTGGACCTGAAAGCTTTCTACAAAAGTGTTATTTTCACTTAATTGTAGCCTGCAAGCCGAGCCCATTGTACCAGGCAAATACTTTAAAATAAAGAAACTGGAAAACAGAAGTGGTCAGTCGAAGCTGCAACCAGCAGCTATCGATGGCGCTATCCGCCAATCAGCGCTAAAATTGTAACATCCAATCAGGAGCGTACTTTAAATATTCTCGAAAAAATCAAAAGAAAGATCATAACTCAAATTCTGACCTACAATAGGAAATGTTATATGAGGCAAAATTTTATCTAAAGAATGGTGCACAAACTGTACGTGAGAAAGGACATGTTTTGGGGAATTCTCGTAGTTTAACATAGCATTTCATAAACATGCCAATTTGTGCAACTGCGGAGAAAGGGCAGTTGGCTTCAGCAAAAGGCGAAAGTTGTAACCTTTCTTTCGCGAAAATAATGAGTATGGTAGTGATACAGAGACGTTTCTGAGTGCTTTTAGAAGAGTGAGTAGCGAAAATCATGTATGTATTTAAGAACAATGAGTAGAGAAAGTCATGTGAGCGTTTCTAGAAGAGTGGGTGGAGAAAGTCATGTGAGAGTTTCTAGAAGAGTAGAAGTCGTGTGAGGAGAAAGTCATGTCAGTTTCTAGAAGCGTGAGTAGAGATAGTCATGTGAGTGATCCTAGAAGATTGAGTAGAGAAAGTCATGTGAGTGTTTCAAGGAGGGTAGGTGGAGAAAGTTATGTGAGAGTTTCTAGGAGCGTGAGTAGAGATAGTCATGAACGTTTCCAGAAGAGAGGGTGGAAAAAGTCAAGTGAGTGTTTCTAAAAGAATGAGTACACAAAGTCATGTGAGTTTCAAGAAGAGTGAGTAGCGAAATTAATGTGAGTGCTTCTAGAAGAGTTACTAGAGAAAGTCATGTGTGTGTTTCAAGAAGAGTGAGTAGAGAAAGTCAAGTGAGTGTTTCTAAAGAATGGTTACAGAAAGTTATGTGAGTTTCAAGAAGAGTGAGTAGCGAAATTAATGTGAGTGCTTCTAGAAGAGTTACTAGAGAAAGTCATGTGAGTGTTTCAAGAAGAGTGCGTAGAGAGATTAATGTGAGTGCTTCTAGAAGAGTTACTAGAGAAAGTCATGTGAGTGTTTCAAGAAAGGTGGGTAGAAAAAGTTATATGAGAGTTTCTAGGAGCGTGAGTAGAGATAGTCATGAGCGTTTCCAGAACAGAGGGTGGAGAAAGTCAAGTGAGTGTTTCTAGAAGAATGAGTAGAGAAAGTCATGTGAGTGCTTTTAGAAGAGTGAGTAGAGAAAATAATGCGAGTGTTTCAAGAAGAGTTACTAGAGAGATTAATCTGAGTTCTTCTAGAAGAGCGGGTAGAGAAAGTCATATGAGCGTTTCTAGAAGAATGGGTGGAGAGTCATGTGAACGTTTCTAGAAGAGTGGGTGGAGAAAGTCATGCGAGCGTTTCCAGAAGAGTGAGTAGAGAGATTAATGTGATTGCTTTTAGAAGAGTGAGTAGAGAAAGTCATGGGAGAGTTTCCAGAAGAATGGGTGGAAGGATGGATGGAATTTAAGGGCCCGTCGACAACTAGGTCATTTAGGGAATGGGTGGAGAAAGTCATGTAAGTGTTTCTAGAAGAGTGAGTAGAGAAAGTTACGTGAACATTTTTAGAAGAGTGGGTAGAGAAAGTCATGTGTACGTTTCTAGAAGAGTGAGTAGCGAAAGTAATGTGAGTTTTCCTGTTCATACGAGTGTTTGTGTCTGTAGCCCGTAGGGAAATATTCCGCATTCAGATGCAAATATTTCGGAACAGAGAGAGAGAGAGAGATCTTTGAGTTGTTGAAATTAAAAGCGTGTAAATCGCGCACCATGAGATGATGATACCATCATCTCCATAGAGACCAAGCTGGTACATCATTTATGCAGTGAATAGGCACGAGATGTGAAGCTGGGACCTTGAATTATGAATAGGACGGTCCAAGCATGTCAATACGGCGCTGCCAACCTGACAACATAACATTGTGGGCAAACTCATAAAAGATTTACAGTAAGCCTGGCTGGGGTTTTGTTATATCAACCATCTCGTAAATTATCCACCAACCGCTTTATGGCCAAATAATCTAAAATGATTTATTGGAAGATAAGCAGCGCTGTGTAACACTGTCAAAGGGGTGCTATTTCCTTAGAGGCCCAATTATGTACGTGCCTATCATATATCTGCATTAATTTATAACTGGGAAGCTTTTAACTGACAAATTTCAAACATTTTCCAAACTGCATCATTGACGTAGAGCTAGCTCTATGGTCTAGTGGTTGGTGAAAAACAGATCGTGTTAAATGTATTTTATACGCTAATGGAGCACGCATGTGTTTGACTTTCTAAATATTAAATTGTTGGGTTTAATAGGCCCCATGCAACGCATAGACGACACAATTAAAGCTGCTCTTTTAAATGGAAGCTATTTCAGCAGATATTACAACTGATCTAGCGTAACACAAATATTTCTTGCTACCGACAATGCGCGACATCACACGCGCTTCCCCACGTGCTGCGCGGACCAACACATTAGCGGCGTTGAAGTGAAGTGGTTTGCTTACGCCGGAATTACTATAGTGACGCGATGCTCAAATGAGTTCGATGTTCATAGAGCTTAACGGACCAAGGGACTCAAACTTGAATTTTCTATATTTGTATAAGTATGAACTCAATACTTAAAGGCGTTTGTGTTATAAATTACCACACAACGTTGGCATCAAAAAATAAAACATCACAACAGTTTTATTATTTTATATTCTCTAATGCACAACAAACGCCATCAATCTTTGAAAAAATGGAAAAAAGAATATATTTAAACGCATGCCCCTTTAATGGGTATTGAATTTTTTTTCAAATTTTTTGTGTATTTAATTTCTATAAAGCTAGACAAACTTTCAGGTTTCAAAATCAAAATCATATAAATGGAATACTTGCTGGAAAAATTCTAGGAGCATGGCGTAAATTTAAAGTCCATAGTGTATTAAAAATGTAAAGTCGAGAAAAAAATTCTTTTACACACATACTTTATGACCATGTGTCAGATTACCTATTTAACCAGTTTTTTTACGCAAGTTAGCGAGTGTATCGTCGAAACCAGTATTTATGTCAAGCTTATGATAGAACAGAACAGTTGTGAGTTTTAAGATTATGACGAATTGTAGATTGTGTTACCAGTAAAGTTTATTTTGTGATTCAGTTTTAGAAGTAATAAAGCAACATTAAAAGTAACTGGATATTGTCATTATTGTCATAAGAGGTTTCCAACGTGCTGTTTAGGCAGCACAAGTTGGTACCACTGTGCTCCGACACGTTTTTGCCAAAGCAGTTTGAGTGTGTGTGAGTTTCTGCAAGTTTGCTCTACTGGTGTCGTCAGAAACAACCCCAAACAAAGACTAAACTTCTCAGGCTTGTGTATGTATGTTTTACATCGTAATTTTCCTGTCTCTTGCACCAAACATATCTTGCTTTACTTAAGGTCTTAAGCTGCGCTTAGTTTAATCCAGCTAGACCCTCCACAGATCGAATTTAATGTCATCCGGCCTCCAAGCCTAGGTGAAAGATGGTGTTGCCACAAATGCATAATAAGAAACAAAATCTACATTCGATCCAAAAATTTGATGTCGAAATAGCACCGTAAATATGTCTTAAGACCCATGTGTTGTACTCACATGACCTTCTCTACTCTTATACTAACCATTCTTACAAACTCTTATTCCTATATCTTCTTCATGTTAGTTGAGAGGAACATTTGTACAAATTATCTTATTTCTATGTGTCAGTCTGTGTGTCTGTCAGTCTGTGGACAGTATAACTAAAAAACGAAAAGTCAGTTAAAAACCAAAATTGGTATTTAAGTTTTATGTCTTTCAAGGATGCGACACAAAGATTTTGAAGAAAATATCCCCACCCTAAACTACCCTTTACATGGAAAATTTTTCGAAAAATTTGATTTTCTTGAAAATGGCTCTAACGATTTTGATTAAAATCGTCATATGTTTGAGATATTTTTAGGAAAAATGAAATGCATATCTTGAATTTTCTGGCTGTAGTCCCTGTAGTCGTATTTACTCTGGACGACTTTTGCATAACTGTTAAACCCTTAGAGATAGACCAAATCTTACTCCACAAAAAATGTAGATCTTGCTAAAATACACAATTTATGTCTCAATAAATTTTCTTGTAGGGTGAACCATTTCGGAGATATTCCTCGTTATGTGTGTGAGTTTCGGAAAACTTAAAACTTTTGTGAAATGGAACATCGTTGTTCATTTGCGTGCAAAGAGAACGGAATCTCAAAGCTTTAAAGAACTTGACTATCGCACAAAGCCTACTGTATTCTAATATTCCCCTTGTACCTACAAGGAAATAAGCAATAAGATAATTTGTACAAATGTTTATCTCAACTAACACGAAGAAGATATAGGAATAAGAGTTTGTAAGAATGGTTAGTACAAGAGTAGAGAAGGTCATGTGAGTTCAACACTGCAGATTTTTTTTTTCGTGTTGGTCATACAAAAAGAACGGAATTTCAAAGTCATCAGAAAACAATTAAGTCTTAAAACATTTGACTGTAAATGTGTATCTCCATTAGCTTCTAGATAGAGAAATAAATGCTTGTGGCAATAGTTCCTACAAGAGTAGACAAAATCATATCAGATTTTTTTTGGAATGTAACAGGAGTGGAATAGTATATTTGCAGAAGTTAATATTCACGTGGTTCTATTGCCGTGGTTTAAAATTTTCTCAGTAGTATAATTTGTTCTCTAGAAGTGTCTTTATCCGGTGCGCTAGTTAGGGCCAAAGTTGGCAGACAGCGTTAGAGAAATAAAAGTGAACCCAGGCTACGCCAGTTAGAAAGTTATATGCACGGAGTTGTGAGGAGTAAACTCACAGAAACCCTTCTAGCTCACGGAGCGAAGCTGTGTGCCATAGCAATTCATTGAAGTAAATACAAGTTGGACGGGATTCAGTCAAGCAGTACTGCATATCAATGTCACTCAGATATATCTAATATATGTGTTTCATACGAGGTAGTCTGAACATACGCAAATTGCAATTTACTGAGTTAAATTGCAACTGCTGTTCAAATTATCAGTGATTTTACCTGCAATTTTTTATAAATTGCTAGATGAAATGCCCGAAGTTGCCCGTGGTTTAACGATTTTATCTCTAGAACCTTTAGACTTACATTGCATACTATAAGAACCCGAAATTAACGAACAAAAACACCGAAAAACACTATACAAAAGCACAACCACAAATACCAAGGAAGAAAGTTGAGTAGAGAAAGCTGTGTGAATGTAAGACGCTGTATTCGTTTGTCAATCATATACAAAACTGCATGGATTCTTTGCAGAAGAGCGAGTAGAGAAAGAAATGTGATTGTGTTTTGCAAAAGAAACGTCAATAAACATAACCATCTTTATATAATGGGTTGCATTTAGAAGAGCGAGTAGAGAAAGAAATGTGATTGTGTTTCATAACGGAAAACTGTACAGAGAAAATCGTGTGAATGTGTTACATTTCTATTTCAATAATAAATGATTGCCTAAATTGTATGATGAAGAGGAAAACAGAGAAATGTGATCGTGTTTCGTAGAAGAAAAATGAGTAGAGAAAATGGTGTGAATGTAATATGTGACATTTTAATTTCAGTCACAGAAAATTATATGAGTTGTATGTTGAAGGGTGAGTACATAACGATATTTAAATTTACTATGTAAAAGAAAACCGAGTATAAAAAACCATGTGAATGTTATGTGGTGTAGTAAACTGGATAGCATAGGAAGTTTCATATAAGCGCAGAATTACACGGCGACCGGCCAAGTGGCTGAGTAAATAGGGGACAAAATTCCCATACAAAATTACTAATTTCGATTTTTTTCGATTTTTCGGCTGTTGCTGTAGAGGAAGTATTGTATTCCACCCAAAAATTTGATGTCGATACTTCACCGGAAATACATGTTTTGAGGCCCCCTAAAAAAACACATTTTTAGAAAAAGGTCCGTATGTATGTCTGTCAGTCTGTGGACATCATAACTCAAAAGCTAAAATTTGGTTAAAAACCAAAGTTGGTATTTAAGTTTAATGTCTTTCAAGGATGCGACACGAAGATTTTCAAACAAATTTCTCCACATTGAACTACACTTTACACGGAAAATTTTTTTAAATTTTGATTTTCTTAAAAATGGTTCTAACGATTTTGACTAAAATGTCATATGTTTGAGATATTTTGATGACAAATGAAATGTATATCTTGAATTTTCTGGCTATAGCTCCTGTAGTCGTATTTACTCTGGATGACTTTTGCATAACTGATAAGCCGTAAGAGATAGACCAAATCTTACTATACAACAAATGTAGATCTTGCTAAAATACACAATTTATGTCTCAATAAATTTTCTTGTAGGGTGAACCATTTCGGAGATATTCCTTGTCATGCGTGTCAGTTTGGGAAAACAAAACTTTTGCGAAATGCAACATCGTTGTTAATTTTTTATATGTTAAATGTGCAAAGAGAACGAAATCTCAGAGCTTTAAAAGATTTGACTATCGCACAAAGGCTGAGGGTTAGCTCTGAAGGCATATTTTCAAAGTGTATTAAGATTTTGAAGATTTCGATAATACGCCAAAAAATTAGGTCATATTTTCTTTCTCCATCATAAATTCTTCCATATTTCTAACATTTTTAGGTTATAAACATCCAGGCCTGGTGATCATGCGTATGACTTTGTGGCTATCACAATTCTTATATGATAATTTCACGCGGGTGTGTGTGTGTGTGTGTGTGTGTGTGTGTGTGTGTGTGTGTGTGTGTGTGTGTGTGTGTGTGTAACAGTCTAGCAAGGAGCCATTTTCTTGCAGTGTAATTTCGAGAGTAGGCAGGCAGGCGAGGCGTTTACTCTGCCGTGATCCCCATCTTGCCTCCGAGGGTTATCCCCTTTCCCACCATTAGAAATGCTGCTTCATGCTTCCCAAAGGAAAAACGGGATACTACGCTCTGCCTGTGCATTAATGTGAGGAGGGGGGGGGGGGTTCCTGAAGGAGTGAGTGTGTGTGGACATTGTCCCGCACTTGCTTGTCCAAACAAAGGCAGCCTAGCCCGGCCCGGTCGGCCGGTCGGTCAAGCAACTTTAATAGCATTGTTATCTGCTGTGTGCATTATTTGTACAGTGTTAAAACATGCCACGAATTATTATGCAGATGAATAAAGGAAAGGAATAAAGCAGCGTAAGTACGAATATGTTGTTTCATGGCCTATTTTATTACCAACCTTCACACACCAAAAATCTGGGCTGTGAAATAGGTTAAGTGAGGGTTAAAGGGTAGTTATAAATTAGTAATATTCAATAACTAAGTCCTCTGTATGGATCAGCCATACTCAACAATCGAGGCGGCAGAAACAAAAGTGGTGTCGAGAACGTTCGCGGGACTTCTAGTTGAGTCATTTCCGTGTGTGGGACTCGAGAAAGGTTCGTGTGACGTCATCCACAGTATATAAAGAGGTCGGAAAATAACAGCTAGGGTCACACTTATGAGCGTGAGACAGCTGTGAGTGTGTGTCGTTGTTTGATACGTCGCAAGAAGATTCAACGAGAGTCGCAAGTGATTACATCGTTGTAATTAGTGTCGAGAGACAGAGAAAGTAAATAAAGACACTGAAAGGGTGAGTTGTAATAACAAGAAAAATTGTATTTTGTATTGTTAATACAGTATCTTACGTACATTATCAGCCAGGTGTGTTAGGAACTGCGAACAGTACTGAAGATAACCAACTCACCTGTAACAAAAGAAAATAATTTATTAAGTTTACGTTTTTACAATTAATATACTCATTTTATAAAAATTATTCTAAATTTCTTTCTTTATTTTGTGTGTCAAAATATTCTAATTAGTATAGACGAAGATAATTTTGCTTCAGAATGACTTTAAAAACAGGTTCTCCCAAAAATTATTACTTAAATTTATTTTTACTTATTTCCACAAAGCAGGTATTAATAGTTACGTCATATCGATGACGTTTTATTGGATTCCCCTAGAAACCGGTAGCGTCAAACTTCGAAACTGAGTGTATTATGTATTTGTATTATGTTTCTCTCTATAGCAGTGCTACCAATACTACGTCGTTTACACAGAGTGCAAGTCTACAAGGTTATGTTACCTACCATTATACTTATTCAATGGAGTAGCCTTCTAATGTATTCCTCCGCGGGCTCCTGCGATTGGCAAACATTGGCGCGAGTTAACATGCCAATGTATTCCATTTATTATTACTACAAGATTTTCAAACTATTTTTGCAAAGAATTCGTGTAGTTATTTTAAACTTAAAGCTATTTTGTATGTTGGTTAACGGACTATATTTTCATTCGCGCCTGCTGACGTGGAAGTGATGCGGTGCGATCAACCAAAGAAGAGTTATTTAAACACGTGCTGTTGTTTACAGTATAGTAAAAATCTTTTGCTTTTATTTTATTTAATATTGAAATATTAGTAAATAATTTTAATACCGTATGAATACTTATCAAAAGCCTAGATTACATTTGGTGTTTTTCGCACTGCAAAGACCGCCATTGTTCCCATAACCTATATTAATGACGTAATTGGAAGCAATAAACGTAGCAGAGTTAGGCTTTTGTTTCCTAACAATGAAACAAAGCACTGCGAATGTAAAAATTTAATTTTGGAATTTACGACAAAATAATTTGTTTAGCAAAATAAAATGTTTTCCATTAAAGCCAGTTTGTGTCGCTTAATAAAATACAATTAGCGTAATTCACTTGTTATTTATTTTTATTGCCACTCGAGAGAGCGAGTGGTGCATAATCCCGAGGGTGAGGAGGGCAATTTATATGTACTGTTTTACTTTTAGTGCCGTGTTCTCTGTGCATTATGCAGTTTAATGGTTCTTAGTTAACAACACAATGCGAGGTTTATTCTAAAGTGAAATTTATTTCGCTACACAACCTTATGAACAAAGCCAGTGTAAACACTAGCAAATGTTTACATATAGCATCTTTTGTTACTCCGAGAGGAAATTCGAAACAATAAGAATGCGCATTTCCAAAGCCTTTATGCGAGATTTTAGAACACACCTCAAGTAAAAAATTCTGATGTTTTGCATTCAAATGTTTGGTATAAAAACTGTTCTTACAGAAAGTTATTTAAATTTTATTTTCTATTTATGTTCATTTTAATAAGATTTTCCAACTTGTTTTTGCAAATAATTCTTGTAGTTATTTTGTATGTTAGTTAGCGGACTATATTTTCATTCGCGCATGCTGATGGAAGTTCTGCGGTTCGATCACACAACGAAGAGTTTCTCAAACACGTGCTTTTATATTAAAGTTTAAAGCGAGGCAGATAAAGGTATAATATATTATGCAACTAGAACATAATGACAACAAATGCGAGTATAAACAGTAAAACCTCGTTTATCCGCACTAACCGGGACCAAAGACCGTCCGGTTTGGGTTATGTGGCTAATAAACAAAACAAAATCCTTAAATAAACAGAGTTGTCGTTTATGACGATGAAAACTATGTCTTGTAGCGAAATTATGTACAGTAAATAGTACATTGTTTACAAGAAATTAAAAAATATAAACATTTTAATCACATTTCTCAACAAAGAGTTGATCCACAGATTGTGGGAGGTGTAGGGATCAAGGTCAACGCTTTCTTCCGGCGCTGGTGAGACATACCGCGTCAGCACCGTGTGACACATTACTAAATCTTACTTAGACTCAACAGGTAGCACTTTACAGTACTTGGAGTAGTTGTTACTGGATTGAACATGCCAGAATCTATAGTTTCTCTTTCAGTTGTGTAGGAATCTGCGCAGACAGCAAAATAGTGATTGCTGTATGAGGGTCTGTTGATTGGTGGTTAGCAATGTGGTTAGGTACAGGTGCACCTTTGATTAAAGAATATGAAGAGATCCATCATAGTGGTCAGGCACAAAGATATAAAGAGAAACAACTGAATATTGAACAATTTTAACCATTAATAAACGATATCTTGGACATGGCTCATGCCACGAAAAAGTAATCCTAAATAGAGAACAGGCATTGGTTGAGGTGACAGATATATTTAATCTACACTAATAAATAAGATACATGATGTAAGTTTTTAAGACACTTGAAGATATTTTTCCTCGTGAATAATGTTGTTGGGACCCTGAACATTTCTAGATAAATAAATTTCCTGTTCTATATCGCGATTCTTCTTCCAAAAAGAAAAACTCAAGTTCATAAGATCACCGAGAGAGGCGCCTCAATCGTCACCACAGAATTCCATAAATTAAAATCCAACACTCAAACACGTTCTGGGTAAATGCTAGCAATAAATGGAGCGTGAAGTAATATTTCGACTCGTATTGAATTTTTAAAAGAATTATTTATTGCAATTATTTATCTTCCTAGCATTTCTTTGTAAAATTATTAATTCTAACAAATAATAGTTTTCCATGAGTCTTCACCCACAGTTTGTTTGTGGATTATGCTGTTCACACCTACGCAGAGGAACAGGGAAAGAGGCAGAGAGAGGGAGAAGGAGAGGGGGAGAAGGAGAGGGGGAGAAGGAGAGGGGGAGAAGGAGAGGGGGAGAAGGAGAGGGGGAGAAGGAGAGAGGGGGAGAAGGAGAGAGTGGGAGAAGGAGAGAGTGGGAGAGAGGGGGGAAAGGGAGAGAGGGGGAGAAAAAGAGGGGGAGGAGAGAGGGAGAGAGTGGGAGAGGGAGAGGGGGAGAGGGAGAGAAGGAGATAGGGGGAGAGTAAGTAAAAACGTAAGTTGGTGCGGGCTTGTGTTATATTCCGAGTAAATGCCTCCGAAAGATAGGACGGAGGGACGGGAGTTTAGCACCACCACTACCACCACTCACTTCACTTCCGGTGAAGAGCCAACAAGTTTGTATGAATCCGGAGGGACCTGAACAATGAGCTCACCAACCACATCTCAACTGCGAACTGCGAACTTTCATCTCCCATTCTGTGAAATGCATGAGGCAGCCACGCTGCCTGCTGATAGAATAGCAACGGATTATCTATGTCTCCAACTAATTACTAAACGTTTAAAACTTAATACTAGCGCTTCTCCTTCGATTCCCGGCTGGAATGAACGTGTGTGTGCGACCTTCACATAACAACTAAAAGTAGCGCTCAGGTTCGAATCTGAGTATCGACGAGGTCATTTTCTCCCAACGGGAGGCGTGATGCGGGGTGCACTCAGCCTCATTGAATCCCTGAGGGGTAATTGAGGAGCTACTTCATTGAGAAATAGCGGTCCCTGGTTTCCAAGACCGCATCCCCGGTTATAGTGCTGTTCTACGAGTGAGGTTATGACAAGTTTTTACTTTCTCTGTTACATATAGCAATATATAGCAACTGGAGAGTTTGTAAGAATGGTTAGTACAAGAGTAGAGAAAGTAATGTGAGAGCAACACATTTTTAAGTATAAGTGCGAGAGTTTAGAGAAGTCTTGCGTTCACACCCCAGCAGAAGTAGGGACTGCACCGTGATTGTCTTATTTCACCGCTAAGCGTGAGAGAAAGTGATGTGACAGTGAAATCTGCACAATCCTATTAAATGCGTGCACGTTATATCACAATAACTTCATTAACACCCCAACGTTAAATCAAACACAGATTCATCAAGCAATGCGCATGCGCCGTGTAACAATGCAATTTGGAGAGAAATCGTTACGTCAGGGGGTGAAATATGTTGTGCACATGTTGCCACACTGCAATACGACGTTGGTATTGGTAAGGGGCCAGCAAAAAACAACCTCCCCTCAAAGGAGGAAGCAACTTGTAGGGGGCGGAAAAGTTAATTGTTAGAGGGTGTGGCATTACTAATGGAGCAATAATGGGAGAGTAAATGACGATATTAGGGAGGATTTGGAGAGGGTCCAGCTCTGGTATCATGCGGTCATCTATCGGTCATTCCCAGAAACTGCACTAGGCTACGCAGTAAGCCTTAGAAGACCGAGAAAAATCAACAGGTTTCTGCGACTCATTTGAAAACCGAGTGGAAGTCAAATCAGTACTAGTCTGACATAATCTTAGAATTTTAGCTGCATTACAACAATTTTATCGTTGACTTTAATTACTAAACCGCAAGAAATATGCAAAATCTCACTTCAAAAAAAATAATAACAATAAACACATAAATATTGCAGATAATTTACGTCAAATACTTTTTTTGTAACATTAGCTGTTTCCGAGATATTCCTTGTTGTTGCTTCAATTGTTCAATACTTATACCTTTCTCAAAGGAAGGTTTAGTTTTTTGAATTTATTTATTTCTATTAATATGGTATATACAGAAATTTTTGCTCTTAAACCTAATTTTCGATACTGATTTTTAACAGGAATACATGTTTTAAGGTCCGGTGTATCTAAAGAGTTTTAGAGAAAAGTTTGTCTTTGTGTCTGTGTGTATTGTTAAATATGGCTGTAACGTTTTTAAGTTAAAAAGTTAGTAAAATAGTTTAGTTTTTAATTTTTCACGTAACAATAATTTTGAAGAGATTGCATTCTTAAATCAAATTACGTCACAATTTCCCCTAGAGCATATTTGGTCTACACAGCGATGTAACAAATTCAAATTTACCTCTTTTGTTTCCCCCAGATTCATTTTTCATCCGAAAAGAACGATAATTTATCAAAGACAGCCCAGGTTCAGATCTATCTATAATTTATACCTGGAGGTTATTTTGCTGATTGAATCCCCTTTTAAAACAAAGTCAACCTATACAAAAGAACCAGAATTCAATGGAAAAAGAGACAACTGAAATACGAATCGCACAGCTGACGTCACAACTGAATAAATTAACTTCTGCATCAGTTTACAGCAAACAAAAGAATGCGAAATAACCATTAGAGTTCCGACTAACAAGAAACGACTGATATTTCATGCATTACGCTTATCAAACGAAAAAAAATCTGTGCAGACGTAAAAAACATTTAAAAACCGAGTTAGTTTAGTTTGTAGCTGGTGTATATTTGAAAAAACAGTTCAGGAATATTCATGTGGCTTTGATAAAATCAATGCAGTGCCTAGATTTTGTAATATAAATTCCACAGAGCTTTTTGGGCACGTTTAGTTTATTTTCTACGTGACGTAGGGGAAAAACAAATATAAGAGCTTTGTAAGAATAGTTGGTACAAGAGTAGAGAAAATCATGTGAGTGTAAAGCGTAAGATTTTTATTTGAATAGCACATCCTTTGATAGCTCAACTAAATCACCCCGAGGCTTTTCCTAGTTTTAGATGATTAAAGAAATTACTCGTACTAAAACCCAGCTATATTCATTTTTGTTAGCAAATACAAGTGAGGTCAAAGAACGTATTTGATCATCTCATGGCCCACTATGTCAACTCGGACCTACTGCCCAGTACAGCCAATAGAAGCAGAATTAATTTCCCCAAGCAATAAAGAGTAACTTCATCAGACGCTGCCGAGCTGTAACAGGGAAGAAAACACAACGACAGTGAAAGAAGTTACTCCAGTTAATGAAATGATACCGCTCCGCCGGGTTGGCCAACCTGGCAAATGAAATTCCGCTACAGACTTTACATTTGTTTACCTGCAGAGGGAGAGACGAGCAGAAAGAAACACATTTTTTCGATTTACAGCAATTACTCAAAAGATGAGTAATGCATTTAGTCGTATAAGACAGTACTTCTGATGTTAGCCGTGTTTTTGTGATTCTTTCAGACATTTTGTAAATATTGACAACGATGTTTCCTGCTATGGAGACTTTGAACTATGGAAACCTTTTATATCAATCAATTTATTCTCTGAGAGCCTGTACATTGTGTTACATTCACAAGACTTTCTCTACTCTTGTACTAACCATTCACACAGGCACTTGAACGTGTAACAGGAATATAGGAATAGAATAGGCTTTGAGCGATAGTCAAATGTTTTAAAGCTTTGAGATTCCATTCTCTTTGCACACTTAATATATAAAAAAATGAACAACGATGTTCCATTTCACGAAAGTATTGTTTTCCGAAACTCACACACACAACAAGGAATATCTCCGAAATGGTTCACTTTACAAGAAAATTTATTGAGATATAAATTGTGTATTTTAGCAAGATCTACATTTTTTCTATGTTAAGAATTTGTCTATCTCTTACGGTTTAAGAGTTATTCAAAAGTCACCCAGAGTAAATAGGACTTCATGGGCTATAGCCAGAAAATTCAAGATATACATTTCATTTGTCATAAAAATATCTCAAACATATGACATTTTTATCAAAATCATTAGAGCCATTTTCAAGAAAACGAAAATTTTCGAAATTTTTTCCATGTAAAGGGTAGTTTAGGGCCGGGCTATTTTCTTCAAAATTTTTGTGTTGGATCCTTGAAAGGCATTAAACTTAAGTACTAAATTTGGTTCTTAACCGAGTTTTTGTTTTTGAGCTATGCTGTCCACAGACTGACAGACACACACAGAGACCTTTTTCTAATTTTTTTTTTTTTTTCAGGTGGTCTCATAACATATATTTCCTATGAAATATCGACATGGAATTTTTGGGTGTAATATAATATTCGCCTACTTACCAGTAGAGAAAGTCCATTAAAATTTAACTCAATATGCTGTGAAAATTATATTTATAACTGAGCAAGTGTGAAAAGGAGGGAAGAGAGAGGGAGAGACAAAACTAACGCTGTCCGACACAGCATTTTGGTGTTTACAACCCTACAGCACCAGCAGCAGTACGATTTAAACGTTCAAACGGCTCTCGGGGGGTTGAAATATGGGCCTCGACCGAGGAGAGCATTTATTTCAAGTTCGTTGTTTTTCAGTATCCCATTTGGAAGTTATTAAGTGAAATATTAACTTGCTGGATTACATCTCAAACAGTTTGTGCCATTACTCAAGTTACAGGATAAACCCATGAAGAAATATATTGTATTGGCCGGCATACAAAACATTTACACATCGACAGCAGTCTGCAATATGGCGGCTTCAAGCTGCGAAGTAAAAACTTTAGAAATAATCTGATTTATTTTTAATTTCTCCACCATTTATATAAGGGAGGTCTTGTATTCGACTCAAAAAGATGCAACACGTCAGATTTTTCATGTAAGGGATAATGTATCAGAGAGGGATTTTCTTGTGGTTTTTGGATTCCATTTTCCTCACTACTGGAAGTTCGTTCTACATTTTCTGTAACAGCCGAATGAAACATTTCTGTCATGAATCATCGTGTACTTTTATTTCTCACACAAAACACAGCATTAACAAAGGAAACAGCACACTTCTACAGAAAAACACAATGTCAGGTAATTTTTTTCCCGCACGTCGCATAGTAAAACAAAAGACGCCCTACATGCGTCAATAAGAAATGTTGCAGGCCCTGTGCGATCGTCATATTTTTCACTCGCTGCCGCGCACATAATGCGTACTTTGTTTTATTGTTTCCCAAGCTGTCCGTACTTGGAAACGTATTAAAATATATGGAGACGAAGGGCGGCGCTGTATGCAGTTTGATATACCGCCGGAACATGACCAATTTATATATTAGAGACTCGCACGTCCATTGCGCCCCCCCCCCCCCCGGCCCGTTTTACGACTTTGTTGTTTCTTCATGGTTATAAACTGTTGTGCCAGCAAAAGACGCAAACTTATACGATCCACTTTTATATTTTTATAACCCTTTTTTACGCCCTCGAGAAGAGATCGCACGTGTACCGGCGTCCGTCCGTCCGTCCGTCCGTTAATGTATTTTTAAGAACACTTCCAGGTCAGGCCTCAAAACAATACAACAGCGAATTTCAACAATATGGGCACCACATCATATTTTATACAAGCATGTTAAAACAATCGAGTCCCCAGGTATTATTGACGTGGGATGGGTCAGGTGGTTAGACGCTGGCCTACTGATCCCAAGGTCGCGGGTTCAAATCCGGCCCAGACCGATGGTTTTTAAGTATCCTACCACCACCACCACCAGCATTACCACCACCATCCAGATGTTGCAATACCAGTTTTTCCAGGACACAAACGATATTCGCTGGAGCTTAGAGACAATGGTTTCAGGAAAGTAGGCTAAACGGTATCTATCCACAACACTCGGAGTTTGTTTTACTGCCTCCTCGAGTAAGGATTGTTTTCACGGTTTCATGGTCCTATTAAATTGATTAACGGTACTCGAGATGAGATGAAATTTTAATATTTATATTTTAATTGCAAAACTTTACCTCGCCCCATCAGCAAACCATTGTTGTGAACACAAAGGGAAACGATTAGTCTAAGAGATTAACTGCGATAACTTTATAATTGGTCGTGGAATGACTTTAAATAATATCAAACACAGCCGGTTTGCTTTTTCCATTCGTTTTGAGAGGAAGATGGGGACGCCATTCTGTTTTTCCTCTTAATTCCTCCTCTCGAAGAACAATGATTGAGGATTCTGCTTCAAGTCCTTAATTAGAAAACTCTTTTCCCCATCTACAGTCGAATGGGGGAGAAGCGCCTCTCATTAGACGCCGTTACTCTCAAGATGTTGTCCCCTTTGCGGTCCGCATCCACCACTTGGGCAACCAAAAAAAGAAAATCATCTTCAGCTTCAAGGATTTAACCTCAAAAAGGGTTCTTCCGGTCTCATTTTTACTATGCAAAGTAACTACGGGGGTTTTGTATTCTACCCAGAAAGAAAACTCTATTTCCTTGTAGGTACAAGGGGAATATTAGTATACTGTAAGCTTTGAGCGATAGTCAAATCTTTTAAAGCTTTGAGATTCCGTTCTCTTTGCACGCTTAACATAAAAAAAATTAACAACGATGTTCCGTTTCACGAAAGTTTTAAGTTTTCCGAAACTGATACAAACAACGACGAATATCTCCGAAATGATTCACCCTACAAAAAAGATTATTCGCACATAAACTGTGTGTTTTATAAAGATCTACATTTTTTGTATAGTAAGATTTTGTCTATCTCTTATACTTTACGAGTTATTCAAAAGTCATCCAGAGTAAACAGGACTATACAGGCTATACCCAGAAAATTCAAGATATACATTTCATTTGTCATACAAATATCTCAAACATATGGCATTTTAATCAAAGTTGTAAGAGCCATTTTCAAGAAAATCAAAATTTTCGAAAAAATTCCCATGTAAAGGGTGGTTTAGGGTGGGGCTATTTTCTTCAAAATCTTTGTATCGCATCCTCGAAAGACATTAAACTTAAATACCAACTTTGGTTTTTAACCGACTTTTCGTTTTTGAGTTATGCTGTCCACAGACTGACAGACACACACATCTAATTTTTGGGTTCAATACAATACTTCTTCTTATTAGTAGAGAAACTAAAAATACTCTAGGCTTTATTACAATAAAATTTATTACTTTGTTAACATAAATTAGTTTTCATTTTAATCTTATTACAAAATTTTGATATATAATGAACTTGTCGACTTTAAATCGCTTAAGAACAAACCCTTCATGCTTAAAAATTACTTTCTATTTCTTAGTTCAGTTTGTTATAAAAGCGTGTTTTTATAGTTTTTAAACTATAATTTATTCTAATATCTCCTTACATCTATAAGGAATTAATAAGATTATTTCTGTAAATGTTTATCTCAACTAACACGAAGAAGATATAGGAATAAGAGTTTGTACGAGTAGAGAAAGTCATGTGAGTGTATATGTGCAGTGAAACCCGGGCTGGCTGTGCCGTGTGTTGTTTTTCTTGGCCGACTCTGGGCGGTGACCAGTTACTCTATTGTTTATCTTAATAAGGGAAGGAAGGAAGGAACTCCTGTGGGGACCACAACCCGCGTGTCAGCTGTTCTTGCACGGTTGCGTGCCACACAGGCGCAATAAGCTCGCTGTGTTTCTCTGCAGGTAGGCACGATATTAACCGAGTCATCGCCCCTTCCTGCCTACGACTTCAAATTTGTTATTATCATGAAAACACAAGCTTTCCAGATTTACTCAGCTAGCCTGACATATAATTTCTAAGCCTATAAAGTCAATTTACCCTAAGAAAGTACGTAGGTATCTGATTTCCCAGTCTTTGCCATGTTAAATTCGCGAATTACACGTTCTTTTTTCTCTGAAAATATTTGAGCAAGAACAATAAAATTTCCCACACAAAAACTCCATGATATTGTTTCTTCTTGTTGGATTTTTCAAAGTACTGTTAGGAAAACCACAGTTTTGAGGAAGACAAATTACCCATGCGCCCACGGCCATACCATGCTGAAAACACCGGTTCTCATGCGATCACCGAAGTTAAGCAGCATTGAGCGTGGTCATTACTTGGATGGGTGACCGCTTGGGAACACCACGTGCGGTTGGTATAACCTTTCTCTTTACGGCTGACCCCGCACCTGTTTACTGTGCAAGAGGTCCCGGGTTCGATTCCCGGTAGGGGGGTAGAAATTTTTTTCCAGCCAAGATTATTCCTCATCCTTCCCTGAGTCTGTAAGTATAATGGCGGCGCCGTGGCTGAGTGGTTAGACCGTTTGCCAACCACCTAGGTAGGGACCCACATCTGGTTTCCCCCTTCACTATTTCCAAATTGCGCCCAAAAATTAGGTTATATTTATAGTCATATTTTCTAATTTTTTCTGTCATAAGTATTTGCATGTTTCTAAGACTTTTAGGTGACAAACACTGGGCAAGGTATTGTTGGTATCACGACAAGCAGACCACCCTGGTGGGAAGGTAATTAATTACAGCTCACTTGGATGCAGAATACAAGCACTTCCTTCAACGGACGAGCTGTTATATTCCTAAGCACTGTAATTAAGCAATGTTGAAGTTATTAACCCATCGGACAAGACGACCACCGGGCGAGCTAGCTGATGGTCTTTTGTTTCAAGAACCTTCCCCAGGTTGCGGTAGGTCATCGGTATGCACTGCGTTAACTACACGGTGACCCGCAACTGGAGCCATTGTCACCATTGTGTAAAAACTGAGGTGAAAGTGCATTATGAATAGCATAATCTAACCTGATGTGTTACCCTCACATGACTTTCTCTACTCTTGTACTAACCATTCTTACAAACTCTTATTCCTATATCTTCTTCGTGTTAGTTGAGATAAACATTTGTACAAATTATCTTATTGCTTATTTCCTTGTAGGTACAAGAGGAATATTAGAATACAGCAGGCTTTGAGCGACTGTCTAATCTTTGGACACTTAACATACAAAAAAGTGAACAACGATGATCCATTTCACGAAAGTTCTAAGTTTTCCGAAACTCACACACATAACAAGGAATATCTCCGAAATGGTTCACCCTACAAGAAAATTTATTGAGACATAAATTGTGTATTTTAGCACGATCTACATTTTTTGTATAGTATAACTTGGTCTATCTCTTACGGTTTACCAGTTATGCAAAAGTCCTCCAGAGTAAATACGACTACAGGGGCTATAGCCAGAAAATTCAAGATATACATTTCATTTGTCATATAAATATCTCAAACATATGACATTTTAATGAAAATCGTTAGAGCCATTTTCAAGAAAATCAAAATTTTTGAAAAATTTTCCATGTAAAGGGTAGTTTAGGGTGGGGCTATTTTCTTCAAAATCTGTGTGTCGTATCCTTGAACGACATTAAACTTAAATACTAAATTTTGTTGTTAACCGAGTTTTCGCTTTTCAGTTATGGTGTTCACAGACACACACTTTTTCTAAAAATGCCACAGGGGGCCTCAAAACATATATTTCTGGTGAAATCTCGACATAAAATGTTTGGCTGGAATACAATACTATACGTAGTAGATAAGTAAGAATCAAATTTGTATATGAAGTGATGGTACATAAGTTATCGTGTTTGGACTCTGCTCTACCTGTGAAAAGCTCTTATGTATCCCTTGTAATAACTTGAAGACGCTTGCTTTAGAATTTAAAGAATTTCAAAAGCTGCGTTTCCAAACACGGAATATGAGTTTCTTTGTTAGCCCATAATCTTCTCTTCCCTTCCTTCCTTCTTATCCTGCTTGAAATTTAAGTCAACTCCTTCGAAAATTGCTGTTTAATAATTCAGGGCAGTTTTCTGAGGCAGGCAGCAAGGATTTTTGTAAGGAAGTCACTGGGGCACTGTCGCTTCTCGTCACGCCCGCCTGCCTTCTCAAACTTTACTTCCTTCCAATCAAAAACACTGCTTCTTACAGGTTAATGTATGCTAAACCAGGGCCACATCAGCACCAGTTGCCATAGCAACCACTTCCATCGACATTCTTTTATTGGAAATTTTATTATAAGTATAGCCGGCTTCAAATGTTTTCCAAGTCACGTGGTCCTAGCCGCGGGGGGAAGCCAGGATAGCTTATCCATTAGTTATGCCACGTGGTTTCAAAGGTCGATTTTCTCCCACTGGGAGAGCTGTTACGGGGTGCTCACCACATTCCACCCTCAGTACTGCACCCTACTCATGACGCAGAAGAGGAGAGGCGGTAAGCTTTTGTTTGGAAAGGGCTTTTGCGCCGCGGTGTTTTTTTTTTATTATTATTTATTAAAGTCAATTGCAACGCTTGCAAACACGTGAGAACAATTAGAACGGCAGAACCAAAAGGGGCTTTCCAGATTGCTCGAGAAGCGCCCGGCAGCCGGCATATTTGTAGAGGTTCAAGAAGGGTTCGTGTTACGTCATTCCCGGTATATAAGCAGGCGAAGCAACAGGTGGAGTGAGTGGGTTACAGATAGAATCAGTGAGTTCCGAGTTTTTTTTTTTTTTTTTTTTTTTTTTTTTTTTTTGTCAGTCTGTGAGCAGTTTAATAAATTTTAAAGATGCGATAGGAAGACTTCCAAGAAAATTCCTCGACACTGAATTACGTTTACATGGAAAAGCTTTCGAAAATTTAGATTATTTATACACTAAACAATTTATAAAATTTGTATTTGAGATATTTCCTCTACTTTAAGCCTTCTATTTGTTCTTACTATTGGTTTTCCAGACTGTAAACAGGATATTCGTACTTTTTCTTACTGACGTTTTTCTTATTTTTCCTAAAAAATTCCTCCGGCACTTTACGTTAATAATCAGAGAGTTAAAACTCTAGGGGATTCAAAACAAGCATTTCCCGGAGGAGAAACATACATATTGTAAATTTATTCTGCCTTCTCGTATTTACACGTTACTTTAGCTATCTCCCTGTTAAAACTTTACAATAGACGTTACACTTTAGCAAAATAATTAAAATGTCATTTCCATACCAACCATTTTTTATTTCCGAGAATAATTATTTACCCTCCTGAAAGACATAAAATAAATTACTAATAGATTCCAGGAAAACGTAGGTTTAATCTCAAAATAAATGGGTTCTAAAGTTGCCATGGCAACGGGCGTCACAAACAGCGACAGCGGGGACATTTACGCACTGTGGGAAGATTCTCGAAATAATAAACAGCATAACGGGAATGTGACTTTTGAAACTAAATTTATATGTTTAAGGAACGTCTGGGAAATATGTAATAGAAATACAACTATTATACTCACACGGGTTTCTCTACTCACTTTTCTGGGAAGCCATAACCTAAAATCGCTGTACTCTTAGGTCCCTGCTTGATGTAAACACAATCACTCCGCAACGCGCTAAGCACAAAATATAGTTCCTTAAATACTGGCGATTTAATGTGAGTTTTCAACGTCTATGGCAATCAAATATAGTTTTAAAATTTTAATTGATATAAAATGGTAAATAATATTAATGCGAATGGTGTCCACGTGGCGTTTGTGTGTTTATGACAGTCGCAGATGACACAGGCGCGAGTTTACCGCGGAGGGATACAAGGTCTCGATCTAAGGCTGAATGAAGTATAGGTTATGGGGATAAATCGTGAAACTACGAGCAAGGCCGAATGAAAATAAAATTAAGTAATCTATTATTCGAAAATTAATCGTTATAGGTGTTTGACGTATTGTTTTTAAAATTAGCACTGTGTGGTATGCTCACAAAATAAATCCAATCAACAAATAGATATTGGTATCGAGGTATACAGATATAAAATTCCCTCCCTCTCTCTCAAGTTCCTTCAAGAGCGAATTTCAAAGCCAGCAGAAGGATAAACATTTGCTCGTTTACAGGTATTGTGTGTGGTTTTTTATATTTTGTTTCAGTTCCACCCCAGTCCCTGGCACCGGGCCGGGGGTGGGGGGGGGATCAATAATATTTGCCTCATCAGTCTGGTGGAGCACAACTTTTCAATTACTGCTGCGGTTCACAATAGTCAAAAAGTTGGGCGTGTGGGTTGGTCAGACGAACAAAATAATAATAAAAAAATATGTACATGGAATTTGACTACTGGAGCATCGTTGACATATTTGTGCTGCTTTCGATGAAAATAAATGAATGACGAGCGAGCTAGCTAGCTCTCTGTTACAAATTATAAAACACGGGCATTGCGTAATTAATGAAATGAAACTCATAAAAATGTATGATACACGAGGAGCCCCTCGTATTAAAATTAAAAAAAAGAAGTAAAAATATACTGTGATATTCCACAGTTGGTTTCTTTGTTTTAATGTGTTTATTGCTTTTCTGAATATTGAAATGGAGTTGATTGTATCTGAAACATGAAGTTTTATATGTGATGGCATGGAGCGTTATAACCTCCAAATATTTACCCACATTACTTTCTCTACTCTTGTACTAACCATTCTTACAAACCCTTATTCCTATATATTCGTATTTCCTTGTAGGTGCAAGGGGAACATTAGAATACAGTAGGCTTTGTGCGATAGTCAAATCTTTTAAAGCGTTGAGATTCCGTTCTCTTTGCACACTTAACATATAAAAAAATGAACAACGATGTTCCATTTCAACAAAATGTAAAGTTTTCCCAAAACTGACACCAATAGTAAGGAATATCTCCGAAATGGTTCACCCTACAAGAAAATTTATTTGCACATAAATTCTCTATTTTAGCAAGATCTACATGTTTTGTACAGTAAGATTTTCTCTATCTCCTACGGTTTACGAGTTATGCAAAAGTCGTCCAGAGTAAATACGACTACAGGGGCTATTGCCAGAAAATTCAAGATATACATTCCGTTTGCCATAAAAATATCTCAAACATATGGCATTTTAATCAAAATCATTACAGTCATTTTCAAGAAAATCAAAATTTTCGAAAAATTTTCCATGTAAAGGGTAGTTTAGGGTGGAGCTATTTTCTTCAAAAGTTTTGTGTCGCATCCCTGAAAGACATTAAACTTAAATGCTAACTTTGGTTTTTAACCGACTTTTAGTTTTTGAGTTATGCTGTCCACAGACTGACACACGTACGCACCTTTTTCTAAAAATGTTTTTTATTTGTTTTTTTCAAGGGAACTCAAAACATATTTCTGATGAAACCTCGACATCAAATATTTGGGAGGAATACAATACTACTTCTACTTACTAGCAGAAAAAGTAAAAACGTATGGTTAGAAAGGTCGATAAGGGGGATCGAAGTCGCGACCTCCCGAATGCAGTCTGTCACTAAAATAGCGACACGTATTTAAGTCCCCCGCACAGTCAACTATTAATTAATTTTACGCCAGTTTTACTGCAGCACCGTTATTAAGCTTGCGATAAACATTTGATAATTACATTGGTTATTTCGTCAGTGATAATTAACCTCCGCTCGGCTGCCAAAATGCTGGGAGCGAATTACGAGTTCCGCCCGTTGTACCGTTTGTAGGGTACTTTATTACGTCATACTTTCAGAAGGAAGGCTCTACAGACAATAAGAAATTCCATGTCTATTACTCTTTGTGCATCAGTTTTATATTAGGGTCATGCTCTCTGTAGTGTAAGGTTGTCATAAACAACAAGAAATACAACTTTACGAGATACCAACACAAGTTAAAAATGCAAGAAATGTATAAAAGACGAGCTAAGTGGACCACAAGGGATAGTTCTGTAAACCTTCGGCAAGACATCCAAAATGCACGACTCTTTGTCAGGGACTTCGACATGCTCGGTTTAATTGGACCTATATCCCTCAAGTAGTCGTCTTCCATGGCTAAGGCTAACATTCTAGCCTCTGGTCGCCGAGGTGGTGGGTTCAAACCCGGCAGAGGGCAATAGATGTTTTTCTCAGTGGTTTTTACTTTCTCTACTGGTAAGCAGGGGAAGTATTGTATTCCAGCTAAAAATTCGATGTCGAGATTTCACCAGATATATATGTTTTGAGGCCCCATGAGTTCAAAAAGCATATTTTTAGAAAAAGGCCCGTGTGTGTCTGGACAGCATAACTCAAAAACGAAAAGTTGGTTAAAAACCAAAGTTGGTATTTAAGTTTAATGTCTTTCAAGGATGCGAAACAGAGATTTTGAAGAAAATGACCCCACCCTAAACTACCCTTTACATGGAAATTTTTTTAAAAATTTTCATTTTCTTGAAAATGGCTCTAATGATTTTAATGAAAATACCATATGTTTGAGATATTTTGATGACAAATGAAATGTATATCTTGAATTTTCTAGTTATAGCCCCTGTAGTCGTATTTACTCTGGAAGACTTTTGCATAACTGGTAAACCGTTAGAGATGGACCAAATCTTACTATACAAAAAATGTTTATCTTGCTAAAATACATAATTAATGTCTGAATAATTTTTTTGTAGAGTGAACGATATCGGAGATATTCCTTGCTATGTGTGTGAGTTTCGGAAGAATTAAAACTTTCTTGAAATGGAACATCGTTGTTCATTTTTTTATATGTTAAGCGTGCAAAGAGAGCAAAATCTCAAAGCTTTAAAAGATTTGACTATAGTATTCTAATATTCACCCTGCACCTACAAGGAAATAAGCAATAAGATAATTTCTATAAATGTTTATCTTAGCACGAAGAAGATTAGGAATAAGATTGTCATACTCATGCAAGAAGCATAGAATTTCAACGTCATCATTATCGATCTACTTGTTGAAAAGTTGACAGTCTTCAAGAAATGTGAAGAGGTGTGACAAAATTTGCGCTCGACTACTGAGGAAGTTTGTTTCATAGCAATATTGTATAGTATGTATGTGTGTGTGTGGGACTTGAACCCACCCGCCCACATTAATCCACACATTCATAAAACAATGGAGCGTTACAGAATATCTTGGCACTACCTGAAACTTGACGGGGAAGCCCAACAGAATATGACGCTTCCCCTGAATACATCTCTATACAAGGGGAGTGTTTTGTTTGGGACTTCCCCACACAAATTACGCTTCATCTCTAAGAACAGAGCTATTGTTGAGTCTGACGTTAGTGTATAAGGAAACTTTAATATTCCTTGTAACTGCCTCTCGCAGAACAGCAGTTCAGATCTACATTCGTGCTTTAAGCCCCATTCACACGTGGTGAGCCCGGTATGTGAACAAATACAGATGTGGCCTTAAGGGGGCAGCTACAGCTTATGGGCTGTTGTTCAATAATTAATTTCACTGTTGGTATCAACCATGACCACTTGCTATTCAAATCATAAAACAAAAGTAACTCTGGGTATTGGGATAAAAAAAGATAAACATTTTTATAAATTATCTTATTGCTTATTGCCTTGTAGATACAAGGGGAATATAAGAATATAGTAGGCTTTGTGCGATAGTCAAATCTTTTAAAGCATTGAGATTCCGTTCCTTTGCACGCTTAACATATAAAAAAATGAACAACGATGTTCCATTTCACGAAATTTCTAAGTTTTGCGAAACTGACATAAAGAGTAAGGAATATCTCCGAAATCGTTCACCCTACAAGAATATTTATTGAGACATAAATTGTGTATTTTAGCAAGATCTACATTTTTTATACAGTAAGATTTGGTCTATCTCTAACGGTTTACCAGTTATGCAAAAGTCTTCCGGAGTAAATACGACTACATAGGCTATAGCTAGAAAATTCGAGATATACATTTCATTTGTCATAAAAATATCTCAAACATACAACATTTTAATCAAAATTGTTAGAGCCATTTTCAAGAAAATCAAAATTTTCGAAAAATGTTCCATGTAAAGGGTAGTTTAGCGTGGGACTATTTTCTTCAAAATCTTCGTGTCGCATCCTTGAAAGACATTAAACTTAAATACCAACTTTGGTTTTTAACCGACTTTTCGTTTTTGAGTTATGCTGTCCACAGACTGACAGACACACAGACAGACACACACACGGACCTTTTTCAAAAATGCCTTTTTTCTATTCAGGGGGTCTCAAAACATATATTTCCGGTGAAATCTCGAGATCGAATTTTTGGGTGCAATACAATACTTCCCCTACCAGGAGAGAAAGTAAAAATGAACAACGATGTTCCATTTCACGAAAGTTTTAAATTTTCTGAAACTCACGCACATAACAAGGAATATCTCCGAAATGGTTCGCTCTACAAACAATTTATTTGAACACAAATTGTACGTTTTAGCGCGATCTTCATTTTTTGTATAGTAAGATTTTGTCTATCTCTTACGGTTTTCGAGTTATTCAAAACTCATCCAGAGTAAACACGACTACATAGGCTATAGCCAGAAAATTCAAAATACACATTTCATTTGTGATAAAAATATCTTTAAAATATGTCATTTTAATCAACATCGTTAAGACATTTTCAAAAAAATCAAAATTTTCGAAAAAATTTTCATGTAAAGGGTACTTTAGGGTGGGGCTATTTTCTTCAACATCTTCGATGGATATCCAGATAATTCAAACAATAGAATAAAACGCGCCATACTTTCACTAAGACAATAATCCAAACATTGAATATTTTGACCCAAAACCCATTCCTTAGCTTAACACACAACACCAAATTTTCAAGTTTTCTTAGTTTTGGACCAATATTCGCCGTTAATAGTTTCTTTGCGGTAAGCGCTTAGACGCCCTTTTACGTTCTTCTGTCATGACATAATTTAATTCCTCTTCTTTTATTTTAGTTCCTTTCGCGTGGCGAAACTTTCCCTTCTCGGAAACATTTTTAATGAATCCCTTCCTGGCGGGAGATTAAAAGAATTTACAACCTAAATCCGGCAGATAAGCCGTTCTTTCTGTCATAGGAAAACTCGACTTAAAGCCTGAATAAATTTCAGCCCCGCACCACGCCGCGCCGCGCCGCGCGGCCAGACGTGCAAATATCTTAATCCTCTACCAGTGTTTGTAGCGCGTGTCGCCAGTTACGCAATCTTTTGTAATCTCATTTCAAACACCTTCTAGATAGGACTGCAGTCTCTATTCTGTATCGGAAAAATCTTATATGTGCCGTCACATGACTTTCTCTACTCACTTTATACTAACCATTCTTACAAACTCTTATTCCTATATCTTCTTCGTGTTAGTTGAGATAAACATTTGTACAAATTATCTTATTGCTTATTTCCTTGTAGTTACAAGGGGAATATGGCTAGGCTTTGTGTGATAGTCAAATCTTTTAAAGCTTTGAGATTCTGTTGTCTTTGCACACTTAACATATAAAAAAATGAACAACGATGATCCATTTCACGAAAGTTTTAAGTTCTCCGAAACTGACACACATAACAAGGAATATTTCCGAAATGGTTCACCCTAAAAAAATTTATTTAGACATAGATTGTGTGTTTTAGCGAAATCTAGAGTTTTTGTGCAGTAAGATTTTGTCTATCTCTAACAGTTTACGAGTTATTCAAAAGCCATCCAGAGTAAAACGCGCTACAGGGGCTAAAGTCAGAAAATTCAAAATATACATTTCATTTGTCATAATAATACCTCAAACATAAGGTATTTTAATCAATATCTAAGGTCATTTTCAAAAAAATCGAAATTTTCGATAAACTTTCCATGTAGAAGGTAAACCGTTAAGAAATACACAAAATCTCACCGTCTAAACGTCAAATACGTTTATACTTTCCTTAAATGGGAGTCATTGTTTATTTCTTGGTCATGGAAAGCATTTTAAAGGCACCATATAGGCATCAGCTTTTATAATAGTTAAACTTTTACAACCATATTCCCCTTGTACCTACCAGAAAATCAACGCTAAGAATTTTTTAACCCAGCCCTTGTTTTCAGTGTCGTAATAATATTCTCAGAAGCCCAAGTGTGTCATTTCCCAGAGCAATAATTCATTGCAGTATTCAATTAAATGTATATATTACAGAGGCGTGTGAACGAAGTTAGGTCACCTTCCAATAGATGTCACCTGTATTAGAATTGTGTCTCTGAATACAATGCACCCGCCTGTTACATTTCTTAGTAGGGGCATGGACAAATAAAGAGATAATTACTAAGGTATTATCCCCTACTTATCATACAATTGCAGCACCTGCAACAAATAAACTTTAAACTAACCTCAAGGTGTGCCTGGATTCGCGGAACACAGTTTGGAAACCACGCCGTAACACTTATTAAAAGGTAAATATTTCATCAGACCGGTGCTGGCCGGGAGGTCCAGACATGGGTACAAACCTGGGTGGCGCAGAAGCAAGAGCAACAACTACCCACCATAACACCGCAGGAAATTTACAAGCTCATTAGGAAATTGCCTAATGGGAAAGCTGCCGGTCCAGACAAAGTGACTAATGAGGAACTTAAGCATCTCCCGAGAAAAGCTCTGGTGCAACTAACAAAGATATTTAACGCCTGTTTGCAGCAAGGCTATTTCCCCTCTACTTGGAAACGAGCTAAGGTTATCATGCTCCCAAAGCAAGGGAAAAGCACCAGACAACCGCAAAACTACCGTCCCATTAGTCTTTTGTCTACTATTGGTAAACTGCTCGAAAAATGTATCCTTTCTCGGCTTCAAAAACAAGTCTCCGCAACACATGAACTCTCAAATTCACAGTTTGGCTTTAGAAAAGGACATTCCACTGAACTTCAGCTCCTCAGACTAACTGATGACGTAACAGAGCAATTTAACAATGGGGCTTCAACGTTGGCGCTATTTCTGGACGTAGAAGCTGCATTTGACCGGTGCTGGCACAATGGCCTTATTTATAAACTGCACCACAATTTCCCGGCTCTTCAAAATTATCTATACTTGCTGCACAATTTTCTAGAAAATCGGCAGTTTTACGTCCAAGTGGGCCGCTCCTCCTCACGGGAGCGAGTGATGCGGGCTGGCGTCCCACAAGGGGCAATAATGTCCCCTTTTCTGTATATATTGTTCACCAATGATTTCCCAGTGGACGCCAGATGCAAGGTCGCCATGTATGCTGACGACACTGCAATATACAACCACCATAGAAATCCACGTTTCGGCCTTGCAGAAATGCAACGTTATGTGAACAATTTCCTCTCATGGCAACATGACTGGAAAATCAAAATTAATCCCGACAAATGCCAGCTGATTCATTTTTCTAAGCGGCGTCACACTTTGGCAACGGACCTAACGGTCGGTGGTCAAATATTGCACTGCCGTCAGCAAGTTAAATACTTAGGTGTCACCTTGGACCGCACAATGTGTTGGTCCACCCACATAAAAAATAGCGCCAATAAAGGCAGACAGCGGCTAAAGCTGTGCGCCCCCATCTTCCGTAGTAAACAGTTGCGACTAAAGTCAAAACTTATACTATATAGGTCATTTATTCTCTCGGTGGTCCTGTATGCATGTGTGGCCTGGGCTAATGCCTCCAAAACTGCCCTCAAACAACTCCAAACCCTCCAAAACCTCTCCCTCCGGAAAATCCTCTCTACTCCACTCCTCACCACCACCCAAACTCTTCACCTCGAAACTCATATCCCGTTCATCCCGGAGGCAATAGACAAAAGAGCAATGGCGGCATGGACGCGCATTAGGAACCACGAAAATGACGTGATCGCTAACATCGGCAAAGGTGAGCCGAAGCACCGCAAGCATACTAGGATAAAAATGTTCTAGAAGCGGCTCGGCTCGCCGACTAATGCGCGTCCAAGCAACCTCGTCCCTAAGCCACATACATGTTCCGGCAGAGGCCCTCGCCTCGGAAAATATTCAGGAGCTGCCACCGCGGGACAGTGTATATAGTGTAAATAGTGTAGTGCGCTGGGACGCATATTTCTGGTGTGCCCAGTGAAGATGTGTGTGTATGTGTGTACGAGTGTGTGTGTGGGTGAATGCGTGCGTGTATGTGTCTGTATATAATTTGTAAATATGTACATATGTATATATAACCCAAAGACGAAACAGACAAAAGACAAAAGAAAACTATTCTCGGTGACCTACAGATGGTCACCGTATGGGTTTTTGTATATAGCGAAAACTGTAAATATGAACAAAGTCAACTGTAAATCAATGTAAATATAGCCTGTAAGCCGGGCCCATTGTACCGGCACCAGGCCAATACTTTTAAAATAAACTAACTAACTAACTAACCGGTGCTGGCACAATGGCCTTATCTATAAACTGCACCAAAATTTCCCGGCACTTCAAAATTATCTACACTTGCTGCACAATTTTTTAGAAAAACGGAAGTTCTACGTCCAAGTGGGCCGCTCCTCCTCCTCACGGGAGCGAATGATGCGGGCTGGCGTCCCACAAGGGGCAATAATGTCCCCCTTCCTGTACATACTGTTTACAAACGACTTCCCAGTGGACGCCAGATGCAAGGTCGCCATGTACGCCGACGGCACTGCAATATACAACCATCATAGAAATCCACGTTTCGGTCTTGCAGAAATGCAACGCTATGTCAACAACTTCCTCTCATCGCAACATGATTGGAAAATCAAAATTAACCCCAACAAATGCCAGCTGATTCATTTTTCTAAGCGGCATCACACTTTGGCAACGGACCTAACGGTCGGTGGTCAGGTATTGCACTGCCGTCGGCAAGTTAAATACTTAGGGGTTACCTTGGACCGCACAATGTGCTGGTCCACTCACATAAAAAATAGCGCCAACAAAGGCAGACAGCGGCTAAAGTTATGCGCGCCCATCTTCCGCAGCAAACAGCTGCAATTGAAGTCCAAACTCGTCCTGTATAAGCTTTCATCCCAGTGGTTCTATACGCGTGTGGCCTGGGCAAACGCCTCAAAAACCGCCCTGAAGACTATCCAAAACCTCCAAAACCTCTCCCTCCGGAAAATCCTCTCTGCTCCCATCCTAACCACTAACCGAACCCTTCACCAGGAAACCCAGATCCCATCCATTCCCGAGGCAATAACAAAAAGAGCCACTGTCGCGTGGACGCGCATCAGAAATCACAAAATGACGTGATTGCCAATATTGGCAAGGGCGAGCCAAAGCATCGTAAACATGCTAGAATTAAAATGTTCTAGACATTGCATGGCTCGCCGATTGATGCGCACCCATGCAACCCAGGCCCTAGGCCACACACTCCGGAAGAGGTCTGTGCCTCGGAAACGCCTCAGGAGCTGCAACCTGGCCGCACAGGAAAACTGCGGAAAAACTGTAAATAGTGAAGTGTAAATATGTATATACGAGCGTGTGTGTGTGTGTGTGTGTGTGTGTGTGTGTGTGTGTGTGTGTGTGTGTGTGTGTGTGTGTGTGTGTGTGTGTATGTGTGTGTGGCCGGGCCCCTTTGTACCGGCACCAGGCAAATATATTAGTCAATAAAATGTTGAAGTTATGTTGACGCAAATAACCACTGGAAATACTAGAGCTTTCTCTAAGTCTCTAACCATTCTTACCAACTTAGTGGTGTTATTGCAGATGAACATTTGAAGAAATGATCTTTGTTTATTTTCTTGCAGGTATAAGGGGAATATGTAGTCAAATGTTCTAAAGGGAGTCGAAATGTTCAAATGTCCACATTTTCAACTCAATAAGCAGAATTTTAATTTTATTTAAGGCATACTACTTTTTTTAATTTTAACCATCTTATATTAAAAAAAAGATCTAGGCATTGTATTAAAAAATCATAACTTATTTCTGATGGAGAAAAGGTGCTTTAGTTTCATCAGTTACTGAACATGTTTTCAAAAATTCAGCTAATATTCTAAATAGTATTTTATATAAGGTTATCTATTAAAATTGGTGACATAGGGCATTTTGACTCCCTTTAACAGCTGTTCGGTAAGTGATGCATACTCTTTGCACGGCCAAGAGATAAAAAATAAATATTTGTGTCCCATTTGACAAGAGTATAAGTATTGAAAAATTAAATAAATGTATATTATAAATGTAGTGAGTTACCCTTGGACATTATAACATGGTAGCGTGCCTTAGGAAAGGTTAAATGAACGCTTCTAGTTCTAGTAAACCGAACTGGTTTATCATCTGCTAAATTGCACTCAGTAGATTCAGAGAAACCGAAGCTATCGGCCTATGCAAATTAAAGCACTAAATCACAACAGGGTATCGAACCTAGGGAGTGTCAGAACAACTGCCAACGTTTATATATGTCTCTTTATAAAATATAATATTACTGCAGTCAAAAACATATATACGAGTACGCAAGATTTACATGTGACATAGCTTTGTTTTAATGGTTCATCAATGAGTGTGGCATTGGACCAATAGATCACACACAATCTCTGCCACTAATGTCAGGGAGGGAGGGAGGGAGCAAGTGGTCAAACCGCTGGCTGGCTGTATCCCAAGAGAAAATCGCTCCGGTGCTAATTTCTCTCACGGGCATCAAACCGCGAAAACCATCTGCCAAAACGGAAGGTTTAAACTGCCGGAAAATTCCAGTAACACCACGGGAATCGAACACAAAACCATCCCAATGTATGTTATTACTTCGTTAAATGAACCGAAGCGATCATTTTCCGCAATAAAAAGGCTCATTCACACGTGCAGTGTGAGAATCAGGCAGCGAAACTTGGATACCGATAGGCGAATGTCTTCAGATTAGCTGTGTTCTGGAGTACTGTGGTTTTCTTTACAATACTAACCATTCTCGCCAACTCTTATTTCTGTATCTTCTTCGTGTTAGTTGAGATAAACATTTGTACAAATTATCTTATTGCTTATTTCCTTGTAGCTACAAGGGGAATATGGGAATACAGTAGGCTTTGAGCGATAGTCAAACCTTTTAAAGCTTTGATATTCCGTTCTCTTTGCACGGTTAACATAAAAAATGAACACCATTGTCGGTTTCACAAAAGTATGTTTTCCAAAACTCAGAGAAATTACAAGGAATATCTCCAAAATGGTTCACGCTACAAAGAAATTTATTCAGATATAAGTTGAGTGTTTAAGAAAGATCTACATTTTTACTTCCTCTACTGGTAAGTAGGGGAAGTATTGTATTCCACCCAAAAATTCGATGTCTGGAAATATATGTTTTGAGACCCCCTGAATCCAAAAAAAAAAAAAAAAAAAAAAAAAAAAGCATTTTTAGAAAAAGGTCCGTGTGTGTCTGTGTGTCAGTCTGTGCACAGCATAACTCAAAAACGAAAAGTCGGTTAAAAACCAAAGTTGGTATTTAAGTTTAATGTCTTTCAAGGATGCGACACAAAGATTTTGAAGAAAATAGCCCCACCCTAAACTACCGTTTACGTGGAAAATTTTTCGAAAATGTTTATTTTCTTGAAAATGGCTCTAACGATTTTGATTAAAATGTCATATGTTTGAGATATTTTTATGACAAATGAAATGTATATCTTGAATTTTCTGGCTGTAGCCCCTGTAGTCGTATTTACTCTGGACGAATTTTGCATAACTGGTAAACCGTTAGAGATAGACCAAATCATAATATACAAAAAATGTAGATCTTGGTAAAATACACAATTTATGTCTCAATGAATTTTCTTGTAGGGTGAACCATTTCGGAGATATTCCTTGTTATGTGTGTGAGTTTCGGAAAACTTAGAACTTCCGTGAAATGGAACATCGTTGTTGATTTTTTAATATATTAAGTGTGCAAAGACAATAGAAGCTCAAAGCTGTAAAACATTTGACTATCGCTCAAAGCATACTGTATTCTAACATTCCCCTTGTACCTACAAGGGAATAAGCAATAAGATAATTTGTACAAATGTTTATCTCAACTAACACGAAGAAGATATAGGAATAAGAGTTTGTAAGAATGCTTAGTACAAGAGTAGAGAAAGTCATGTGAGTACAACACATCAGATTTTTCATTAAAATATCTCAAACATATGACATTTTATCAAACTCGTTTGAGCAATTTTCAAGAAGAACAAAATTTTCGAAAAATTTTCCATGTAAGGGGTAGTTTAGTGTGGAGCAATTTTCTTCAAAAATTTTGTGTCGCATCCTTGAAAGACATTGAACTTAAGTACCAACTTTGTAAAGTTTTGACTTGGGTTCTGGAGTAATTTCGCAGTTTAAAGTTGGTGCTATTTTTCCCCAAGTAATTCCATATTCCTGTAGTGTAATCCCAGTGGCGTGGCAGTAAATCCGGGAGAGTTATGATATGCGGAGACCGAACAGAATACGACGCACTGATAACCTCCCCGCACTACCTTGCCAATAATTTCAGGAGGAGCAAGTGATTAAAATGAACGAGGTTTCCCTACAAGGCACGTTTCACACATTTGTGGAAAACGTTCAGTTTTATTGCAAGTGTTCTGGGGGTCGTCTATCCGCTACGTGTTACGCCTATCTCACGGAGGGAAAAATATCAAGAAACGGACCAGCTGCAATTAAATTCTTCTTTTCCCTTCCTTCCCTCCCTTCTCTGTAATAGAAATGTTCAACCCTTTATAACATACCTAACCTAACCTTTTTAGGGTAGATTAATACTGCTGAATTCCAACAGAGCATTCCATTTTTACCTTCTGTACTACAAGTATTTCATACCAACCAAAAATTCTGTTTTGAGGCCCCCTGAATCCAATAAAAACATTTTTAGAAAATAGTCCGTTTGTGTGCATGTAAGTTTAATATCCTCGAAGAAAGTCACGCGAAGATTTTGAAGAAAATAGCCCCACCCTAAATTACCCTTTATATGGACAATTTTTCGAAAATTTTTATTTTCCTTAAAATGGCTCTACCGATTTTGTGATAAATAAAATCCATATTTTAAATTTTCTGACTATAGCCTATGTATTCCTGTTTACTCTTGATGACTTTTGAATAACGCGTAAACCGTAAGATAGACCAAACCTTACTATAGAAAAAATCTGATGTGTTGCACTCACATGACTTTTTCTACTCTTGTACTAACCATTCTTTTAAAACTTTGAGATTCTGTTCTCTTTGCACACTTAACATATATAAAAAATGAACAACGATGATCCATTTCACGAAAGTTTTAAGTTTTCTGAAACTCACACAAACAACAAGGAATATCTCCGAAATGGTTCACCCTACAAGAAAATTTATTCAGACTTAAATTGTGTATTTTAGCAAGATCTACATTTTTTGTAAAGTATGATTTGGTCTATCTCTAAGGGTTTACCAGTTATACAAAAGTCGTCCAGAGTAAATACGACTACAGGGGCTACAGCCAGAAAATTCAAGATATACATTTCATTTGTCATAAAAATATCTCAAACATATGACATTTTAATCAAAATCATTAGAGCTATTTTCAAGAAAATCAAAATTTTCGAAAAATTTACCATGCAAAGGGTAGTTTAGGGTGGGGCTATTTTCTTCAAAATCGTCGTGTCGCATCCTTGAAAGACATTAAACTTACATACCAACTTTGGTTTGTAACCGACTTTTCGATTTTGAGTTATGCTGTCTACAGACTGACAGACAAACAAACGGAACTTTCTCTAAAAATGCTCAAAACATATCTTTCCGGTGAAATTTTGGCATCGAATTTTTGGGTGGAAAATGCTGATTTCATTAAAACACAATTTAAGTCCAAGTGCATTTATTTTTGTGAAGTGACCATTTTAGAGGTAAATATACCTTCCTCAAATGGCAGGTCGTTATTTAATTTTTTATTTCATGCCCGTTAAAAGAGCAGAATTTCTAAGCCTTCATATAGCGACCAACTTGTAAACATTTGACTATCGCACAAAGCTTACTGTATTCTAATATTCCCCTTGTACCTATGAGGAAATAAGCAATATGATAATTTGTATAAATGTGTATCTCAACTAAACACGAAGAAGATATAGGAATAAGAGTTTGTAAGAATGGTTATACAAGAGTAGAGAAAGTCATGTGAGTGGAACACATCAGATTTTTTTTTGGAATTCGGTTCTAGTAGAGAAGGTAAATATTGTTTTCGTATTTTCAGAGGCGCGCCTGTTGGGGTTTTGGGCCAGGTTAAGTTCACATTAATAGCAGGGTATGAAGCAGTAGTAGCACGTGTGATACCAACTTTGGAAAGTTAACCCCTGCTAGCTGCTGTCACGTGAATTTGTGACGACCCCGCTCACATCTGGGGCGGGCAGAGGACGTGATTCGGGCTTCTGTACGTGTTTTTCTTTCTGCTTAACCGTCCCGAAAAAGATGATTTAAAATTCAGGTCAGTTCATAGTGCACCAAGGAGAACATGGGTTTCAAATTGCGAACAGTTCAACCCCCACCCCCCCCCCCCAAAAAAAAGATTTTATTGCTCCGTCTACGGACGTGCCCACTCGGACAAGCTCGAAATCAGCTTGTGCTGCTACTTTTTTTATTTTTATCACTACGGCACAGATATTTGTTGAGGCTGTTTTATTTTTTCTGCTGATGTTTCATGGCTCTGACGGAAATAAACAACTAGTACAGGATTTCCAGCTTTTCCAGGATACCGTTCTGGGTTTAACCCTCATATAGCTGTCTTAATGAAACAAGGAACACAAAAAAACATATATTTAAAACAGAAAATAGACTTCGGCATATTTTAAGCGAAGGGTATATTGAAAACGTACCGAGCAAGTTGGCGCAGCTATAGCATGCGAATCCCTTTCGGGAGGTCGTGGGTTCGATTTCCATTCGTTCCTTCATGTGCATTCATCCGGTTTTTTCAGTCTTGACCACTTCCTTAACGCTCTATAACTGATTTTTCGGCGTATACGTGGCGTTCTAGACTACTGTTCTGCTGGGGCGGGCCGGTATTGAACTCCGTGTGGTGTGGCGGCTGCATTGGCGAACCCTGGAGTCGAGATGGAGAACCACCAGTACACGTTAGGGCCGCTCGCGCTGGCTCACGTATCTAACCCTAGTTCCGACACATCGAGTAGGGCGCTCCCATCTCTCTCCTTCCTCTCTGGGGTCTGACACTATCCGCTTATAATCCATGGCCAACACTCAAAAACACAAATAAAAAATCTGATGTATTGCACTTACATGGCTTTCTCTACTCTTATACCATTCTTACAAACTACCATTCCTCTATCTTCAACATATCACTTATTCCTATTTGAGAAAAGTCTAAGTTATGAAAAATTCAAACAGATAACAAGGAATATCTTGGAAATGCCTAAGTCTACAAATAAGCTTATTAAACATATTGTGTGTTTTAATAAAATCTGCATTTTTGTGTAGTAAGATTTGGTCTATCTCTTACTGTTTACCCGTTATGTAAAAGAAATTTCTAATGAAGAGGACTCAGAGAATATTCCCAGAAAAATCAAGATCTGCATGTTATTTCTCAGAAAAACATCTTGATACCCAATTTTTATAAATAGCCGTGTTACATCCTCCGTGAAATTTTGGTGTCGAATATATTTTTTCAACAATATATTCGTAGGTTATTAATTCTTGAGGGCGGCCCTATGGACGAGCGGCTAGACCGTTCGCCTACCACCCAGGTGGCCCGGATTCGATCCCAGGGACCCGCATGTGGTATTCGTGGTGAACGAAGCGGTGTCTGAGCTGGTTTTCTCCTGGTTCTCCGGTTTCCCCCGCCACGCACTCCACCGCTCTTCCTCACTCTCATACCTGGTGCTTCGCTGACCACTCACTTCCAGGTCTTCACCCTGTCCGGTCCATAGCCTCCTGTGCTCTCCGACAGGCGTTTGTCTCTAGGCACTGGCTTGTAAGTCCTACATAAGGGGAGGGTAATCACGTAAAGAAAGCGGTTATAAATGCTTGAATTGTTCTAAAGTTTGTCGTTCTTTTGAAGTCCAGTCTACTTTCAGTTGTTACTGTCACTATTTCCTTTATATTTGGAACAAAGTATTTAATGTAGCTGTTTCTGTTAAGTTTTATCTCAATTAAAATAAAGTACTTAATCGATTAATGCATCGGAAACATACAAAACGGGAACACAATTACACATAAAATGAATTGCCAATCTAATTAAAGGACTTTCCTCCCATCAAAAATCAAATCTAGCTCAAATTCAACTGCGCCATTGCCGGTCTCAAGCCCCGATGAGAAAGCAAGAGACATATTATAATTTGTGTTGCCAGTAATAAACAACAGAGGGCAGCATGTTTCATATGAATGCTTCACATATGTTTTTTTTATGTTTAGGATTCTCAAATAGGTATTTTAAGTTATAAACCGGTGCCTACTTTTTCTGTTTACCTTAGGGAAGTAGCAGAAAGACAATAAATGATGAAAGGTTAGAGAATATGAAAATGAAAAGGAGAGATACGGAGGGGGTTCAATACTGAAGGCTCTTATTGCATCTATGTATCAAGGAAACTCCCGCGAGTTTTATACATGAAAGAAAATGTAAACATAGCAAATTAATATTGGGTCAGGAAGGTCAAGGTCAGGTCCGGGAATCGAACACAAGAGCTCCCGGATGCGAACCACAAACACTATCACGGAGCTACCTCGCTCGTTATGGGTAGAGAAAGTGATGTGATTTATCTTATGAGACTTATTGTAGTGAGATAGGAAGGGTTTCCTTCCTGTTGGTCTGGGATGAAAACCACTTCCTCTCTATTGCTTTTGCTGTCTGTTACGGCGTATCTTACAACACTGTCTCAGACAGCTGACAATTAACTCTTCGAGCAGCAACTGTCTTCATAACTAGAACTTCTCCCGACCTCAAGATGTCGCCAACAGCCTGGTATTGTTTCCACATTTTAATTAATTCCCTAAAAGCTTTCTTTTCGGATGCCAGGCCAAAGAATTGCTTTACATAAATTAAGAGGAATAAATTAGCAATCCTATTAACTTATTTGGGAAGTCAATTTGGTGGAAAACCTCTGGTGGTAAGGTCTGTGGGCCCCATTTAGGAGATCGTGGGTTCGAGGAAGATGAGAAAGAAGCAATGAAGATATGATTGATGAATAATCTTATTTTCTGTTGTTTAGTTATTGACACGCAAAAAACAAAATTTAGTTATCATTGTATTTTTTACTGAATAAATTAGATTAAAATCGAGGTACTATGCCCTGGTGTGCATTATAGATGCCAGTTATACAGATAGCAGTAAGCTTGTTGGCATAAATAAATAAAAATTACCATCTAAGGGTTATTTAAACCCGGGACATAAAGTACTTAAGTCGCCCTTGGGGTATTTATCTCTGATGTGAGATTCCCTTGTGGTCTAACCAGGAAAAGTACGAATCAGCTGGGGAATTTAATCACGTGCTGGCAATTTGGCCATGGTAGCTTAGTGGTTAAAGCAGCCACTCGATAAGCACAAGGTCCGTGGTTCAAATCCCGGCTATGGCATTGAATTTTTCAGTCCTGATTCCACCTTTTACACACAAAATGTTATATTTTCACACTAAATGGAATGAACCTATATCTTGAATCCTCAAAGCGCGTATTTCTGGCGAAATCACATCCAATTTTTCAGGTGAAATTAAAAAATATGCCACCAAAAAAAGACGCAGTTTTTACGGTACTTTCCATGACGTTTAAAACCACAAGGTGAACCAACAAGTGATGCAAATTTTCAGGGAATATTCATTTATAAAACAAATGCCGCCGCAAGGTCTTGCTTTGTTCGCGGTTATTTTGTATGACCAAGGGAAAGCACACATAGAATCACGTCCTGAAATGTTTTGATGTACCGCTCCAGGTGGGTAACCGTTGCCAACTTTCACAGCACAACGTCCCCCAAGCATTCGTTCAGCTGCACAGTTCCCAGCATTGACCTTGGTCACCTCCCATTTCCTCCAGTATTTACTGCTTCATTCAGCCAATGTTGCAAGAAACACTGTTAAAACTATCGACTCGTTAACTTACAGGGCTGAAAGGCACGAAAAACAATTGACTAACTAAATGCTGTTCCTTGCTGTGCCCATCCAAAAATTCGATATAGAAACTTCACCTTTATAAACATCTTTGGTTGACCTGAATCTAAAAATCTGATGTTACACTCACATGAGTTTCTCTACTCTTGTACTAACCATTCTTACAAACTCTTATTCCTATATCTTCTTCGTGTTAGTTAAGATAAACATTTGCAGAAATTATCTTATTGCTTATTTCCTTGTAGGTACAAGGAGAATGTTAGACTACAGTAGACTTTGAGCGATAGTCAAATCTTTTAAAGTTTTGAGATCCCGTTCTCTTTGCACGGTTAGCATACACAAAAATGAACAACGATGTTCCATTGCACGAGTTTTCCGAAACTGACACAAATAACAAAGAATATCTCCGAAATGGTTCACTTTACAACACAATTTATTGAGACATAAATTGTGTATTTAAGCAAGATCTACATTTTTTGTATAGTATGATTTGGTCTATCTCTAACAGTTTACCAGTTATGCAAAAGTCGTCCAGAGTAAATACCAGTACAGGGGCTATAGCCAGAAAATTCAAGATATACATTTCATTTGTCATCAAAATATCTCAAACATATGACATTTTAATCAAAATCGTTAGAGGCATTTTCAAGAAAGTTTTCGAACAATTTTTCATGTAAAGGGTAGTTTAGGGTGGTGTAATTTTCTTCAAAATCTTCGTGTCGCATCCTTGAAAGACATTAAACTCAGATACCAACTTTGGTTTTTAACCGACTTTTCATTTTTGAGTTATGCTGTCCACAGACTGACAGACATACAAACACACACGGACTTTTTTCTAAAAATGCTTGTTTTGGATTCAGGGTACCTCATAACAAATATTTCCGGTGAAATCCATCTGTTGCATAATATATTATTATGGCACTAGTGCGTAAACATTTTGGTTCATGTTAGAAGTCCTACCTTTAGGGCCAAAGTAAAAGGTAATAAATGTAGAGTTTGAAAGAATAAAGTAGTGAAGAGTAGGAAAATAAGGAACATTTAGCTGTCGGGCGGGGGGAGGGGGGGGAGTATATTGGCCTTTTCCCGTGACCCAGTAGAGCGGTAAATCCGTTGTTGGTGTTCATTAACAGCCTTGGGGGGGGCGCGAGGACTCCCTAGAGAGGGTGTCAGTCTCCCTGCCTTGTTTTGGTCCAACACCCGCTCATTAGCGGCACGAATCTGAGAACACCACATCGATCCAAACTTCTCCCCTTTAATGACGACAAAAATTCATTATAATGAATTCCGAATATTCAACGCATTTTAATGTTACTTTTTCTCTCCGTCACTGTCTCAGGTAGAGAAAATATTGCATTCCAGTAAACAGTTCGCTATAAAATCATACATGACTTTCTCTACTCTTGTACTAACCATTCTTACAAACTCTTATTCCTATATCTTCTTCGTGTTAGTTGAGATAAACATTTGTACAAATTATCTTATTGCTTATTTCCTTGTAGGTACAAGGGGAATGTTAGACTACAATAGGCTTTGTGCGATTGTCAAATGTTTTATGGCTTTGAGATTCTGTTGCCTTTGCGCACTATAAAAAAATGAACAACGATGATCCATTTCACGAAAGTTCTAAGTTTTCCGAAACTCACACACATAACAAGGAATATCTCCGAAATGGTTCACCCTACAAGAAAATTTATTGAGACATAAATTGTGTATTTTACCAAGATCTACATTTTTTGCACAGCAAGATTTTGTCTATCTCTAACGGTTTACCAGTTATGCAAAATTTCTCTAGAGTAAATACCACTACAGGGGCTATAGCCAGAAAACTCAAGATATAAATTTCGTTTGCCATAAAAATATCTCAAACATATGACATTTTAATCAAAATCCATAGAGCCATTTACAAGAAAATCAAAATTTTCGAAAAATTTTCCATGCAAAGGGTAGTTTAGTGTGGGGCTATTTCCTTCAAAATCTTCGTGTAACATTCTTGAAAGATGTTAAACTTAAATACCAACTTTGGTTTATAGCCGACTTTTCATTTTTGGGTTATGCTGTCCACAGACACACACACGCACACACGGACTTTTTTCTAAAAAAATGTTTTGGGATTCAGGGATCCTCAAAACATATATTTCTGGTGAAATCTCGACATCGAATTTTTGTGTGGAATACAATACTTCCCCTACTTACCATTAGAGAAAGTAAAAATGAATAACGATCTTCTATTTAACTAAAGTTTAAGTTTTGAAAGACTCACACAAATAACAAAGGATATCTCGGAAATGGTTAACTCTACAAAATTTTCATCGAGACATAAGTTGGTTGTTTTAACGAGATCTACAATTTTTGTGTAGTACGATTTGGTCTATCTCTAACGGTTTACCAGTTATGCAAAAGTCGTCCAGAGTAAATGCGACTACAGGGGCTATAGCCAGAAAATTCAAGATATACATTTCATTTGTCATAAAAATATCTCAAACATGTGACATTTTAATCAAAATCGTTAGAGCCATTTTCAAGAAAATCAAAATTTTCGAAAAAGTTTTCATGTAAAGGGTAGTTTAGGGTGGGGCTATTTTCTTCAAAATCTTTGTGTCGCATCCTTGAAAGACAATAAACTTAAATACCAAGTTTGGTTTTTAACCGAGTTTTCGTTTTTGAGTTATGCTGTCCACAGAAAATAAAAATTGTAGAATATCATATCTCTCCTGGCTTCCCTAGAATTTCATTGTAAATGACCTTTAAGAAAACTGTTGTTTTGTTTACATCGAGTCATGGTCGAGTATTACCTGATGGTTTTCGTGGTAGTAATCAAGGAAATAAAAGGTGAACTTGCCTTCACGTAGGAGGCCAGCCTTCGACTTCCGTAAACAGGAAAAATTCCTCGTCATTCACATTTATAGTGGCAATGATGACCTCAACAGTGGGTCATGCAGAAAAGGTCCTTGGTCAGTGTCCTTGTACACTCCTAGACAATAACTGATTGATGCTGTTCGCAGAGATAAGATCTGCAACTTCCTGTACCGAGGCCAAAGGTGCGAAACGTTTAGCCGACTAATATTGAAATATTGCTTTTCAGCGCTGCAGGTATTACGTCACAGCCAGCACCGCCCGCAGAAACTTTGGAAGACGAGGAACAAAGCTAATGGTATTCTTACTTCTTTTCTAAATAGTTACAATATTCCATACAAAAATTCAATACCAAGATATCGCCAAAAATAGTCGATTTGTGACTTCGTGAGTCTCGGTCAATCTGTCGGCCAATCACATCGGTCAAATCAGATCAGTCCAACCACACAGTCAACAATTAGCGACAGGCTTTTCGAACATTTGACAGTTGCCTTAGCCTACTGAATCGCTCCTTCTAATCTACAATGAATTGCTTACGTGTATAATGCAAATAAAGTTTTGTAAGAATACTTTGGGTAAAGCTTTACAACGCAACACATAAAATTTTTGGTGGGGTTCAAGTCAAAGCTGCCAACATGAACTAGCAGCTTAAAGGTGACGTATAGGGGAGAGAGAGGGACGCCTTGAGCTATCACAGTAGATGAGTTCGTCACTAGATGTCACTAGTGATGAAAGAAGTGTGCTGCCATAAAAGCGCTACCGCCTGATTGCTCACTGGTACCAACTTAACGAACTTATGTGACGAAAGTGTGGCATTCATCAGCGAGGGTAAACATTACTCGCCTCACCTGGTTAGCTTGGCTCTTTGACACGTCATCAGCTGATGAGGTTTGTTCCCCTCCCCTCCCCCCCCCCTCATTCCTCTAAGGGGGAAGAGATACATAGATGTCTGCTTCATCTGCAATTCTGTATGTTGCACCAACTGTATTAAACACTTACACTTGACACGTGTGCGAGCGAGGCTTGCATTATACATATTGCTTTATAAATCAAGTATTAATACAATGATTCTAAAAGATAGACGTAACTATTGCATTCCATTAAATTTTTCAAGTAGGGATTTCAATGGAAATATATGTATTGAGGCGCACTGAATAAAAAATAAACAATAAATAATACACGGTGCAGTTCAAACTAGTAAACAGTATTGACCGGAGGTTTAGAACGAATAAACGCGCGTTTATCAAGAATGATAAAGAGATTATTTGTATATTTTACATAATAAAAATCATTTTGTTTAATTTGAGATCATTCATTCTAATATTGCACAGCATTTTAACAAACAAAAAGTTATAAAGATTCATTGATATCAGTATCTTTATATATTTTCTTAAAACATATAATTATTATTATTTACCGTAATATAATCATTATCATTATTAATGTTTGCTGGATGACAAAACCATATTATTCGTGCTAATACATTTTTCAAAATTATAATTAATATTATTGCCATATAGGACACGCGTCTTTGCGTATTATTTGGAGGAGAAAGATTGTGTCAGTGATGTATTTACTACCAGGACATTACAATCGATTAACAATCAAAATATCTCTCCATTTCAATTTTACAGCCGTTTGTTCTTAATGCATTTCTTTGTTAATGTTAAAAAAGTGAGATTTATTTGAGATTATAAACTGGTTTTTGTTATAACAACAAGAGAACAACGCAATACATGTAATTCTTGGGTTTCTTTTCCTAAGTTGGCAGCGCTGAGTAAGTTGAACTATACAAATCGAAATGAATATATTTTAGGTTATGTTGTTACAAAATTTAACATTTTCTGTTCAAATCTTTGTGATATAGTGTTTAAATTCATATTTTATGTGTGGAATAGTCCAGATAAATATCATACAACGATCTATTCTTCCCAGATATCGGTTAAATCAGACGTTTTATGATTTTACTTGTGAAAACTAAAACATATTTGTGTTTAGTATTGCAAAACTACAGTAATTTTTGGAGTGAGGTTAATAATATGAGAGTGATAAGGTTTATAATACTATCTTGAATTTAATTTCATTGGTTTTCAGTTCCTTTGTGTCTGATGGAAGTGAATTATAAAAGCTGACAACTTTGGCAGAAATTGGAACCAAAATTACTACAACAATGTTTGTATCACTTCAAGTAACTGTTGTAAAGTTTGCAACCTCTGCACCCGATTGTCTTACTTTGGTTAACAAAGGGCCGAACTGCCAAGTTACCATGGAAATGTCAACTACTGGCGAAGGATGACTTTGTGACCTCAGATTCGGTGTGACACCCCTGATTTACATAAAGACCTTTGGGATACGGGGGATGCCTGTTTGTATATACAGTAGCGGCTGGAAACTTGAGCATTAAGGGATGCAGGGGGCTGCGTATGCCGGGGGTGGAACACCCAAGATCTCACCGTATGGTAATAGACTTCAGAGAAATGTAATTAAAGTTTCAAATATGCACAGATACTCCTGCCAATCTTATTACCTTATATCCTGTATACGCGCTAGCAATATTGCGTCGAGCGTTATCCTGTTTTCATCTGTATATATGCTTTTAGAGGTGTAACGTCCCAAGTTCTTATCTCCTGCGTAACATAATATAGTGATTATATTAGATGACGTGTGCTGACGTCATCAGGGTGTGTGGGATGCCAGAATTTCCATGAATTTCAGAATATGAAAGGAATTAGCAATTCTTCGAATTTTCCACTATTTTACTTTTTCTACTGTTACACAGAATGAACACTATGATTCAAAAACGAAAATTCAGTTAAATTACAAAATTGGTTTTTAAATTTTAGCAACTTTCGAGAAAATTCCCTCTATAATGAATTTGTCTTCTCATTCTTTAAAAAAAATTTTTTTTTTAAATATTCTTTCATCTTTTCATATTAAAAAAATATATACATCTGCACTTTTATTATTACTTATATCCTAATAAAATGGCAAAAAGTTCCTTCTTTTTTCATGACTAGAAGGGAAAAACATAAATAAAATGAATACCGACTTCCCATTTGAAAAAAGTACAAATATTTGGGAAATTTAAAGCAATAACAAGAAATATTTCAGAAATGGCTAATTCCACAAAAATATACTTGACATAAATTATCTGCTAAACAAAGCATAACAGTTACGAACGTATCTAAATGTAGTGCTATGCGTGCGCTTACATCTTTCATATTATGAGTGTAAATATTCCCAGTAGCTGACACACAGCGCTCCTAGCGGCGTGGAATGAAGCGAGCATTGCATTCTACATAACTTAAGGCAGCTATCAAAGGATTTCTAGGAAATCTCTCACTAAAAGTTGATTTTTCGTTTAACTCCTGTCTTATCTTGATGTAAAACTTTGAACTCGACTTTCCTGATTTTAGATGTGGAGAGATAAATTATTTTTTATTTCTGTAAAGGTTTAAACTCTGCTTCAGCGGTTTTTCTATCCAATTTTATTATTTTTATACCTTCTCCTCACTGTTCTTGCAAAACTTCCTTACCGTTTTTAAAAAATATTATGTGTTTCACTCACATGGCTTTCTCTACTCTTGTACTAACCTTTCATACAAACTCTTATTCCTATATCTTCTTCGTGTTAGTTGACACAAACATTTGCAGAAATTATCTTTTTGTTTATATGCTTGTAGGTACAAGGGGAATATTAGAATGCATTAGGCTTTGTGCGATAGTCAAATCTTTTAAAGCTTTGAGATCCCGTTCTCTTTGCACGCTTAACATACAAAAAAATGAACAACCATGTTCCATTTCACGAAAGTTTTAAGTTTTCCGAAACTGACACAAATGAGAAAGAATTACTCCGAAATGGTTCACTCTACGAAAAAAATTATTGGGACATAAATTGTGTGTTTTAACAAGATCTACATTTTTTGTGTAGTAAGTTTTGGTCTATCTCTTACAGTTTACCAGTTATGCAAAAGTCGTCCAGAGTAAATAGGACTACAGGGGCTATAGCCAGAAAATTCAAGGTATACATTTCATTTGTCACAAAAATATCTCAAACATATGACATTTTAATAAAAATCATTACAGCCATTTTGAAGAAAATAAAAATTTTCGAAAAATGTTCCATGTAAAGGGTAGTTTAGGGTGGAGCAATTTTCTTCAAAATCTTCGAGCCGCATCCTTTAAAAACATTGAACTTAAATACCAACTTTGGTTGCTAACCGAATGTTCATTTTTGAGTTATGCTGTCCACAGACTGATACTGACTGCTAGAGAAACTAAAAACTTGTTCTTTCTCTCTATTTTCATGAATTTTGGACCGTACTTATGACCAAAAATTAACGATGGGCTCCCTTAAGTGTTCTTGTGAAACTGAACATTTAAATAGAATGTAGAATGTAGCAATTCGTGGCCTTACTCATGTGAAAATGTTGATTATTGCGAGCAGAGTAAATTTTTGATGAAATTCACGTGTTGATGTTAACAATAACAGTAAATTGTAGGAGAAAGCCGTTAGAATGAAAGAGGAACATATGAAGGATAACAACCCGCGTGTGTTTTTTATTGTTGCTGATACAAGCCGCCGCTGATGATACCGTCTATAATTAAACAGTACCGTTAATTAAAACTCACTACACACGGCTACCAACTTCACGCGTTAATTTCTTTGCTAATGAACTGTGTTTGTTGTTTAGTTATTTCATCACTAGGGCGCGGAGGGGGGGGGGGGAGGGGGGGCACACGCCCCTATCATGTATGAAGTTGGCAATCATGTCGATTCTTTTCGTAAAGAAGAAATCCAATTCACTTAGCCATCCATCGCCTGACCCGACGTCCGCCCGCCCGCCTGCCTGCCTGCCTGCCTTCTTTAATATTCAAGGCTTTAGGCCAAAGGTGTTTTAATCAAATTTCACAGAACCCTTCGTTGCTGTTCCTGGGGGGTCCTTCACTTCTGATTACTTTCCTACCGCAATAACGTAGCTCCCAGTGGCGGCTGGTGAACTCTTTCAAAATGCAGAGAGCATCCTCTGCTCCTTCCTTTGCTTACAAGACAATGTAAACAGCATTATTTTCTTCCTTATATTTCTGCTTTTGTTCTACCACGATACGTACAAAATTTACACGAGGACCCCAGTTTAATTCCCGGAGCGCCTTTCCCACCTTTTATACAGGATGGAAAGAAAGTCATTATATTAAACCAGTTTACATTCAGAAACCATAATATCCAATAATTAGTACCAAAACTATGTCAGAAATAAGTTACTCTACGCATCTTCGTACATTCTTGTGGAATAACGCTTCCAATTTGGATCAAAACCGATTTTTCTCCGAAATCGGTTGATCAAAGAACAAAAGGTCATTAGACTTTTTATTTGTAATGATTCTAAGAATCACATATTAGAATGAAATAATTGCGCTTCTATGTCACTAATATCTCCGTAATTAATACACAAGCCGTTGCTACATTGGTGAACTATGGGATATTCATCTCAGGGTATGCGTTGGTAGATGTGAGAATTGACAACACCAGTTAAATTTACTAATAAGTAAATGGCGCTCTATTGTATATCTCGGACAATCAACTGAACTATTTCAAACTTTCATCAAATATGTTCTTAGCAAAACGTAGATGAAACATGAACCTTTTGTAAACCTACTTTGTAAAAAAGTGAGAATGCAAATATAGCTCAAGGTTTTATAAACTTCATCCCACACAGAAATATTACGTAATGAATTTATTTTTCAAGAGAATCAAAATTTTCGAAAAATTTTCCAGGTAAAGGATAATTTAGGGTGGAGCTATTTTCTTCAAAATCTTCGTGTCGCATCCTTGAAAGATTTGGTTTGTAACCGACTTTTCTAAAAACGCTTTTTTTTTTTTTTTTTGATTCAGGGGGCCTCAAAACATATCTCCGGTAAAATCTCGACATCGAATTTTTGGATGAAATACAATACTTCCCCTACTTACCAGTAGAGAAAGTAAAAATAGTTTATACGAGAAAGTTTGCAAAGCAAAGTCATTTAGAAGCAAATGAAGAGGTACTTTTACGTCCGTCAGATTGGCAGCACTTGGAAGATGACGTACAAGTGCATAGCAACTGGAGTGCAGATGAATTATGCACCACGCCGCCTCATAACGCATGGGGTATTTAATTTGGGTATTGCTGCCTGTAGGACTTTTAATTTCCCCGGAGATCACGTGGAGGGGAGCATATTTAAATCCCTGGGGCTTTGTCCCTCTTGAAACAGCCACCAGATTCACTGAAACGAATGCTTCAAGCACCTCGTCAAGGCAGTAACGCGAAATTCCCTCTAATATCATCTAATTTCCCTTCCTTCTCCAGAAACTGCATTAATTATGCGTTCTTGGCGGTAGTGCTATTCCTCCCTTAAGTACTTCTCGATGATACATTTTCTTAATTACAAGTGAATGCTCTGGGAAAAGAAATGTACCACTGACATACTTTTGTTTTCTCAGTCACCCCTCTGTAGAAGACAAATGAATTACTATTACTATCACCAACACTACCACCTAACAAATACCACCCACCACCCCACAAAAACCACCACTCCAATAATATATCCCGTTGCTCAAAGATTCTACCTTGTCTGATTTTGCGTGTTTTGCAGTGATCTGAAATAAAGTAGGCTGCAAATGATTTCTGCTTCTTATAACCACAAGGGGAATTCAGTAGCCAGGTAGACGACAGGCAGGTAAGCAGGTGAAATTAAACTGTTAGCAGTTGGTATTAGCATTCCTCAAGACACTCCTGACAACATGCCGGGCATTTAGGCATCCCGTCTTGCCAAAGGCCCTCTTGCTCCGACTGTATACAAAACAATAATGACTTAATACGGATGCCAGTTTCCATAGATACGCTACGTGCAACGGCGCTTCCACCAGATGTTACGATTTTATCAGCCCTATCATATAATGAGAGCGAAAAAGCTAGTTTTCCGAAACTCACACACACAACAAAGAATATCTCCGAAATGGTTCACTCTACAAAAAAAATTACTCCGACATAAATTGTATGTTTTAGTAAGATCTACATTTTTTGTATATTGAGATTTGGTCTATCGCTAACGGTTTACTAGTTATGCAAAACTCGTCCAGAGTAAATACAACTACAGGGGCTATAACCAGAAAATTCAAGATATACATTTCATTTATCATCAAAATATCTCCAACATATGACATTTTAATCAAAATCGTTAGAGCCGTTTTCAAGAAAATCAAAATTTTCGAAAAATTTTCCATGTAAAGGGTACTTTAGGGTGGGGCTATTTTCTTCAAAATCTTCGTGTCGCATCCCTGAAAGACATTAAACTTAAATAACAACTTTGGTTTTTAAACGACTTTTCCTTTTTGAGTTATGCTGTCCACAGGCAGCTATAGTTTTCCGAAACTCATACACACAACAAAGAATATCTCCGAAATAGTTCACTCTACAAAAAACTTACTCAGACATAAATTGTGTATTTTAGCAAGATCTACATTTTTTGTATGCTACGATTTGGTCTATCTCTAACGGTTTACCACTTATGCAAAACTCGTCCAGAGTAAATACGACTACAGGAGCTATAGCCAGAAAATTCAAGATATACATTTTATTTGTCATCAAAATATCTCAAACGTATGGCATTTTAATCAAAATCGTTGGAGCTGTTTTCAAGAAAATAAAAATTTTCGAAAAATCTTCCATGTAAAGGGTAGTTTAGAGTGAAGCAATTTTCTTCAAAATCTTCGTGTCGCATCATCAAAAGACGTTAAAGTTAAGTACCAACTTTGGTTTCTAAGCGACTTTTTGTTTTTGAGTTATGCTGTCCACAGACACACAGACCTGTGATTGTGAATATAAATATTTATTGTAAGGTGTGGAAGTTGCTGTGGTAAGATATCGATCGGGTGGACGGACGGGTCCAAGGAAGAAAATAAAATCTTTGGTTCCTCCTAGGAAGAGCAGACAAGATTTCTCCAGTAGTCACAAAGCAACTAATTTGTTACGGATATTATTAGATCTGGTGTGTGTGTGTGTGTGTGTCCCCCGAGGGTTGGGCGCAGACGTGACGGCCATATTGGCCCCTTCGTCATTACTCCTTCATCAGAGAGACAGCCAAGAAAAGAAAAATAAATAAAAGGGGGACGCGCTGGGGTATGAATTCTTCGGCAGAGATCTTCAGGCTCGCGCTTCCTCTCAAATTGTATTAGGTTGGCTTCACTTGCGCGGCCCGAGCTCGTCGACTGTCTAATCCACGCAACAAACACTTCATTTACCTCATTTACTTTCCATAGGGAAAAATCTTATGTAATGCACTCGCCTGAGTTTATTACACAGAAAGTGGATTTAGTAAAATATTTACCGAGGCATTCTTAGCATACCATTTTTTCTCTCTTTGCCCCTCTCCAATGATTGAGCAGTATCCATGGACATAGTTAAAACCAATGACACTAGTTCTGCTGGCTCACTAAATCCTTACTCATTTAACGAAAACTGTTCCTTTCGAAACTAGAAGCTATTATAAGATGTAATGGACAAATATCTTAAGTTATTTCGATACGAATTTTAATTTAGTATACATAGAGGATTCCCAGAATTTTATATTCTTCAATATAATATTTATTTTACCAATTGTAAAGCTTATCCCCTTCCCTTTCTTGTCACTACAGCGCCACGGCTAATATTGCAACTACCCACAGTTCATTGATCAGCAGTTAACTTTGATTTCTATACGATATTTAGTTTTTAGTTCTGTATGCTGTCCACAGATGGACACACACACGCGCGCGAACCTTTTTTTTATAAAAATACTTCTTTTTTGGATTCAGGGGGCCTCAAAACATGTTTCCAGGGAAATGTCGACATCAAAATTTTGGGTGGAATACAATAGTTACGAATAGAGAAAGTAAAAGAAAAAATTTTTCCTGAATAAAATAAGATGAAAGTTGAAGTTGCATGTTAAAACATCATGGGAGTTTATCGTGAGCAATGAATTCAATGTTTTACGACTTTTTCTCAGTATTCATATTATATTTGGAGCATTTCTGTACTGGTAGAATCTGTGGAGCAGATTTTGTATTAGGCTAATGAAATTTGTTTATATTCTCAAGACTGTTTGCGTACTGAAGTAGTGAAAGTGACACACACAGCTTGTTTTCGAGAAAAGCAAAATATCTCCGTAGGAAATGGTCAGAGACAAAAACGTAAGATAGAAAATGTGTTCCAAATACCAAGATGTATCACTGGTTTAAGTTAATGTAATGACTTTCCTTCCACCGGTTATGAAATTTATAAACACTGTGTCCAACATAATGAAATTGCAGGCGTAAGAAGCTAAAAATGTCATCTTTTGGGAATGTTCACAATTTCTTCGCTTAATAAGGTTATCTTTGTATCCATCTGATGCCAACAAAGCAGACATCTTTTATAATATATATAAACTAAAGAAGAATAACAATTCTTTCACCACAGTAAACACGGAATTAAAACAGAATCTTGAACTTCCTGGTACATTACAGGCTAAGTGTTTTCTTTCACAAGTGGGAGTGAATGAATGAATCTCTTTTCATTTGAGCCACGCTCTGGTCATTAACTCGACACTATGTTTATTTTTGCAGTATTCAGAGCGTTCCCCTGCACTTGTCAGTTGTATTCATACACCCATCATCACTCTCTTCATCTATCCAATTATTTCTCGTGCGTTTTTCTTCTTCTTCATCCATCTTCATTGCTGATGAGGAACCCTCTACCTCTTGTACATACACTCGCGAACACAACTGGGTACCCGTTGTTTTAACAATGTTGAAACTGTCCTCATTAGAGACTGCAAAATAATGCAAATACATATTCAACTCTACATGAGTGCAGTATAACTTACTTCCTAGTAGATACAAGGCGAATATTACAATACAGTAGACTTTCTGCAATAGTCAAATATTTTAAAGCTTTGCGATTCCGTTCTCTATGCACACTTAACATATAAACAAATTAACAACGATGTGAGTTCTCCAAAACTCACACAAACAACGAGGTATATCTCCGAAATGGTTCACTCTACAAGAAAATTTATTGAGACATAAATTGTGTATTTTAGCAAGATCGACATTTTTTGTATAGTATGATTTTGTCTATCTCTTACGGTTTGCCAGTTATTCAAAAGTCATCCAGAGTAAATACGACTACAGGGGCTATAGCCAGAAAATTCAATATATACATTTCATTTGTCATCAAAATATCTCAAACATATGACATTTTAATCAAAATCGTTCGAGCCATTAACAAGAAAATCAAAATTTTCGAAAAATTTTCCATGTAAAGCGTAGTTTAGGATAGGGCTATTTTCTTCAAAATCTTCGTGTCGCATCCTTGAAAGATATCAAACTTAAATACCAACTTTAGTTTTTAACCGAGTTTTCGTTTTTGAGTTATGCTGTCCACAGACTGACACACACGCGCGGATCTTTTCCTAAAAATGCCTTTTTTAGATTCAGGGGTCCTCAAAACATATATTTCCGGTGAAATCTCGACATCGAATTTTTGGGTGGAATACAATACTTCCCCTACTTACCAGTAGAGAAAGTAAAAAATGAACAACGATGTTCCATTTGACAGAAGTATAAGTTCTTCAAAACTCACACAAACAACGAGGTATATCTCCGAAATGGTTCACCCTACAAGAAAATTTATTGAAACATAAATTGTGTATTTTAGCAAGATCTACATTTTTTGTACAGTAAGATTTGCTCTATCTCTTACGGTTTAGCAGTTATACAAACGTCGTCCAGAGTAAATACGACTACAGGGGCTACAGTCAGAAAATTCAAGATATACATTTCATTTGCCATAAAAACATCTCAAACATATGACATTTTAGTGAAAATCGTAAGAGCTATTTTCAAGAAAACAAAAATTTTCGAAAAATGTACCATGTAAAGGGTAGTTTAGGTTGGGGCTATGCTCTTCAAAATTCTTGTGTCACATCCTTGAAAGATAGTGAATTTAAATACCAACTTTGGTTTTTAACCGACTTTTCGTTTTTGAGTTATGCTGTCCACAGACACACAAACACACACACACACGGACCTTTTTCTAAAAAATTTGATGTGTTGCAGTCACATGACTTTCTCTACTCTGATGGTTAGTACAAGAGTAGAGAAAGTCATGTGAGTGCAATGGGTGGAATTTAACACTACCTGTATGTACTATATATAAATGCCGATCCCAGATTCGAACAGGGGTCGTTCAACGTAGACAAGCAACATTCTGAATACGTCAACAAGAATGGCATCGGTCCAGGCTGCGTTACGCAGGTGAGAGGAGGAAAACCGTCACCATGGCAACTGGCCGAGCATCCCTGCACCACATGAGGGAGGGAGGGGTGGGTGGGGTGGGGGAAACTCCATCATCTGTTTTGTCTTATTTCAGCCACGTGTCATAGAGAGGGCTTTATTATGGAATTTCTTGACTTGGCTTCACGTCACAAAGGCCATGAATGATTACTTGCCTGAAAGCTAAGACTTTGAATCGAGATGGATATTAAAAACTCCTGCTACAAACAACCCCCTCCCACCCCCCCCCCCCCCCGCTCTTCAATCTTTTATACACGATCCTTCTACGAGTGGAGGACTTTATTAATGTCATACTGTGAGTTCATAACTCACGCGTCGAGTTATCCCCTGCTGTGATATTCGATACCTGAATTATTCATGCCAAAATTAATACTAGGGAAAAATAACTGCAATAAAACAGCTGACATATGCACTACTTTACTCTTGTGCAAAAAATTCCTGTATATATCGATAGTTATCAATAGATATCGATACATCGATACTTATCGATTGTCAACATCGGTTCTTATCGATAGTCAGATACTTCGATACATATCGAACTAGTTCGACATATTCGATATTAAATGCGATTTTCAGAAGTATGAACATTGTACAACAACCGTGTTTTATATAACGATGCATATAGAAAAGAAAGGAGAATTTAACAGTGAAATAAAAATTTGATTAAGTCAGCGTAGGTATGGCAATTAGAGATACCTGGAACTCAGTGCTTTAATAATCCGCATAAGCCAATTCTCCAAATTAGAAATGGCAACTCATTCTTAGAATTCAATAATTTATAGAGGAAAAATTGTATTTCACACTCGAATAAGAGATGAAGATTTGATAATATATGTATAATGTAGGTGAGATGACAAAAGTACGTCTATTTCTAACATTCGCGTCTTTCTTTCGTGCCTAACATAAATAATTTACTGTTATAACTATCGACTTAGACCACGCTCGGGTTATACATATTTAGACAACTGTTTGCTTAACTCACGGCGACTTACGCTTCTCATTTTTATAATGGAAAATAGTTTCAACCCTAAATTTATTATTACTCCAGTTAACACATATTTCAATAGTTACAGTTTATATCGCTAATATTCAGAAACAGTTTAATTCAATATCCTCAAAAAGTTGACAACTCACTTAAAACAGTTCATTTATTAGTCTACATTAAATTTATCAGTGAACTTAACTGATGTTATGTATTAAAATATACATCACGCATACCCTGATACAAGGATCACATAGCTCACCACTGTAGCAGCGGCATCTAAGGTTTCTCACATAAGGCGGAGTTCTCATATCAAATATAGGAATGAGTCTCAAATTAATTACCTCAAAAGCGACTTTGCCATAAGAAAACCGGTTCAATATTCCCGTCAGCTAGCCACTTTGACCATAAGTTTTTTCGTGGTTTCCCCAGTCAATAAACGAAAGTTGTTTCTTTTTATTTATTTCAGGTTTATAGGACCAGATGACGGTGTGTTGTGGCAGAACGGTAGAATATGCAGCTTGGGAAAATCTTATCGCTACGAGCAAGAAAACATATGTAATAAGTTGCACTCACATGACTTTCTCTACTCTTGTATTATTCTCACAAACTCTTATTACTATATCTTCTTCGTGTTAGTTGAGATAAACATTTGTACAAATTATCTTATTGCTTATTTCCTTGTAGGTACAAAGGGAATGTTAGAATACAGTACGCTTTGTGCAATAGTAAAATGTTTTAAAGGTTTCAAATTCCGTTCTCTTTGCACACTTAACATATAAAAAAATGAACAGCGATGTTCCATTTCACGAAAGTTCTAAGTTTTCCCAAACTCACACACATAACAAGGAATATCTCCGAAATGGTTCACTCTACAAGAAAATTTATTGAGACATAAATTGTGTATTTTAGCAAGATCTACATTTTTTGTATAGTATAATTAGGTCTATCTCTAACGGTTTACCAGTTATGCAAAAGTCGTCCAGAGTAAATACGACTACAAGGGCTATAGCCAGAAAATTCAAGATATACATTTCATTTTTCATCAAAATATCTCAAACATATGACATTTTAATCAAAATCGTTAGAGTCACTTTGAAGAAAATAAAAATTTTCGAAAACTTTTCCATGTAAAGGGTAGTTTAGGGTGGGGCTATTTTCTTCGAAATCTTTGTGGACATCGAAATTTTGAGTGGAATACAATACTTCCTCTACTATACGTAGTAGAGAAAGTAAAAATTATATGAGCAAGTAACAGTGGATTTGGTGAATAAAGCAAAGATAAATGTGAAGGTTGCCTAAGAACACGACACCCAGCAGAAAAGAAAGACAGAAAAAAAAATAAAAGCAAAAAAGCATCAGGAAAGAAGGAGAATGAAAGCAGAATACGAAAACAGGGGTGGCAGGGGTAAATAAACAGCAGGAAACAGTAGGTGATGAGATGAATGAAGTAGGGGGAGGGGGGGGGGCTGAAAACAAGAGAATATTTGTACGAACTATGGCTGCAGGACTGTTTATTTAAAACGATTCTCCTGAATGTATGTAACACGCACAGCGGGTAGCACTTCTTTAGTATTCATTATTTAATCGGTCGGTCGGTGGGTGGGTCGGTCGCTGGTAGACTGCGCAGGGGGTGGGGTGGGGTGGGGTGGGGTGGTGCTCGTGCCAGGAATTCCTAATGGAGCCGGATTTGTGGAGGAGGCTTCTTTCTGGGCACCAGACACCTGCCGTTCGTTCCCACAGCACCCCAGAGATTGGAACATATTCAATTCCTGCCTGGTCTGGAAGATCTTACCCCCAACTAAGGGATTACACCTCAGTTCACTGTCACAAATTAAATTCAAGAATATTCATTTATAAGGTACACTGCCGCGCAAACATTTTTGCCTATTCTACTACCTCGCAATACGAGGACGACAATGAAAACAATTTAAATGCCACTATTCTTGAAACAAATGAAGTTGGTTTACAATTGGCAGCTACTTTCTAATGTTTTGCGAGTTTATACATCCAAAAATTAATTTATCTAGAAAAAATTTCCCGGCCATGACATTACCCAAACAATTTAAAGATGTATTTGATGCACAAGCCCCATCTAATACTGCAGCGAATTTAAAAGAGATAGGCTTTTCCCCTTAAAATCAGTTATAAATTTCGTAAAGGACGCCCAAAAACTGCTGTTACTGATGAAATTGTTGACGCGGTTTGAACAATGCTTGAGGGTCAATCAACGTCTAAAAAATTTATTCGGGCAACGGTGGGCATTAGTATGAATCAAATGCAAAACATTTTATACGCGAGAGAACTTTGTCATAGATAGATTCCACGTAAACTGGCCCCCAATCAAAACCAACGCATTCATTACACAGAAAAACTATGGAGAAATTCCAAAGCGGCATTTCAAATCTGGTTTGGAATATTGCTAATGATAAATATTGGAGTTATTGTTATGGTCCTGAAAAAAGTCGCTCTATATGATCACTATGTTTCTTTAAAATAAGGCTATTCGTAAACATTAAATTGGCTTTCTGTATTTAAAAAAATGATTTTTAGATAAACGTTCGTCCAAAAAATCCCTTCGAACATTATATTTTGAATCGCAATCAGAGTATAAAAGCATGCACTTTTAGCTGCTTATCCTGCTTGCGGCAGGGCGTGGCTTCGGCGCCGGCTGCCGTACAGTTGATTGAAGAAAAGACAGGTACCCAAAATTAAAATTTAGCCTGTGTATTGCTATTCGTATAAAAGCAACTTTTGTTGTACTTACACGAAAATTGCAGTAAAGCTCAAAAAATATCTTGGGCACTCACCTGCAAAAGAAAAAACATTACCATCAGTATCACATATAAGCATATATGTTTTCAGGTTGGTTAGCATCTTTAACTAGCTGTTCATCTTAAAATAGCAACTCGTAACTGAATAAATGCATGTAAAATCAGGGTTCATTAGTTCACTACAAACCCTTTATGCCGGTCTATAATATATTTTATTCCGTATATGTTGCGGAAAAAGGCATTCAGGGCCAAACGAAACCCCACTGATGGGGACAAATGAAGAGGCAGAATTTGAAACGAGTACTTTGTTAGTCCGCCATTGTTGTAGAGCACAACAATAGCAGCGTTACAGCGCGCCATCACACGGCCAGTTGCAGAAAAAGTCCCGATGATGCCTCTTCTTCCTGTTTTTCTTTTTTTTTGTTCTGTCTTTTTCATTAAATTCAGTCGCTCTTTTGTTTTCTCGTTGCCTAGCTGTTTCACTTGTTCCCTTTCGTGCTCATTCATTTTCACTGCGTCTATTGATTTCCAAATTTTGTCCCCGTTCACGATCTTCAGTCGCTTGTTAAAGACTTCTGTTTTCATCATTAAAAGTTATTTTGTTTACCGGAGCAAGAAGGTTCAAGCCGTAACCTAGCAACTGGTTTTGACAAATCCGAAGCGATGTCCGACCTTTTATTTTTCTGGTATGAAATTACTCGTCTGTCTTCCAATCAGCAACCAGCAAATACAAAACACAATGTTGTCTCAGCATTTCAGTAAAAACCTCATGTGTTGCACTCATATTACTTTCTCTACTCTTTTACACATTGTCCTTATAGAATCTTCTTTTATGTACTTCCTTCGAATTGTGATAAACTTTCTGTGGACAGCATAACTCAAAAACGAAAAGTCGGTTAAAAACAAAAGTTGGTATTTAAGTTTAATGTCTTACAAGGATGCTACACAAAGATTTTGAAGAAAATAGCCCCAGCCTAAACTACCCTTTACATGGAAAATTTTTAGAAAATTTTGATTTTCTTGAAAATGGCTCCAACGATTTTGATTAAAATGTCATATGTATGAGATATTTTGATGACAAATGAAATGTATATCTTGAATTTTCTGTCTATAGCCCCTGTAGTCGTATTTACTCTGGACGACTTTTGCATAACTGGTAAACCGTAAGAGATAGACAAAATCTTACTGTACAAAAAATGTAGATCTTGCTAAAATACTCATTTTATGTCTCAATAAATTTTTTTGTAGAGTGAACCATTTCGGAGATATTCCTTGGTATGTGTGTCAGTTTCGGAAAACTTAAAACTTTAGTGAAGTGGAACATCGTTGTTCATTTTTTATATGCTAAGCGTGCTAAGAGAACGGGATCTCAAAGCTTTAATCATTATTTTATGTTTCAATTACAATTCATCCATCGTTTGCCTGGAAAGCAAAAAAGAAGAAATGAAAATCCAATATGAAACAGGACAGAGAAGAGACAAATGCTTTCGCAGTGAAAGTTCATATACATGAATGGTTCGGTACAAAGTCTTGCCTTAATATACAGATAACATACTTTCTCTGTATATTCAAAATATACATTTCATTTGCCATAAAAATATTTCAAACATATGACATTTTAACCAGAATTGTTAGAACAATTTTCAAGAAAATAAAAAATTTTCGTGAAATGTTCCACTGTTTAGGGTGGGAGAATTTTCTTCAAAATCTTCGTGTGGCATTCTCGAAAGAAAAACTTATGGTTTTTAACCAACTTTTCGTTTTTGAGTGATCCTGTCCAAAAACGTATACACACGGGATCTTTTTCTAAAAATGCTTCCTTTTTTATTCAGGGGGAATCAAAACACATTTTGCGGTGAAATCTCACCTTCAAATTTTTGGGTAGAATACAATACTTCCTCTACTATACGTGCTAGAGAAAGTAAAAATTTATTCTTTTCACCTTTTGTCCCTAACCATACATTTTTAGTTTCGCTATGAATCCCCCGGAATTAAAAAAAAATATTTTTAGAAAAAAGTTGTGAAAGTGTGTGTGTGTGTGTGTGTGTGTGTGTGTGTGTGTGTGTGTGTGTGTGTGTGTGTGTGTGTGTGTGTGTGTGTGTGTGTGTGTCCATAAAGAGTATAATCAAAAGCGGAAAAGTTAGTTAAATACCAGCTTGGTATTTAAATTCATCAAAGATGTGACGCAAAGGTTTTCAAAACAATACCTCTACCCCGAACTATCCTGTACAGAAAAGGAATTTAGTAAAATGTAATGGAATCATAATTGTTTAACAAAGTCTTCGTGGCTTGCCCTAAGCACTCTCCAATGACTGAGCGGTTTTCAGGCTACTGGCTGGAGACAGCTATAACCAGTGACACGTCGGCATGAAAGGAAAGTATTATTTCTGACGGCTCAGCAAATCGTTACTCAATCGTTGTTTTATTCATGTCATACCATCAGAAACTACCAATTATTATTGGTTTACAACAAGATGAATTTCAGAAATTGGCGGGTTTATTGCGTAGATATTAGGAGAAAACCTTTTATTCGAAGCTACAAATTGTATTATAATATAACGGAAAAGACAAATGTTTAGGACCTCGGGTATATACGCTCGAAGAAGCCAACAGAACAGATACAATATATTTTCATTTTGTTTGCTATTCGTTCCATAGATGGCAGATAACTTTCTGTGTTACCTGACATCTACCGGCAGCTGCTTTTACTATGTAGACAAAGTTCCGGTAAAATCTTGAATGTCTGAATTTTTTGTCGATAGTTGTACACACCTTCTTGATAATTAGTTCCAAGTCTGTGCTGGCTTTATTCCATAAGCAAGAGAGCATCTTAAAAGACGGGAATTAAGCGAAATATAAAAGAAACAAGTTAACATATAATTAAACGGAGCAAAATAAAAGCACGCGAAGGTAAAGGACTAGAGTCTTGCATAGGAAATGAACAAATCAACAAAAGACAAGACGAAAGAGAACGGGGGGGGGGGGGGGGGGGGGGGAGAAAGAAAGCCAACAAAACGAAATACACCGGGGAATGCTATAAATTGCAAAGAAGCAACGCAATTTGAAAGTAGCAGGGGCCAGGAAGGTAGTTTGCATACATTTTAGATACAAGTTTCTGGAAGCTAGGGGCTCATCAGTGGCGTATCTAATGATATTGCTCCGAATAAAAAAAAACAGAATGGTCCATTGCAGTTTTTCACCACTGCTGTGTCCTAATTTCAAACTTAAACGTGCAAGTTAAAGAAAACTGTTATGTTAAATAGGGTCAAATTGGGGGGGGGGGTACAAAGTACCTACCTACCCTTAGCTTTTGTTAGCAAGTAGACCAGATTCAGGAAATAGAGATGGTTGTGAAGGTGTTCTTTCCATGCAACTGCGAAGAACAACTGAATGTCGGCCAAACTACAGAATATCAAACAAAGCCTCGGAAATGGTTAATGCTATGAAAAGATACTTGTAGTTTAAAGAGATCCACATTTTTGTGTAGTATATTTTTATCAATCGATTATACAAAATTTCTCAAAATGAATAAAACATTAAATTAATTGCTATTTAATTTTAAGTTAATTTCGTACCCACACGGTAGCTCAGTGGCTAGAGCAAACGTGCAAAGATCTGAAGATTCTTGGTTGAAATTTCTGCTATGACACTCATTTTTCCAGTCTTACTCTGCTTTCCACAGATGTTTTAAAAAAAATGACCTTCATGGGCCTCAAAACTTGGAATTTTAAAGAAATCTCCACAGAATTTCTAGAACACTAATTAAACCTCCTAGGTACATACTGGTAAAGGTTAAAAAAAATCAGAAACTATCAATTCTCGCATGTTCAGCCAAATAACAAATACATGATTAAAATATCTGACACCAGTGACTAACAGCATAGAGTATTAAAACATTTTATAAGTTGAGTGTAATGGCAATTTGGTAGTTTAGGTGGAAGATTTTTTTTTTTTTTTTTAATTTTCATGTCGCATCTTTGAAAGATATTAAACTTAAATACCAACTATGGTTTAATTTTCGTTTTTTAATTAAGTTACACTCACAACGCGCGCGCGCATACCTTTTTCTAAAAATACTTTTTTCTTTGGATTCAAGGGGCCTCAAAACATATTTCCGGTAAGGAAAGTAAAAATATATAAAATTCCAATTTCAGTTCCAGAGTCCATTAAGCTGCCATAATATGTTATTATGTTTCGAGGAAAGTAATTTAAACATTTCAGTTCATATTGATTTGTTTGTACGAATTTTGGGAGAAACTTTGAACTTTCGCAGCCAAGTTTAGAGCTCGCCAAAGTTACGTAATCCTTGCGTTACCCTAGGGTTTTTTCTTGCTAACTTTATTCCTTGGCTATTATCCGCTTCCCCCCTCTCTCTCTCTTCCTTTCTTCTGTACGTACTACGTGTGTGCGTGCGAACTCCTTTTCCAACTTGACTCAAGATTCGAAGCGCGTTGGCAGCTCGCGAGGATGTTATAACAATAAATTCGACAAGTTGGTAGAACTGTGAGAGCAATTTCAGTATATTGTTCCCTTTTTTTATATCAAGTGTCAAGAATGGCGGAGTTGTTTGTCTCTTGGAGAACACTTAACATAAATAAAGGCCAGAGCCAGCTGTTTCCAACAGTGCTTGAAAACATGTCTTCCTCCACTGGAAATAAACTTTGTCGCTCGTTAGATGTTTTGATCTTCATCTGATAAAACAGGATTGCTGCACAGCACTTGACATTTGTGTTTTAACTCCAAGTTGCGTACGTAATAGGAAATGAAGTTCAACTGGTTGCTATAGCAACGGATTTGCTTCAAGGCGATTAAAACGAACCAGCGAATACTTGGGTGGGCCGACCAATCAGAGTGGGGCTTATGCAATTTCCCTCAGTCCCAATGGCAAACACTGGATTTGATCAACGGCCCATAATCGCAAGATTAAAAAGCTGCAACGATACCATGGAGAAGCTGGAAGCCATCATATGTTTGGTTACCACTCTCTTCGAGTAAATGGCAACTTCAAGGGGAGGCATAACTTTAACGCGTGCACTCCTGTGGAATGCAGATGGCATCCACAGGAAGCAACACGAACTTGAAAACTACCTGCGGCGTAACAAAATTGATGTCGCATTCATTTGCGAAACAAAATTACAGCAAGAGCACACTTTTAAGCTCCAGGGGTATCAAATCTTTCGGAACGACAGAACTGGCAGACAGGGGGGAGGTACTGCTATTTTGCTCAGAAACACTGTTGCTCATGCTTCTGTTACGCTACCTGCAATGGCAGCGTTAGAGTGCACAGCACTTAAAACCCGTGTAAATAATCAAACGGTGATGCTGGTAGCGCTCTACCGGCCCCCCAACTCCTTAAATTTCATACCTGACCTCGAACAAATCCTCGCTTTAGAGGAGCACGTTATAATTGCAGGAGATTTCAACGCTCGGCACCCCTGGTGGTTTTCACGCCGGGCAAACGCGGCTGGAAATCTCCTGGTTGAACTTATAACAGATAATGACGACTTAGAGGTACATCTTCCCCCAGACCCCACATTTTGGCACAGATCGGGGCACTTTGACCCCGAAATTTTGGACTTCGTACTAACAAAAAATGCGACGCCTTTAATTAACTTCACAGTGTATCACAGCCTGGACTCTGACCATCTTCCCGTGCACTTCGATATACAGGGTGGCATTCCGGCCGGTGCCGCTGGGCCTCGAAGGAGGGCTGAGACCGATTGGAATAAGTTTACCACGGAAATGCACGGGATGGCGCAACCCAGGCTGTCATACTACAGCGAGGCAGACATAGATGTCGCCATTGAAAACTTTACTGCCTCGATACACACGGCCAAGAGAAACGCTACCACTTACACCACAAGACCACCCGGTTTTTGCACGTACCCCGAGGTAGAGCAACTCATTGCGCGGAGACGACGCTTGACAAGACTGTGGCGGTACACCCGTCAGCCTGAATACAAAGTGCTAGCAAAATGGCTACGCAACATCATTCGGCATCAAATTAAAATCAACAAAACTGAACAGTGGGAAAACAAAATGCTGAGTACCACCCATTCGGACTCTTCCTTGTGGAAATTATTAAAGGCATTTAAAGTCTCCACGAACGTCAACTCCGCAACTGAGGCGCTGCACACTCATGGCGGCCTGCACTTCTCCGAAGAGGAGAAAGCCGAGGTCTTCGCTGACTGTCTTGAAGACAGATTCAGCGAAAACCCAGTTACCAACCGAGATATAGAACGGGAGGTACAGACATGGGTACAAACCTGGGTGGCGCAGAAGCAAGAGCAACAACTACCCATCATAACACCGCAGGAAGTTTACAAGCTCATTAGGAAATTACCTAATGGGAAAGCTGCCGGCCCAGACAAAGTGACTAATGAGGAACTTAAGCATCTCCCGAGAAAAGCCCTGGTGCAACTGACTAAAATTTTTAACGCCTGTCTGCAGCAAGGCTATTTCCCCTCTACCTGGAAACGAGCCAAGGTAATTATGCTCCCAAAGCAAGGAAAAAGCACCAGACAACCGCAAAACTACCGCCCCATTAGTCTCTTGTCTACTATTGGTAAATTGCTCGAAAAACTTATACTTTCTCGACTTCAAAAACATGTTTCGGAATCACATGAACTATCAAATTCACAGTTTGGTTTTCGAAAAGGACATTCAACTGATTTACAGCTTTTGAGATTAACTGATGACGTAACAGAGCAATTTAACAATGGGGCTTCAACGTTGGCGCTATTTCTGGACGTAGAAGCCGCATTCGACCGGTGCTGGCACAATGGCCTTATTTACAAACTGCACCACAATTTCCCGGCTCTTCAAAATTATCTATATTTGCTGCACAATTTTTTAGAAAAACGGAAGTTTTACGTCCAAGTGGGCCGCTCCTCCTCACGGGAGAGAGTGATGCGGGCTGGCGTCCCACAAGGGGCAATCATGTCACCCTTTTTGTACATATTATTCACCAACGATTTCCCAGTGGACGCCAGATGTAAGGTAGCCATGTACGCCGACGACACTGCAATATACAACCACCATAGAAATCCCCGTTTCGGCCTTGCAGAAATGCAACGTTATGTTAACAACTTCCTTTCATGGCAACATGACTGGAAAATCAAAATTAATCCCAACAAATGCCAGCTGATTCATTTCTCTAAGAGGCATCACACTTTGGCAATGGACCTAACGGTCGGTGGTCAGGTATTGCATTGCCGTCGGCAAGTTAAATATCTAGGGGTTACCTTGGACCGCACAATGTGCTGGTCCACCCACATAAAAAATAGCGCCAACAAAGGCAGACTGCGGCTAAAGTTATGCGCCCCCATCTTCCGCAGCAAACAGTTGCAATTGAAGTCCAAACTCGTCCTGTATAAGGCTTTCATCCTGTCAGTGGTTCTTTACGCGTGTGTGGCCTGGGCAAACGCCTCAAAAACCGCCTTGAAGACTATCCAAACCCTCCAAAACCTCTCCCTCCGGAAAATCCTCTCTGCTCCCATCCTAACCACTAACCGAACCCTTCACCAGGAAACCCAGATCCTAACCATTTCCGAGGCAATAGCGAAAAGAGCCGCTGTCGCGTGGGCGCGCATCAGAAACCATGACAATTATGTCATTGCCAATATTGGCAAAGGTGAGCCGAAGCATCGGAAACACACTAGAATTAAGATGTTTTAGACGTTGTTCGGCTCACCGACTAATGTGCGTCCGCGCAAAGAGGGGCCCTAGGCCGCACACACGCTACCTCAGAGGCCTGCATCCCAGGGAACCAGTCAGGAGCTGCAACCTGGTCCGCACAGGAAAACTGCGGAAAAACTGTATATAGTAAAGTGTATATAATGCAGTGTGTGTAAATATGTATATACGAGTGTGTGTGTGTGTGTGTGTGTGTGTGTGTGTGTGTGCGTGTGATGGGACATATGTGTGGTATGCCCAGGAGTGAATGAGCGCGTGGATGAGTGTACATAAACAAAAAAACGATCAAAAGAAACAAACAAGACATTGAACATACAAAATAAAACTGTTCTCGGTGGGCTAAAGCTGCCCACTGTATGGGTTTTAACGGAAACACAGATAACACGAATCCACTTGTAAACTTTGTAAATAATATAAATAATGTTAATTTGAGCCTGTAAGCCGGGCCCTTTTGTACCGGCACCAGGCAAATGTTTTAGTTCAATAAATAAGTTCAATTAAGTTCAATGTTTGATACCACGATCCAAATCTGCACCTTAGAGGTAGAGAGAGGGTGAGTGTAGAGTGAGAGGGAGGAGATAGTAGGGGAGGGGAGAGAATGACGCAGTAGAATAGGGAGGGGTAAGGGCGAGTATACCAAAGGGAAAAGGAGAGAGTGGGGAAGGATTTAGAGGTGTGCTGTAGGGAGTGGCGAGAGAGGTGAGGGAGAGGAAGCGTAGAGAGGAGTTTGAGGGGGAGGGTACATACAGAGAGGGCAAATTGGTGAAAATAGGGAGAGGGAGGGAAAAAGAAGCGGAGTGGGTGCTTACAGATGGAGAGAGCAAGAGGTGAGAGACGGAGGGGAGGTAGTGGGGAGAAGGGGGAAGGGGTTAGAGGGAGGGGGAGAGTGGGGAGAGAAGTTTTGTTGAAGAAGCACTACCTGTATTTATATTTTTAGACGCTACCAAGTTTGGTATTTATGTTCTGTCACAAGATGGTGGCCCAGTTCTTCCCCCTGGTTTGTTGACATATAACTGAATTTATGTTAACATATTTAAAGCTATGCATCGGAATGACTTCAAATTTAGAACATATCTTAATTGTGACTATTCCAATAAACTATAAAAACTAGTGCAAACTAGATAAAAATAAATAATTTCGAAAACGCAGTATGGCAAGCCCCTTAGTTTTAAAAAAATATAAAAAATGGAAATAAATGTTAATAACGAATGCTCTGCCATCTATCCGCTGTAAGGAAAGCAGACAGTAAAGTAATGCCATCTGCCGGCAGAAGATGGGGTTAAGATAGACAAATAAAGAAGTTAGGTTAGGTGTAGCTTAGATTTGGTTAGGATAGCTTAACATAGGTTAGTTTATGTTAGGAGGAAATAAGCGACAAAAGGTACAGAATGCCGAATAGCCCCACCTTACACTACCCTTTACATGGAAAATTTTTCGAAAATTCTTAGTTTCTTGAAAATGGCTCTAACGATTTTTATTAAAATGTCATATGTTTGAGATATTTTGATAACAAATGAAATGCATGTCTTGAATTTTCTGACTATAGCCCCTGTAGTCGTATTTACTATGGACGACATTTGCGTAACTGGTAAACCGTTAGAGATAGACCAAATAATACTACACAAAAAATGTAGCCCTTGCTAAAACACACAATTTATGTCTCAATAAATTTTCTTGTAGAGTGAACCATTTCGGAGATATTCCTTGTTACCTGTGTGAGTTTCGGAAAACTTAAAACCTTCGTGAAATGGGTCATCGTTGTTCATTTTTTTTATATGTTACGTGTGCAAAGAGAACAGAATCTCAAAGCTTTAAAAGATTTGACTATCGCCCAAAGTCTACTGTATTCTAATATTCCCCTTGTATCTACAAGGAAATAAGCAATAAGATAATTTGTACAAATGTTTATCTCAACTAACACGAAGAAGATATAGGATTAAAACTTTGTAAGAATGGTTAGTACAAGAGTAGAGAAAGTCATGTGAGTGCAACACATCAGATTTTTTAAACTAAGTTTTGCTCGTGCGAGGACAATTTAATGGGTTAACTTTCTGGGAATATTCTCCGAGATTCTCTTCATTCTGAATAACTTTCGCGTCACTGGTAAACCGTAAAAGATGCACAAAATCTTGTTACACAAAAATGGATATCTCATTTGGTCACATAATTTGTCAAATTTGCCTGTGAAGTTAACCACCTCCAAGATAATCTTGTTGGTTTGAATTTTCAAATACACTTTTTTCAAGTGCGAAGATTTACTCGTTTTACTTTCTCTACTATGTATAGTAAGCACAAGTATTGTATTCCACTGAAAATATGTTTTGAGGTCCCCTGAATCCAAAAAAGCATTATTAGGAAAAGGTCTTCGCGCGCACGCGTGTGTGTGTCAGTTTAAGTTTAATGTATTTCAAGGATGTGACACGAAGATTTTGAAGAAAATTCCTTCACCCTAAACCACACTTTACATAGAGCTGTAACGATTTTGATTAAGATGCCATATGATAAAACACGGGGAGGGTGACATCGCTGGATACACAGAGGGCAATTAAAGTGGAAACCTCATCAGCTGAGGTGCAGTGTTTATTGACTTGACCAACAGAGCCTCAGGTAACAATACAGTAGCTGCCTGTCGAGCGCACCTACATCACGGAATTGAATATATGGTCTGCAGCCACTCCCCTAACCTCTACAGGGCCTCCATTTTATGTTACCCGTGTCAAAAATTACAGCTTATAGAGATATAACCAAGTGACATAATTCAGCCTTGCGTGTCCAAATCGATCCCAAACGGACTGAACTCAACATGGAAACACGGATCGTATTGAAAATAGGATTGGATTCAAATCGATCTCAACTCTCCATGGAAACGTAGTGATTGTGAGACGAGACCTCCAGCATGACCATGTATTTTATTCGTCACGTGAAGGTTTTCCAGGAATATAATCGCAGCCCGTTGTAATATACGGAGTATGTAAATATTCAATTGAAACTCAGCGAGAGGCACATCAAATAGTGCTAATTGAAACTGTTCTGACCGAGCAAATAATGAAAAAGTGGAGTAATAATATTGTTCCAGTGAACAAGTAGTCCTAATTTCGTATTCCGAATGTATACCAACCTCCGTTAAATATCACATAGTTATAAACGTAAATATAATTTACACACTTAGCCTTCGTAATTACACCAATTGGCCAGCACATTTGTATGGTTATTTGGGTTTGGATTTGGATTTTACTACCACAATAGCAAACTTTCACGAACTAATTACAGAACACTAATAGCTCACCAGCTGAACATTAAAGGAAGAATCAAGTAAAAATCTGATATATTGCACTCATATGGCTTTCTCTGCTCTTGTAATAACCATTCTGAGTCGAATATAGGACTTCCCTATTTACTACACGAAGTAGACACTAAAATATCTCACAAATCTCGAACTAATCATTTGACAAGGTCAATAAAAGAGCTGTGTTGTTCTGTATTCAGTTGGAATAAAATAAAGTGACAGAAAAAAGTAACTTTTGTCATTTTGTCATATGGTGTCAGGAGTGGGATCTGTGTTTTGTAACATTATTAATAAGGCGAGTAATTTTTATTCCAAGGCCAAACTGCAGTACGCTATGAACTTATATATCAACGCAATATTTCCCAATTACTTTAACAGCGGGTCCTCTGTAAACCTGAAGCGGTAACAAATAGCAGTCACAGCCCTCTGTAACCACAAAGGTATTTATAATTTTAAGTAACCAGAATGCATTGCGTCACCAGCTTGGTTTAGCATTTATATCCAAAAATGGCCAACCCCTGTTCATTAATAACACGGTCGTGTATTTGTATTCATATATTCTTGACAAGGTACACATGTTTTGCGTGTATGTTAATTACGCGGTAGCCACCCCCTACCTCCCTCTGCGTTACCTTGCACATGTCGTTGTATCAATTATTGCCAACTGGGACCCGTTCCCCAAAGGAACTTGAGCGATTGGCTGGTTGCGTTGTTCCCGAGGCAACAAACAAGGTTAATTTGCTGCTTAACAACGTTGGTATGCCTGGAGAAAATCTACACACTAGTTATGTATGGAATTTCCTGCGTGAGGAATGAACACAATATTTTATACCGAGGCGGTTGTCACGGAAACACTTGCTTGCCGTGTTCCGAGCGGACAAAAATTTAGTGTTTATAGACAACTATAAACCAGAGAACACTAATAAAAACTGACAAACTATTTAGAAGCAATTTAAAGAGTTCTTTAAAGTACAAAAATATGAACTAGTTCCAAATACACCAATAGAATCGTGCAGTTCCAAAGAGATTTAACAGTAAAGATATGGATTGGATTGGATTGCTCCCATATGCCTTTGCTACTTCTGTGCTATGTCAAAAATCCCAACAAAATTGATTCTGAAGCCCCTTTATTGCATCTTAACACATCACGATCCACCAGCCGATTGGTAGAAGAAGTGTTGGAAGACCGATGAGGAGATGGAGAGAAACCTGGGGCTGCAACAGGAGAAATTCCTGATAGATGATAATGATCTTTCATGATAAATGATTTTTTATTGTACTATTTACATATACTGTGGTATTTGGTTGAATACGCTACCCCTCTAAGATAGGCGAAAGCAAAAAGCCACGTCATATCTGCGACACTGTGAGACAACAATACCCAAGGTGGTAATATGGCTACCCATACAGACTAAGATAAGAGATTTCCACATCCTCGCCCTTTGTTCCAGCAGAACAACAACAACCCAACAACAAAGATAGAGTTTGTCTTCGAGGCCACTACATAATTCTCGTTAATAAACTCGGGCGGTCTGCGCGTATCGCCCAGCCTCCAAGTGTGGTAAGGCAATTTAACGTATAACCTGATCCTCTAAAGTCGATCTCTGGGGTGAATTTGCAGCCCTTCTCTCGAGAAACACGCATTTGGATTACTGCATCTGAAACTCCCTTTCCAAAGGGCGAGAAACACTTCAATTTTTCAGGTTAAGTAGAAGAAATACTACATAGCACACCAAAATTGTCTATATTGGCTGGTCCAGTCAGTAGAGCACCTGGGGAGTGTGAATGAAACTAAAGGGCACTTCAAAAAACCAATTGACTTAGAAAGGAACTAGTTCATAGAGCTACTTCAGATATTGAAGAACTAGTTCACTTAGAAAAGAACTAGTTCACGGCGAAGAACTCGTTCACAGAAAAAGCTACTTCATAGAACTAGTCCATGGATGACCAAATATTTAAAATACTGAACTACTAATACAGCATTTTTAAATTTCTAGTATATACCCAATGTAATACGACCATTTCACAACCTTAATTTCATACAGTTTCTTCTAGTGCTTTAGAAAGTATTATCAATATCGTTTTACGTCCGTTGCACTCACATGACTTTCTCTACTCTTCTACGAACCTTTCTTACAAACTCTTATTCCTATATCTTCTTCGTGTTAGTTGAGATAAAAATTTGTACAAATTATCTTATTGCTTATTTCCTTGTAGGTACAAGGGGAATATTAGAATACAGTAGACTTTGTGCGGTAGTCAAATCTTTTAAAACTTTGAGATTCCGTTCTCTTTGCACGCTTAACATATAAAATAATTAACAACAATGATCCATTTCACGAAAGATTTAAGTTTCCGAAACTCACACAAATGACAAGGAATATCTCCGAAATGGTTCACCCTACAAAAAAATTTATTGAGACATAAATTGTGTATTTTAGCATGATCTACATTTTTTGTATAGTATGATTTGGGCTATCTATAACGGTTTACCAGTTATGCAAAAGTCGTCCAGAGTAAATACGACTACAGTGGCTATAGCCAGAAAATTCAAGATATTCATTTCATTTGTCATACAAATATCTTAAAACGTATGACATTTTAATCAAAATCGTTTGAGCCATTTTCAAGAAAATCAAATTTTCCATGTAAAGGATAGTTTAGGGTGGGGCTATTTTCTTCAAAATCTTCGTGTCGCATCCTTGAAAGACATTAAACTTAAATACCAAGTTTGGTTTTTAACCGACTTTTCGTTTTGAGTTATGATGTCCACAGGCTGACAGACACACACACACACGGACCTTTTTCTGATTTTTTTTATTCAGGGGGTCTCAAAACATATTTCCGGTGAAATCTCGACATCGAATTTTTTGATGGAATAGAATTCCTACTTCCTTCTACTTATCAGTAGAGAAAGTAAAAACAACTAATATATCAAAGTGGACTCATATTAGGATATTATTTATCAAAATGTCTATATCTATAGGTACGCATAAAATTCTGTATTATTGGAAAACTATTATAAACGATCATAACCTTAGTTGCGAATAGAAAGGTGACAAAAGAGCAACGCCTTGCGTCTAAGAGCACAGCGCCATACCGTTCTTCTTTTGTCAGCCTGATAAGAGACTAAAGAAAGAAAACTCGAGTGTTTTTATGACAGAAATAAAAAGCTCAGCGCGCGCGAAGCAAGGAATAAAATATTAAGGAAAAAAAAAACCATTTACAAAAATAAAGAAAGCCGGTCTTGTCTTTTCTCTTTGTGAATTCCAGGTCCATTTGCATTGGTAAACAGGCTTTAGCGAGAAGCTCTGTATATAAAACATATTTTTGGTCTCCTTTCTTGGTAGGATATTCCTTATACGTCCGTTGCTAAGCGACACGAACATTCTAGGGGGCCATGCGAATATTTCTATATATCTACGCATATATTGCGGCCAACTTGCGGTTAGCATTAGCATAATGTATCGCGTGAAGGATTTCCAAGTTTAGCTTTACTTAAAAACTCCTTAAGCTATTTTAATGTCTTTACTACATAGAGTAGCTACAGAAAGTACTGTGTTCCAGCAGAGAATTCGATATGTAGATTTCATTGGAAATTGTGTTCTGAGACTCTCTGGATCAAAAATATACGTTTTTAGAGCTATGCCTGTGTGTATGCGAGTGTATGAGTGTGTGAGAGAATTTGAGAGTGAGAGTGTGAGAGTGGGTGTCAGTGTGAGAGTGAGTGTCAGAGTGCGAGAGTGACTGTCAGAGTGAGAGTGAGTGTCAGAGTGTGAGAGTGACTGTCAGAGTGAGAGTGAGTGTCAGAGTGTGAGAGTGACTGTCAGAGTGAGAGTGAGTGTCAGAGTGAAAGGGAGTGTCATTGAGTGAGTGAAAGTGAGTGTCAGAGAGTGAGTGTCAGAGAGTGAGTGTCTGAGTGTCAGAGTGAGAGTGTCAGAGTGAGAGTGTCAGAGTGAGAGTGTCAGAGTGAGAGTGTCAGAGTGAGTGTCAGAGTGAGAGTGTCAGAGTGAGAGTGTCAGAGTGAGAGTGTCAGAGTGAGAGTGTCAGAGTGAGAGTGTCAGAGTGAGAGTGTCAGAGTGAGAGTGTCAGAGTGAGAGTGTCAGAGTGAGAGTGTCAGAGTGAGAGTGTCAGAGTGAGAGTGTCATAAAGTGAGTGTCAGAGAGTGAGAGTGAGTGTCAGAGAGAGTGTCAGAGTGAGAGTGTCAGAAAGTGAGTGTCAGAGAGAATGAGTATCAGAGAGAGTGTCAGAGTGAGAGTGTCAGAGAGTATCAGAGAGTTAAAATGAGTGTCAGAGAGTGAGAGTGAGTGTCAGAGTGAGAGTGTCAGAAAGTGAGTGTCAGAGAGTGAGAGTGAGTGTCAGAGAGTGTCAGAGTGAGAGTGTCAGAGAGAGAGTCTGTCAGAGAGTGAGTGTCAGAGAGTGAGTGTCAGAGAGAGTGTCAGAGAGAGTGTCAGAGTGAGAGTGTCAGAAAGTGAGTGTCAGAAAGAGAGTGTCAGAGTGAGAGTGTCAGAGAGTATCAGAGAGTTAAAGTGAGTGTCAGAGAGTGAGAGTGAGTGTCAGAGTGAGAGTGAGTGTCACAGAGTGAGAGTGTCAGAGTGTGCTGATCGCACTTATTTTGTTTTATGGAGGCACCTCCTTTGTTTCGCAACTCTTGCTTTCCCCGCTGGGTTGCGCTAGTGTCTTCCTATGGGTTGCCTCTCGGTCTGACAGTGAAAGGAGACGGCAGTCGGAGTGCTCCTTTCGCGCCGTGCGGGGTAAGTTGTTTGGCTTTAACTAGGGCTCAGGGTCCACGCGAAACATTTAGGCTTTCAGATAGGCTGAAGACTGCCCGACTCCTCGCTTGAGAGGGAATTGACTGGGGGTTATGCAAATTGGTTTGTTTTACCTGTATTTCTGTTGTGTTTCGACTTCCATTTCTGTATAAATTATTGATCCATAAAGGTTGTAGTTCTCGGAATTTTTAGTGCTCTCTTCTTTTCAGTTCCTCCCCCCCCCCTTTCTCACGATTGTACCTAAGCCCCTATGGTTCAAAAATGGTAGCAGAGCGTGGTTGTCTTATGGTCGAGTGGGGCAGTTAAATTGAGCATTGGGTTATTGTTTTGATTAACCATGTCGAGTGACTTTCAGCTGTTGCGTAAGAACGAAATACTATTTGAGTTGGGGATTCGTGGACGTGATGATTTGTCGTCGGCAGACGTTCCGGCCCTATTAGACGCACTTCGTGGCGTGAAGGATAACGATTATGTTGTGTTGCCGGACAAACATTTATTGGTAACTGAATCACCGTCATTATGTGAGGCCGCACGGCTGGAATTTGAAGAGTTGTTCTCCGAGTTGAGTAATATCTCGGGGTTTTCGAAAGCGCAGGTGAGGCGTTTGACAGCCAGGATCTTGCATTATGTGCAGCGGATTGAATATTTCCAAAAATATTGTCCTAAGGTTAAGTTCGGGGTTGACTTAGCCGAGCTGAAGGGGCAGTTCAGGAGATATTTAGAAGTGCTTGCTCAGAAAGGGGATCGGGCCGAGTCGACTACTGTCACACCAACTGTGACGTCTCAAATGTCGGCCTTTAAACCGCTAAAGTTACTTCATCCCTTACAACAGTTGGTTGAACCTTATCAAGTCTTTAAGGTTGTTGATGTTCTTACAGCTCTTGAATTTCTGAAGTTCCTGGTAAGAGCTAAGGATTGCGCTGAATTATGCGAAGTTCCCGGTTTGCAGCTGCTTGAAGTAGTGATGTCAAAAGGGGGTGACGCGGTGCGCAGTATAATTGGGCGTATTAAGGGATGTGTTGATCCAGTCTCTGAATTACATGACAGTGTATTGAAGTGTTTCGTTCCTCGTCGGGAGCTACATACATTAATTCAAGGTCATTATTTGAAACCCCAGGGATCAGGAGAGCCTTTCTTCGAGTACATTAGCAGGGTTAAGTTGTTTGCGCGTATACTACGGTTGCCAGATAGCGAACGGCAGATCTGTGACGTCATTATTACGGGGTTGACCCCGGAGGTACGTTCTCTTTTGGTATTTAGCTCTTGTCCTGCTACGTTTAAAGATTTAGAGGGGCTATTGCCGATCTTGGCAGAGTATGAGGCGTCAAATGCGGCACGAAACCGCGAATCATTGCAAGTGCCTCTGCATGGTGTTCGATTTGAGCCGCGGCAGACTAACCGAGGAGATTTGGCTCGAGATAGTTTTCGCTCGCCAGGGTCTTGTTTTAGATGTGGTTCTCCTGAGCATTTGGTTAGACAATGCACGGTGGCCAGGAAGCGTGGTGGCGTTTTACTACCCGTGGGGGTAGATGGTCAAAGGCGCCAAGATTGACAACGAGCTCCTTGCGGAATTTCTGCCTGTTGTCGGATATTCCGTCGGATAATAGCCAAGCCCTTTAATTTGAAGCCGACAGTACAGGTGACTGTTGGGAAACGACAGTTAATCGCTCTCTTGGACTCGGGGAGTTCCTGCTCTTTGGTACACGAGGAGTTTTATTATACCTATCTTGGTAAATTCTCGGCCAAACCGCGACAGTGTAGCGTTGGGTGCGTGTCTGTAAATGGTCATAAATTTCAGGTGAATGCCAAGGTTCTGTTGACCATACGTATTTCGCGTTTTACGTGGAAACACTATTTCTATCTTCTGCCGGACCTGCCATTTCAACTGATTTTAGGCTCGGACTTTATGACTAGAGTCGGCCTAAGGCTTGATTTTCGGGATGGGGAAATCACCTTTGCATTTGCCCCTTCCGAACGAGTTGCATTTCAGTGCGGTCAAGTCATCAACAAACCACCTTTGGAGGAGAGTGGCGGGCTACGTCACCATATATGCGACGTCAGCAATGCTTTCCCCCATTTGACAGAAGAGCAGGGCCGTTCGCTGGAACAACTCTGTGCGAACCATGGGTCATTGTTTGCTGACCGTTTAGGAGTAACAAATTTGGTGGAGTATGATATACAACTAACAGACGACACCCCTGTGAAGTTACCACCCTATCGTGTCACCCCACCTAAAATGGCTATTCTTCGTAAAAAGATCGACGAAATGTTACGAAAGGGAGTGATCAGGCCGTCCACGTCTGCTTATAGTAGTCCAGTATTTCTGGTCCCTAAGGGCGAGGACGATTTCAGGGTAGTGGTGGACTACCGGCACTTGAATAAAAAGATAAAGATCGAGGCCCAACCAATGCCACATCTAAATTCGGCAGCGCATTATTTTGCGGGTGCCAAAGTATTTACTAGTTTGGATTTGAATAGCGCCTACTACCAAGTGCCCTTATCGGAGTCCTCTAAGCCACTAACGGCTTTTGCTGTCCCATGGAGGCTTTATGAATTTCAACGAGTACCCTTCGGAATTGCTACTGGAGCTCAGGTGTTGTCGCGGTTATTAGACGAAATATTTTCGGACATCAAGTTTAAATATGTGTATCACTATCTAGATGACGTGGTTGTCTACTCGCCCGACTTTGAAACCCATTGCCAACATTTAGCGGAGGTCTTTGACCGGCTCGAGCGCGCAGGCCTTACCTTGCGCAAAGAGAAGTGTAACTTTGCTGCGGGACAGATTTCTTTCTTAGGTCATATTGTATCTCCGGCTGGGATAACGATTGATCCGGAGCGGACCAAAGTTCTACGTAACTTTCCCCCCCCTAAAACCGTAAAGGCATTGGCCAGGTACGTGGGGATGGTGAACTTTTTCAGCAAGTTTATTCCGCATTTTGCAGCGCGGGCGGAACCACTGAACCGTCTTCGGCGGAAGGGAACGCCGTTTAAGTGGGGTGAGGAACAGCAGCAGGCCTTTGAAGACCTTAAACAGGCCATAATGAATCCCCCGGTGTTGGCTTTCCCTGATTTTTCACGTAGATTTATCCTTCAGACCGATGCAAGCAGGGGATCGGTGGCTGCTGTGTTACTTCAGGATTTTCCTATGGGGCGTAGGGTTATTGGGTATAGTTCACGTACCCTTACTCCAGCCGAGCGGAAGTATTCAGTTTACGAACTTGAAACTTTGGCTGTGGTATTTGGCTTAGAAAAATACCGCGAATATCTGGAGCATGTTGAGTTTACTCTTGAGTGCGATAACCAGGCGCTAACGTGGTCGTTGGCCTCACCGCGATCTACAGGCAGGTTAGCGCGTTGGGGCGTACGCATTTCAGCTTTTAAGTTTGTCCCGATACATATACGTAGTTCAGAAAATTGTGTGGCTGATGCCTTAACGAGAGTATTCGAAGAACCAAGAGAATGTAAATGCGGAAAGGAAAATGTTTTAGCCGTCTGTGAATTTCCGGAGTTGTTCGAGGGTTTGCACACACATCAGAGGAAAGATCCGGATCTGCAGGCCCTTATTGATCGGCTTGAGGCTGGCGAGGTTGTTACCCCTTATTGTTTGAAGGAGGGTGTTTTGATGACCCAGCCTACCTTCGACGGCAAGAACAAGGTTGTTTTGCCACGGGCCTTAATTTCCATGGTGTTTGAATATTTCCATTCATCTCCTGTAGGCGGGCATTTGGGAATAGCCAAGACCAAAGACAAGATTCGGGAATATTTTGTGTGGCCGGGCATGAATAAAGAAATTGCTTCCCGAGTTAGACAGTGTCAACTTTGTGCAATGGCGAAACCCGCGCAATGTACAGTATGGAAAGGTTTAGCATCGGAGGTGGCAAGTAGACCCCTGGAAAAATTATTTGTGGACTTTGTCGGTCCTTTTCCTCGTTCAGTCCAGGGGAATACGTATGCATTAGTCATAGTAGATTCGTTTAGTAAGTTTGTATGGATGTCGGCCTTACCGAAAGCGAATACACGAGGGGTAGTCAAGGTTCTCTCTTCAGTATTTGCGGCTTTTGGAGCCCCTCGTTATTTGGTAACAGACAACGCCACTCAATTTACTTCTTTCGCCTTTAGAAATTTCTGTTTTAGTTGGGGCATTAAAACCATAACTACTACCCCTTATTACCCCCGTCCTTCCCATGCCGAAAGATTTAACAGGAACCTCAAATCAGCATTAATAGCCTTCCATCATGATAATCATACTAAGTGGGACACTAATTTGTCTCGGTTGCAGTTGGCGTTTAATTCGGCTCGACACGAATCACATGGCGTTACCCCTCATCAGCTTATGTTAGCCTATATACCTAACTCTCCGCTGTCTAACCTTTGGCGTTTGGACGATTTGCTTCCCCAGAATATTACTCGCGAGGAAATATGTAGAGTATGGAAGGCCGCTTTTCGGAATTTGAAGAAGTCACTTGCCCAGGTAAAGAAGCGGTATGATGAAAATAAACGGCCTTCACCTTATGCCGTTGGCCAGAAAGTACTGTGTAAGCTGTACACTCAATCTTCTAAGCGAAATGCTTATGCAGCGAAGTTGGCTCCTAGATACGTAGGGCCGTACGAGATTATAAGTATCTTCAAAAATGTTTCTGTGCGCTTAAGGGACCTCCGCACGGGCCAAGAAAGGAGAGCTCACGTCTCACAATTGAAACCCTTCCAGTAGTTTGGTATCTGTTTTCCTATGTGTATGGGTTTCCTTTGTTTACTCCTGTATGTTTATGTTGTGAATAAAGTGTTTGTTTGGAATGTGGGTGTTTGTTTATGTTGGAGCGTGCCATGTGTGCGCCGGGCTGTATACCTCTACGGCGCCCCTGTAGTTAGTTTCTGCCGGGCGTGTGGAGTCGGCATTGTGTAGATTGGTTTTCGTGTGTCTTCGTATGGAAGCGGTGTGAGGTGTTTGGTGTGGTATGTTTGGGGAGTATTTGTGGGATGTTTGCTGCGTGCTTGCGGTGTGTGTCTTGTGTAGTAATTATGTGTATTTCGTGTTTGTACTCTTGTGTTGTCTGGCCAGTAGGGATTTTGTTTTATGCGCATTTATTTATACAAGGCCTTGTTTATTTTGTTTAACTTGTATATATATATTGTTTATATATATATATATATATATATATATATATATTGTTTAGCTTGTTTTACATTGTCATTTGGAAGAAATTATATTTAATGTTATTCAAGTTCGTTTAAATTGTTCTTATATTGTTATGTTCATTAAACAGTTTATGGTATGTTATCACGCTTGTTGATTATAAATTGATTCAATTTTTTTAATTTTCTGCTATTTATGTATTTGATGTCATCCACAGTTCTGTAAAAATACTGTCATTCATTCAGTTTGATCTACCCTGAGATGTTATTTTGGGGCAGCAGCCTATTTGAAGCCTGCGTTTGGTTCCCTTTCTGTTGGGTTTGTTCCGTGTTACAGCCTCGCCAGCTCCTGTTCGTAACCTGTCCAGAAAGCACCTAACCACCGCAGTTTGGCATTGTGTAATGTTAAGCCTGGCTGTTACCATCTATCTGGAGTGTTACTGCAGCAGTAAGGTCCGCAATGGAGATTTCTGGAGGCCAGGGAGGTGACGATGGAATATGAAGGGGCTTGTATGTGGCCCACGTTTAGGGTTTTGGACTTTCTCAACGCCTGATTGCAACGAGAGGGCATCCACAGGCTCAAACCCAGAATTTGTTAATTTCTCTGGAACAACGAGGGATCGGTACGCCCAACGAGCTGTGCATCGTCTCTCCCGTCCTGGAAAAACAGAATTGTGCTCTCTGATGTGACAGTGGCCAGTGATTTGTAGTGACAGTGTTTGGTGCCAGTGCTTTCACAGTGACCTGTACAATGACCGGGCGGTGTAAGGTGTGTCCTTCCTAATATGATACTTCTCATACAATATCAGTCTGTTCCTTTCCAGAATGGCGAGTGCGTGTTGTCAGATGGGGGCGGGAGTATTGTGCTGATCGCACTTATTTTGTTTTATGGAGGCACCTCCTTTGTTTCGCAACTCTTGCTTTCCCCGCTGGGTTGCGCTAGTGTCTTCCTATGGGTTGCCTCTCGGTCTGACAGTGAAAGGAGACGGCAGTCGGAGTGCTCCTTTCGCGCCGTGCGGGGTAAGTTGTTTGGCTTTAACTAGGGCTCAGGGTCCACGCGAAACATTTAGGCTTTCAGATAGGCTGAAGACTGCCCGACTCCTCGCTTGAGAGGGAATTGACTGGGGGTTATGCAAATTGGTTTGTTTTACCTGTATTTCTGTTGTGTTTCGACTTCCATTTCTGTATAAATTATTGATCCATAAAGGTTGTAGTTCTCGGAATTTTTAGTGCTCTCTTCTTTTCAGTTCCTCCCCCCCCCCTTTCTCACGATTGTACCTAAGCCCCTATGGTTCAAGAGAGTGAAGGTGCCAGAGAGTGAAGGTGCCAGAGAGTGAAGGTGCCAGAGAGTGAGAGTGTCAGAGTGAGAGTGTCAGAGTGAGAGTGTCAGAGTGAGAGTGTCAGAGTGAGAGTGTCAGAGTGAGTGTCAGAAAGTGGGTATCAGAGAGTTAAAGTATCAGAGAGTTAAAGTGACTGTCAGAGAGTGAGAGTGTCAGAGTGAGAGTGCCAGAGTGAGTGTCAGAGTGAGTGTCAGAGTGAGAGTGTCAGAGTGAGTGTGTCAGAGTGAGTGTGTCAGAGTGAGTGTCAGAGTGAGAGTGTCAGAGTGAGAGTGTCAGAGTGAGAGTGTCAGAGTGAGAGTGTCAGAGTGAGAGTGTCAGAGTGAGAGTGTCAGAGTGAGAGTGTCAGAGTGAGAGTGTCAGAGTGAGAGTGTCAGAGTGAGAGTATCAGAGTGAGAGTGTCAGAGTGAGAGTGTCAGAGTGAGAGTGTCAGAAAGTGAGTGTCAGAGAGAGTGTCAGAGTGAGAGTGTGAGAGAGAGTGTCAGAGTGAGAGTGTGAGTGAGAGTGAGAGTGTCAGAGTGAGAGTGAGTGTCACAGAGTGAGAGTGAGTGTCACAGAGTGAGAGTGTCAGAGAGTGAAGGTGTCAGAGTGAGAGTGTCAGAGAGTGAGAGTGTCAGAGAGTGTCAGAAAGTGAGTGTCAGAGAGTGAGAGTGAGTGTCAGAGAGAGTGTCAGAGTGAGAGTGTCAGATGAGAGTGTCAGAGTGAGAGTGTCAGAGTGAGAGTGTCAGAGTGAGAGTATCAGAGAGTTAAAGTGAGTGTCAGAGAGAGAGTGTCAGAGTGAGAGTGAGTGTCACATAGTGAGAGTGTCAGAGATTGAAGGTGTCGGAGAGTGAGAGTGTCAGAGAGTGAGAGTGTCAGTGAGAGTGTCAGAGTGAGAGTGTCAGTGAGTGTGTCAGAGTGAGAGTGTCAGTGAGTGCGAGTGTCGGAGTGAGAGTGTCATAGTGAGTGTCATAGTGAGTGTCAGAGTGAGAATGTCAGTGAGAGTGTCATAGTGAGAGTGTCATAGTGAGAGTGTCATAGTGAGAGTGTCATAGTGAGAGTGTCATAGTGAGAGTGTCATAGTGAGAGTGTCAGAGTGAGAGTGTCAGAGTGAGAGTGTCATAGTGAGAGTGTCATAGTGAGAGTGTCAGAGTGAGAGTGTCATAGTGAGAGTGTCAGAGTGAGAGTGTCAGAGTGAGAGTGTCAGAGTGAGAGTGTCAGAGTGAGAGTGTCAGAGTGAGAGTGTCAGAGTGAGAGTGTCAGAGTGAGAGTGTCAGAGTGAGAGTGTCAGAGTGAGAGTGAGTGTCACAGAGTGAGTGTCAGAGAGTGAGGGTGTCAGACAGTGAGTGTCAGACAGTGAGAGTGTCAGACAGTGAGAGTGTCAGACAGTGAGAGTGTCAGACAGTGAGAGTGTCAGACAGTGAGAGTGTCAGAGTGAGAGTGTGAGTGAGAGTGTCAGAGTGAGTGTCAGAGTGAGAGTGTCAGAGTGAGAGTGTCAGAGTGAGAGTGTCAGAGTGAGAGTGTCAGAGTGAGAGTGTCAGAGTGAGAGTGTCAGAGTGAGAGTGTCAGAGTGAGAGTGTCAGAGTGAGAGTGTCAGAGTGAGTGTCAGAGTGGGAGTGTCAGAGTAGGAGCGAGTGAGAGTGAGTGAGAGAGTGAGAGAGTGTGGGTATGTGTTTATGCACCTGTGAACAGCCTAACTGAAAAATGAAAAACACCACACAGACATACACAAACGGACCTTTTTCTAAAAATGCTCTTTTCATTCTTTCAGGGGGCTACAAAACATATTTCCAGTGAAATCTCGACATCGATTTTTTGGGTAGAATACAATACTTCCTCTACTTTACTATGGTAGTAACTAGACCCAGGTCACTGTGTATAAACTCACACTACTTGGAGTGGAGTCGAGTCGAGTCGAGTCGAGTGGTTGGGAATACACGTGTAAACGTCATGTGTAGCAGTTCCCACACAGAGAGGAATCAAAGAAAGGACTGACGTACGATAACCAATGAATACTGCAGGAGTGTATAAAATTAGCAGAACCATTGCGCAGCGCTACGCTAATCCAGCAGCGCCCGGAGGTAGGGGCGGGCTCCCTGACTGGCTGGCTCAAATTTGATGTTTATATTGACACTGCCACAGAGCAAAGTTTGCCCTTTTGTTTAGGGCAGCGAAAACAACGAGCTTTAGAAATTAAGCTTCTCCCAGCGGGACCCAGAAAGGTTTATTTATTCAGCGGCGGGACCACGTGACCTGCCCGCCCCCGTGATGTGATTACACAGGGCTGTAGTTCGGCGGCGATTATACAGGTGAGCGATACATTCACATTCACATCGCTCTTTCATGCCGTTACACACTTCATACCAACAGTACACGACTACTCAACATTCCAACTCATAATGCCAGCTTTTTCACCTTCTCTACTGGTGAGTAGGGGAAGTATTGTATTCCACCCAAAATTTCGATCTCCACATTTCACCGGAAATATGTTTTGAGGACCCCTGAATCCAAGTAAAAGCATTTTTAGAAAATGGCCCGTATGTGTGTGCGTGCTTATGTGTATGTGTCTATAAGACTGCGGACAGCATAACTCAAAAATAAAAAGTCGGTTGAAAAGTGAACTTGTTATTTAAGTTAAAGGGGACAATCTGGTACCAAAATGGCCAAAAATGCCATTTTTTCAAGAAACTTTTTTGAATAAATGTCCGTAATATGGTCATTAAATATTATGTGTCAATTCCACCTGCAAATTGCTCTGTTTCAAAATTTAGACTCTTGCAGTATTTCCAGTGCTTTGGGGTAAACTTTTTTGCAGTAAATATTAATGAATAAAGTTGAAATTTTCAGGATATATAGAATGTAACTTGTTAAAGAAAACTGTGCATTGGTTTGTTGATCACACTCATACATAAAAGTATAGCCTTGTTTTTTTGTTTTTTTTTTCTTCTTTGTAATTAGTAATATTGCTTTTTATTCTATTTTAAGTAGAAAATAAATCATATTTATAATAAATATTAATATTTTGGAAAAATAATGCACATGTTTATTGCATAGACATATAAAAACTAGCATACCAAATTTCAGGTCTCTAATTTAATTCTAAACTTAAAAAAGTATACCTTTTATTTCTAGTCAATTCTTTCTAAAAACATAATAAACACTTAGTTTCAAAACTATTTGATATATAGTACTAAAACGTATACCAACAGTGTATCATGGGAGGTGCAACTTAATCTAAAAATTTTATTAAAATTGGTTAATTAGAGAAGAAAGTCCATTTTGTACCAGAGTATCGCGTTAACATCTTTCAAGGTTGCGACACTAAAATTTTGAAGAAAATTAATGTTTAGAAGGAAAATTGTACGAAAATTTTGATTTTTTGAAAAATAGCTCTAATTTTCCATATGTTTAAGATATTTTATCGCAAATTAAATGTATATTTTGAATTTTCTGGCTATATCCTATGTAGTACTGTTTATTCTTGATGACTTTTGCATAACTGGTAAACCGTAAAAGATACACCAAATCTTACTATACAAAAAGCGTAAGAGAAACATATGAACAGACCTTTTTCTAAAAATGTTTATTTTTAATTCAGGGGTCTCAAAACATGTATTTCTGGTGAAATCTAGTAAATACTTGGTAAATAAACTAAAATATTACATTTCTGTATGCATAACTAGCTGTAATAAATATTTGGGTACAGTGGATATATTTTCGTATGAGAGTGACAGATGAATATAGCCAACATGAAGCAGGAATGTCGCGTATCTGATGAATACATAATATAGATATCATATTATGTTTGATAAACGATGTTGGCGAGTATATTATATTACAAAATGTCGTCATTTTGACTGGTGATGTTAACAGTGTAGAATTATTTGACGTAATGAATGTGTAACGTCTAACGGATGAATTCCGGTGATAAATACGACGGACGTACGCGAGTGACGTATGTATGTGAACGATTTAATGGTTCGATGAACTCGGCACATAAATTATGTTGCAGCTGCATGGATCTCCTGATAAATGTGACATATAATGGAGAACGGACATGATGCAAGATCTATGTGACGTAATAATCACGTAATGTACGTGACGGACGGGACTTTTTAAAAGACAGTGGTTACGATGATAAATGCATAAAGATCTCTGCAAAATATTATAAAGAAAAATTATGTCTGTGTAAGGGAAAGCGCGCTCTTAAAAATACAGTGCTCCCAACTTTGAAGATTACTGAACCTGCGGGAGAAAGATGACAAAGTTGGATAGGTTGTCCGCAAGGACAACGCAGCGGGGTACATAACGTATCTTACTTGAAACACTTCCACCTCAGATTACCATCCGGCGTGTGCACTGCCCTCAAATTAAACAAAACACTCGCTCAGTGCGTTTGCCGTACCGCTGAGGCAGCCACTATCTCGGGTAAATCCACACAAATCCAAACGTTTTATCTGACAGGTGTGAATGTCATTGAAATTATGTATTCGTTCAAGAACTACCAATAGCGCACACTTCTTCGTACTGCCCAGTTTTAGAAATAGAGACATAAATCAGAAATTAAAGCTACTGGTATAGAATACTGGGACTCTGTGAAAAAAATTGCTTCTTTCAAAACGAAAATTTTGAGGGGAATGTATGGACCTTATATGGAAAGCTATCTTTGTCTCATGCCATTCGAAACTGACACAAATAACAAGGAATGTCTCAGAAATGGTTCACCCTACAAGAAAATTTATTTAGACATAATTTGTGTATTTTAGCAAGATGTACATTTTTTGTACAGTAAGGTTTTGTCTATTTTTTACGGTTTACGAGTTATTCAAAAGTCGTCCAGAGTAAATACGACTACAGGAGCTATAGCTAGAAAATTCAAAATATACATTTCATTTGTCATAAAAATATCTCAAACATATGACATTTTAATCAAAATCGTTAGAGCCATTTTCAATAAAATCAAAATTTTCTAAAAATGTTCCATGTAAAGGGTAGCTTAGGATGGGGCTATTTTCTTCAAAATCTTCGTGTCGTATCCTTGAAAGACATAAAACTTAAATACCAACTTTGGTTTTTAACGGAGTTTTCATTTTTTAGTTATGCTGTTCACAGGTAGGAAACGAACCTGGGACGTTGAGAAGGTGAGCCTCAGAAGGCCCCGTACTTGGAGGATAAATAGGTGCATTTGTGGGTGAGACAGGTGAATCTTTTCGCTACGTTTGTAAGATTCATGAGAAAGAACTGTGTGTCTAGTTAAGGTAGGTAATGGTCGAGAGGGATGGGCCACTTCACAGACAGACAGACACATGCATCTGCAAACATTTGCCTTTCACTCCTGAGTGAGAGAAGATCCCACGGTGTCTTGGTTCTACATATCGGTCTGTACAGTAACTGACAAAACACCAACAATGACTCCCCACAACAGTTTATCACTTGTATACAGAGTGATTCACTCAAGTCGACTTCATACGAGCTTAATAACTGGGGGTTACGTCACGGTTGACAGCTAGATGCGCAGTAGACTTCTGCGCTGATGACGTCAGCTGGTGCAGCCGACTAGCCGCTTCCTCTGATTGAAATGACAGCACAAGTGATAGTATAGCTTCTGCTGTCAGTTTTTTAGACGCTGGCCCACTGGTCCCAAGTTCAAGTCTGGACCAGACGGATGCTTTTTAGGTATACTTAAAATCTGTGGCAATTGACAGCGTCGTTAACACAATAATTTGAACGCAGAATTGAATATAAAGGCAAAAAATAAAATATGTAAATAAAAACACAAAAAATAAGTGCCTAACAGTATCGAAAAAAACCATTGATATGCAAATTAGAAGTGAAAAGAAACATTTTTGAACAGGATTCAGAATTTAATTATTTAGGTATTCAAATAACAAGCACCAAAAATTTAAATCTAGAAGTAAATACACAAATATCAAAGATAATTTTGTGAAATATCTATATCTATGACATGAAGTAGAGAAAAATAAGGTTTTATAAGAATAACTACGTGAAATAAAATGATTGTGGGCGGAGAATCTTATATGAATGTTGCATGATATATTTTAAGTTTCTAGCGTTACTTTTGCTAGTTTCACTCCAATACACAACATAATTCTGCATTTTTTACAAAGGTCAAATGGGGCTTTATTTGTGGTGGAGAGGTTAAATGGGGCAAACCAAAAAATTGTCATACATCTTAGAAAGATAAATACCGAAACAAGAATGGTTAAAGAAGTCGCTGAAACGAATGAAGGGCGTTGAAAGGAAAGGGATAATAGACTTTTGTGAGGAACTGTACCAACAGGTTGAAAATGTATGCCGCTGCGGTGGAGAGATGGATTGTGTCTCGAGATTTCCACCAGATGTCTCGACAGCTGTCTGAAGTGAACCTTTGTAGTGCGAGTGCACCGCGATATTAATCATAACCCCCCCCCCCCCCACGACCCCCAATATCATGGCTGTCTTTTTATATGAACAACTTTCTCACATAAAACTGTGAAGTGAAGAGTTTTCACTTTCATCAACAGAGTGCACCACACAATATTCAAATACTCCTTTTTATCATCTCCTTAAAGAGATCGAACATCACCCCCCCCCCCCCCGATATGTCCCAAGGCGTCTCATTTCTTATATACGACCTGCAGCAAAGCTATAACCAAAATCTGATACACATATCGCTGAGGATATACACGTTTTAAGGTCCTCTAAGCTCCAGATAAAGCAATTTTAGATACATCTAGCTGAAATATCCGCGATTTATGCCTACAACTATTACATTTAGGTTCTCTTAGCACGGTTAACATATAAAAAAATGAACAACGATGTCCCATTTGACAGACGTGCAAGTTCTCCAAAACTCACACAAATGTAAGGAATATCTCCGAAATGGTTCACTCCACAAAAAAAAAATATTCAGACATAAATTGTGTATTTTAGCAAGATCTACATTTTTTGTATAGTACGATTTGGTCTATCTCTTACGGTTTACTTGTTATGCAAAAGTCATCCAGAGTAAATACCACTACAGGCGCTGTAGCCAGAAAATTCAAGATATACATTTTATTTGTCATAAAAATATCTCAAACATATGACATTTTAATCAAAATCGTTAGAGCCATTTTCGAGAAAATCAAAATTCTCAATAAATTTTCCATGTAAAGGGTAGTTTTGGGTGGGGTTATTTACTTCAAAATCTTCGTGTCGCATCCTTGAGAAACACTGAACTTAAATACCAACTTTGGTTTTTAACCTAGTTTTCGTTTTTGAGTTATGCTGTCCACAGACTGACACACGCGCGCGCGCGCACGCACGCACGCACGCACGCACACACACACACACACACCGACCAACCGAGGGGCAATAATGCTCTCGTTGAAGTAAACGCTAATGGCGATATCCAGAGGTACCAGATTCTTCTGGAAGTTTCCCCTCTGCGCGCTGCTCGAAAGTTCTGGAAATCTGTGCAAGTTAGCATTCTCGTTGAGCAAGTTAGTGTGTTTCCTATGGGTCATGAAGGGAGTTTGAGACGAGAGTGAGTGCTGTCACCGCGAGAGTTTAGACAAGTTTAGTGTTCGATTCCCTAGGGCGTGAAGTGGACCGTATTTCGTCTATTTTTTTTTTTTTTTTTTTTTTTTTTTTTTTTCCACATATCATTATGGGCCAGAAAAACTGAAGGATCACATTAGTAAACTGAACTGTGAACACTGTTTATTCCTCTATGTGCATATCTACTTCATGTTAATAGAGATAGAAATGGTGTTATTAAATATTTCGTATAGCTACAATGAGAATAGGAAAATACTGTAGGGTTTAAGCTATGTGATAGCTTTGAAACTCCCTTCTCTTTGCACCAAAAGAAGGGAAATAAATACCGACTCCTCGATTGAGAAAAGTATAAATTATCTCAAAATTTATACCAATAACAAGCAATATCTCGAAAGCGGTTAACTCCACAAAAAAGTTGTACATAAGTTGTGTTTTAACGAGATCTAAATTAAAATTATGTGTATCTGTTACAAAAACGCAAAATTTAAATACGAAGTTGTGTAATTAATTCACATTTCAGAACACCCCCCCCCCCCTCTCAGGCGTTTTTTTTTTTTCTAAAAATATTTTTATTTAAATTTCTGGAATCTCAAAACATGTATTTCCGGTGAAATCTTGGTATCTATCTTTTTAGTAAAAAGAATGCTTGCCCTATTTATTTAAGCACCTAGAATAGAAAGTGCTAGTTGATGTCGAAAGATGTTTTTCCTGTCAGCAATGCATGGAAAGCGTTCTACTCATTAGGATAGAAAGAGCCGAGTGGTTCCCATGGCAACAGGGGGTGGAGGGAACATTGTTGTGAAGTTAGCCGTGGGAGAACGTTAAGCAAATCTTTTGCTACAGATGCCACCTGCGCAGCGCTCGCGTGTTCGCGATTATGGCCGTAATTTGTCTTGCCAGGGATAAAAAGAAGAAGACAAGGGAATGTCTATCATCTTGTGTTGAGCGCGCGCCGTGATATCTAATCCGTTCCCATAATAAAGGAAGCCTTCGAGCTAATGGACTGGACGTGGAGAGGTTATGACAAAGTAAACTGACAACATCTGCCAGCGTCTTGGCGCGTTCGTACTATGCAATCTACCATCTTGGGCAGGCATTCACAACTTTCCATCCTTGTACAACTTTATCTTATTGCTTATTTCCGTGTAGGTACAAGGGGAATATTAGAATACAGTAGGCTTTGTGCGATAGTCAAATGTTTTAAAGCTTTGAGATTCCGTTCTCTTTGCACGGTTAACATATAACATTTGACAGAAGTATAAGTTCTCCAAAACTCACACAAAGAACAAGACATATCTCCGAAATGGTTCACTCTACAAAAAAAAATTATTTGGACATAAATTATATATTTTAGCAAGATCTACATTTTTTTGTATAGTAAGATTTTGTCTATCTCTTACGGTTTACCAGTTATGGAAAAGTCGTCCAGAGTAAATAAGACTACAGGAGCTATAGCCAGAAAATTCAAGATATACATTTCATTTGTCATAAAAATATTTTTAACATATGACATTTTAATGAAAATTCTTTCAGCCATTTTCAAGAAAAGAAAAATTTTCGAAAAATTTTCCATGTAAAGGCTAGTTTAAGGTGGGGCTATTTTCTTCAAAATCTTCGTGTCGCATCCGTAAAAGACATTAAACTTAAATACCAACTTTGGTTTTTAATCGACTTTTCGTTTTTGAGTTATGCTGTCCACAGACACACGGACCTTTTCCTAAAAATGAATTTTTTGGATTCAGGGGGCCTCAAAACATATTTCCGGTGAAATCTCGGCATCAAATTTTTGGCTGGAATACACTTTTATCGCCTCTTTTAAAATAACTCATACAAATTTTGTATATGTTTGAAATGGAAATGCTACATACTACATTCACAATCTTCTCTACTCACTTTTAGATAACACATTCACATCTCTTTCTCTACTCATTCTTCTATAAACAAATTTCCATAAAAAACAGATTTTACACAAAAAACATTTGCATCCCCGCTTCTAAAATAAGCCATGCCATGTTTGGTATGTTTGAAATAGAAATGCTATTACATTCGCACTAGTTTTTCCACTCAGTTTTAAATAACACAATCACATCTCTTTCACTGCTCCCTCTTCGAGGTACAACTTATTCATACAATTTTATGTACGACTGGAACAGAAATTCATATTACATTCACACGACTTTATCAACTAGCTCTTCTTGCGGTATTTCTTATTCTTCAACGGTGCTTTTGCTTAGTCGTTCCAATGTTTTAATAAAAAATAAACAAGTAGTTAAAAAGTAGAGTTGTGACATTTGGTGTCAGGAGTGGGACGAAAACCACGATATGGAACAGCTGATGAAACAAATGTTAGCCAAGATGGACATAATCGGAAATGAAATGAATTCCGGAATGCGGCAGATGGAAACAAATATGAAAGCTGAATTGAGAAATGTAAACTCCGGAACGGAAAAGATGAAAACGGAAATGTCTGATATGAAGATGTTCTATCGGAGAATACTAACGAGTGACTGGTCGAGGTTAAGGAAGACATGGAAGAACCCGAAGGAAAGATGAAGGACCTTGACCAGCGCCCTGGAAGATAGAGTCGACCGCAGCACCAAAGAACTGAACTACATAGTGGAACAAATGCTCGACGAAAACCTCAAACTAGGTGAATATCTATGGGGGAGGCATGCACTCAGCAGTAGACGTTTTGCAGCTGAAATTATGGTGCTTATGAAATATTTACATGCATTGTATGTCGGAAATGACTTAACAATAGGGACAAAACAGGTTCCTTCTCACCTAGAAGCTGGTAACACGTGCACATACAATTTCCTTTACATTAAAGTCAACTTTTGGCAAAGCCTCCTGTGAATGTCCATGACAACCAGTATAGTATTGGCTTTCTTTGGGTGCGTTGTTTAAAACACAAAAAACAATACAGGCGCAATAAAACAAGAAGGAAAGTTTAGAAAAATACGCTTGCAGTCAGTTTGTTTCGCTCGATTTAACTGGCTGCCTCATTGAACGTATTGTTGGAACCTGACCAAAACTTTCATCGCATTAATGAATCGATGCTGGAGAGCGGGTGAAATAAAAAACATTCAAAATGGCTCACAAAACTGTTACGAGCATCTTCTGTATCAAATTGAATGAAATTTCCTCCGGTAGTTGGCCATCCTCGCGTCATTTCCCGGCATTATGGAGTCAATGCAGTTTCCATGTTCAGAAATTTAAATATGGATGACAAAATACGCATTATATGGTTGGAGAAATTAAACCCAGAGGTCACGTCGGTATCTACGAAAGACAGAGAGGCAATGATAACATACGTGACGCAATCGGACACACCCAGGAGCAAAATCTGCGGTCCATTTCCTAAATCGCAACACTTTAACACTCTAATTAATGTAGTGTTACCCATATATAATTAATAAGTGAAATATCCGGCATTGCCCGTGGTCTATTTATCCCTAAAACTTTTAGACTTACGTTTTACCTGTCCAAAAGTGTTTTATTACTTTCTCTACTGCTAAGTAGGAATAAGAGTTTGTAAGAATGGTCAACTACTATGCAAAAGTCAAGAGTAAACAGGAATACGTAGGCTAAAATCAGAAAATTTAAAATATACATTTCATTTTGTTAAAGATATCTTTAAATCCGTGTGACGTCATGCAAGTGTGACGTCAGATATCTTTACAGCCGAGTAGTCAGAGAAGGTTTTGATTTTTCATCATTTCAGAATACCTCCGTGTTTTGATAAAAACAGTGTAGCCATAAAGCCCAGAAGAAAGGCGCTCCCAACATTTAATATATTTGCTCCCTGAAGGTTTCGACTTGGAACAAACGATTTGCTGTCAGAAGACGTTCCGCCCAATACAGTCGTTTGAACTTACACCGCCAGGGCGCACCACGCCTTCTTCGAGACGAGACGAGGAAGCCAGCTCAGACGGGAACCCTTGCCAAATGTTTACCTCCACCTCCAACACATTTATTTTCACCCTTTTTCTTCCATTCTTCTCTCTCCGCTCCAAATATATGTGTCTTCCCCATCAGGCGCACTCTTCAATGCGCGACAGGCCTCAGATAACCGAGCAGGAAAAGATTCTCCATTTAGGTGACTCCCTGAGTGACTGACTCCAGGTAGCCCACTTTCTGATAATGCATTCGCGTGCACACGCACAGACACACAACCACACACGCACACGCACACGCGCACACACACAGACACACACGCACACACACACAGGCACACACACGCGCACTCACACACACACACACACACACACACTCACTCACGCACACGCGCCACACACACACTCACACACACACACACACACTCACTCACACACACGCGCCACACACACACACACACACACACACACACACACACACACACACACAGACACACACACGAGCTCTGCATTTCACTCCATGTACAGTCATGTGCAAAAAATATTGTGTTAAATTCATATCAGTTTCTCGCTCATGCTTCTGACAGTATTTCTGTGGTTATAGACACAGATTTAATTCCACAGATAATTGCCTTTGCACCCTTATATCAACAAAACATGGCCCCGCGAATAAGGAACACAAAGCTTTCCACAGCCTACTCCAACTAGTTTTAATAACACAAAGGGGGTCATGTATTGCAGATGCCTTCGAGACCCGCCATTTAGCAGGCAATTACTTAGCGCAGCCTACAACAACTACATTGAAGCTTTACAATTCAGGGGGGTTGTGGAATGGGAAGATGTGTTCGTAATTGTAAATATTTTCAAGGGCTTCCATTCTCACCAATACAGCAAGCGTTGGGTTCCCACAGAGAACAATATCGTTCAAATAAATAACTTGGAATGTTTTGAGGCCCCCTGAATCCAAAAAAGACACTTTTAAAAGGTTTGTGTGTGTCTGTCACTCTGTGGACAGCATAACTCAAGAACGAAAAATGGGTTAAAAACCCAAGTTGGTATTTAAGTTTAATGTCTTTCAAGGATGCGATACTCAGATTTTGAAGAAAATCCCTCCGCATTAAACTACCCTTTACATGGAAAATTTTTTGAAAATTTTGATTTTCTTGAAAATGGCTGTAACAATTTTGATTAAAATGTCATAAGTTTAAGATATTTTTATGACAAATAAAATGTATATCTTGAATTTTCTGGCTATAGCCTATGCAGTCCTGTTTACTCTAGATGACTTTTGAATAACTAGTAAACCGTAAGAGATAGACAAAATCTTACTATACAAAAAATGTAGATCTTGCTAAAATACACAATTTATGTCTGAATAAATTTTCTTCTAGGGTGAACCATTTCGGAGATATTCCTTATTATGTGTGTGAGTTTCGGAAAACCTAAAACTTTCGTGAAATGGAACATTGTTGTTCATTTTTTTATATGTTAAGTGTGCAAAGAGAACGGAATCTCAAAGCTTTAAAAGATTTGACTATCGCAGAAAGCCTACTGTTTTCTAATATTCCCATTTTACCTACAAGGAAATAAGCAATAAGATAATTTGTAGAAATGCTTATCTCAACTAACACGAAGAAGATATAGGAATAAGAGTTTGTAAGAATGGTTAGTAGAAGAGTAGAGAAAGTCATGTGAGTGCAACACATCAGATTTTTTTTTTTTTTTTTTTTTTTTAGTATTGCTCTCGTTAACAGTTTAGTTTTTATTAATCTAAGATTTACAGAATATGTTTTATTTCCTTTTCTATGATTTACTTTTTCTGTAATTAATCATTTGTTATTTATTTTGGCTTCTAAGTTTGTTAGCATTTAACTATTACTCTATAATTTATTTATAAAATAATTTCACTTGTTATTTAATTGCAGTATCATGCAGCATCGTGGGATAAGCCAGCTGTGAATGTGCTACAAATAACAGCAAAGGCAAATAAACACAAACTAACAAAATAACACTCGGACAGGAATTCAAATAAACTCATACAAACGCTCCGGGGAAATAAAATAGATAACATGGACATTTCTACGTATGAAGCCAGCCAGTGCGTCGGGCGGTTGCGGAAGCGAAAATTGCGCCCATATCATGATAAAGGTGTATACAGAGGGCCATGTTTCAGCACAAAATAATGGGGGAGCTGTCGCACAAAGCTGGGACTGGGGGGGGGGGGGGTCTAGTTTGATGGGCAAATCCCCGTCTAATGCGCTTGTTTACAGAACCCCCAGTAAAACTTGCTATATGTTTAGCACTGTTTGCTTTCATCGAAGGGAAGGTCATGTGGGCGAGGTTCTGTAAATGAAAACGAGACGCAGTCAAATGAAACAGGCGTTTTTGTGAACGCACTCCGATATATACCTATCCGCTCCTATTACAGGTAGCAAAACCTTCTAAAATCAGCAGAAAAACTACTATTTCAAACGGAGTTGGAACCTTTTAAAGGCTCTGATAGATTTAGTTCAGTTAATTGGACTTGGTGATGAATTTTCAACAAAATTTTGAAAAACGGCAACGAAAACTGGACACCGATGAAACAGATTAAGTGTTACTATAATACAATTATGTATTTTTGCATTCTTTACTAGGTATAGTAAGGGAAGTATTGTATATGATCCAAAATTTCGATGTCGAGATATGTTTTGAGGCCCCCGAATTGAAGAAGCACACACTTTTACACACACATCAGATTTTATTTTAAATGAAATCTCACGGTCAATTTGAAATGCGTTTAGTACTGTATTTTCGTTACATTATCATCAACAATAGGAATTTGATGTACGTGGTCGTCATTAATACAAACAAATCTCAAGATTTCAGTCACTGGCCGCCACTGCACTAGAGCGTTAGGGAGTACTTGAACCTAATTTGTACTTTGGAATAAGTAAATAGTTTAATGCTTAAATTTGCTAATTATTTTGCCACATATGCCGCTATTACTCTAATTCCTAAAGCAGTTTTTACATCTTATTCGCTAAGGCGATCTGCAGTGGATGGGAAGGGCTCACGTAAAATAAGCTGTGTGATAGCAGCTCTGTGGATTTTGCTTTTTGATATAAAAAAACACTACAAATACGTGAATTTTATTGATAAGGGTAAGTAGAATAAGGACATAATAAAACACTTCCAATACTCTAAAATAGCCTGTTAATATGCGCTTTGTATGTATGCAAAATAGTGTATTTGGGTTAAGTATTGGACGTGATTTTGTAAAGAATTCAAAAAGATACAAACTGCAATAAATTGGTAGTATTATTACTGTTATTATCATGATTATTATTAGTTTTTACTCTCTATTTCTTTAGGTCGCTTTAATTACAGTCTTAGTGCAAAGGATCTGTTTGGAGATACTCGTGCAACGGTGTCTGCTTCCTAGGAAGTAGCAGAGAGCAAGTGCACTAGTTCCTCTGTGATGGGCAGATGGCATTAGGGTGTCATCTAGTCTATCTGCTTTCAGTATCTGTGGATAGATGGCACAGCGTTCATAATTACCATCTGTTCTTCATTTTTACTATTGCTTTAGCTTTAAGGTGGAAGTTGGGGTCGTGATATTAAATATATAATGCGGTATTTACCTTGGCGACTGAGAAAACCACGAAAAGTCCAATCTGATTGGTAGGCCGACGTATTTGAACCAGCGATCTTTCGAATGCGAATCTCTAATATTACTGCGGAGCTGTCTACTGCCGGTACATAGGGCTATATTTGAACATTTATATAAAATTTGCTTACTTTTAACTAATTATAGCTTTTGGTTTTGGCAAAAACCCATAGTTTTCTTATGTCCATTAAGTTTTTTTTTTCTTTGTTTGTTTATTAACCAATTGTGTCTGGTGCTGGTACAACGGGCCCAGCTTACAGACTAACATTATCATTTTTATATACAATTGTTTGGTCTGCATGCTATATACAGTGGTTTTTCTAGGAAACCCTTACAGTGGCCGTCTTTGGGCCATCGAGAACAGTTCCCTCTTGTAATGTCTTGGGTTTTTAGTTTATAGTGTTTTTGATATTGTTTTTTGGTTATATACATATTTACACTTTGTTTCTTTATTTACACGCATTCACTCCCGCTTTCACTCTGGCATATCGTGAGATATGCCCTCACACACACACACACACACACACACACACACACACACACACACACGCACATTAAAAACACTATTTACACACGCTATTTACACATTTCCGCGGTTTTCCTGGGCGGGCAGGTTGCAGCTCCTGACTGGTTCCCTGGGGTGCAGGCCTCTGAGGTAGCGTGTGTGCGGCCTGGGGCCCTTGTTTGCGTGGACGCACATCAGTCGGTGAGCCGAGTGACGTCTAAAACATCTTAATTCTTGCGTGTTTTCGATGTTTCGGCTCACCTTTGCCTATATTGGCAATGACGTAATTGTCGTGGTTTCTGTCGGTCTGGGTGGCTCAGTTGGTTAGACGCTGGCCTACTGATCCCAAGGTCGCGGGTTCAAACCCGGCCCAGACCGATGGTATTTAAGTGTGCTTAAAAACGACAGCTCCATGTCAGTAGATTTACTGGCATGTAAAAGAACTCCTGCGGGACAAAATTCCGGCACACCGGCGACGCTGATGTGATCCTGGCAGTTGACAGCGTCGTTAAACAAAAAAAAAAAAATAATAATAATAATGTCGTGGTTTCTGATGCGCGCCCACGCGACGGTGGCTCTTTTCGTTATTGCCTCGGGAATGGATGGGATCTGGGTTTCCTGGTGAAGGGTTTGATTAGTGGTTAGGAGAAGAACAGAGAGGATTTTTCGAAGGGAGAGGTTTTGGAGGGTTTGGAGCTGTTTCAGGGCGGTTTTCGAGGCGTTTGCCCAGGCCACACACGCGTATAAAACCACTGACAGGATAAAAGCCCTGTACAGGATGAGTTTGGACTTCAACTGCAGCTGTTTGCTGCGGAAGATGGGGGCGCATAACTTTAGCCGCTGTCTGGCTTTGTTGGCACTATTTTTTATGTGGGTGGACCAGCACATTGTGCGGTCCAAGGTCACCCCTAAATATTTAACTTGCCGACGACAGTGCAATATCTGACCACCGACCGTTCTGTTCAGTTTGGTTTATATATATGTATATACATATGTGCATATTTACAATTATATACACGCATACATACACGCGCGCACTTACACACACACACATACACACACACCCACACACACACACACCTTCACTAAGCAATACTTTCCTACTGTAGCAGACAGACTGAAGTTAAGGATAAATCTAACGGCAAACCTTACAACACTACTGACAGGACACGGAAGACTTAAAGCATACTACTATAGGTTCCACATCACAGATAACCCAAGTTGTTCCTGTAATGGAGGAGAGCAAACAACAGACCATATATTATACGACTGCAGAAATCTAGAGGGAAAAAGAAGAACATTCAGAAGGAAAATAATTTAAAGAAGAGAAAAATGGCCACCAACTAAAGTCGAAATTGCTAAAAGTTATTTTAAAGAATATGTTCAGTATGCCAATGCAATTGATCTGACAAAAAATAATTGAACTATATAAATTATTCATGTTAAATTAATATATGATTATCAATTTACTCTGTAAGCAAACCCAACATGTAGTATTACATATTGTAATGGAACATGTAGAACAATAAAGAATCTTAAAAAAAAAAAAAAAAAAAAAAAAAAAAGTACACCTTCACTGGGCACACCAGAAATATGCGTCCCAGAGCATTGCACTATCTACACTTATTATATACACTTTCCCGCAGTTTTCCGCGCGGGCAGGGGACAGCTCCTGAATATTTTCCGAGGCGAGGGCCTCTGCCGGAACATGTGTGTGGCTTAGGAACGAGGTTGCGCGGACGCGCATTTGTCGGCGAGTCGTGCCGCTTCTAGAATATTTTTATTCTAGTATGTTTGCGGTGCTTCGGCTCGCCTTTGCCGATGTTGGCGATCACGTCATTCTCGTGGTTTCTAATGCGCGTCCATGCCGCCATTGCTCGTTTTTCTATTGCCTCCGGGACGAACGGGATCCGGGTTTCGCGGTGAAGAGTGTGGTTAGTGTTGAGGAGTGGAGCAGACAGTGCACTGTAAATAGTGCATATATATAAACCAAAAACTGAATAGAACTTAAAGGACATAAGAAAACTCCTCGGTTACCGATAAACGGTCACCGTATGGGTTTTTGTACAAACCGAAAACTGTACTTAGTTATAAGTAAGCAAATTGTATATAAATGTCAAATATAGCCTGTTAGCTGGGCCCTATGTACCGGCACCAGGCCAATACTCTATAATAAACAAACTGAAACTGAAACCACCCATTATAATATGCACCCACAATTTTCCGGTTTGCTTCGGCGGTACCGGACCTCATGTCACCCCTGGTTAACAAATAAATTGTATCACCACAGAATAACTTTAGTTTAGGAATAAAAAAAAAAAACTCCTCGTGAATACTGCTGAAATGTGTAACCCTACATTTTTCCCTACTTTCTTTCTGCATCGAAGTTAGGTGTTGTGCAGATAAACATACCGTACAGGAGTAGCTGTACGACCTGTTCTAGAATGCTGTATTACTGAGACATTCCAAATTGGAGGGCAAAGTATCGAGTGAAGAGATTATCACATACCTAGGAGTTAAACTAGATACAGATCTCTCGGCGCGGACGCAGGGGGCCACTGCCTCACTCTACCCTACGCTGAGGTCCGAGATGCCAGTCCGCCTGAAGTTACAGCTCTTCCGGGCTTCTCTTCCCCTCTGTGAAGTGTAGGGCATGGCAGCAGGCAGTTGGCTACTGTGACTCCAAAGGGCGCAGAATACAGGACTCCGGTCATCTTTTCTGTTCCCATACCTTTCCCCGTGAGACTACTTCACGAAGCCTCATCTCTTCCATACTTGGAGGATGAAATTAGGCGCCGGGCAGCAAAATTCTACAAGTTACCAACCCATCAAAGCGCCTTGGTTAGATCTCTTGAGGACTATACCCCAGAATACGCCGCTTTAGGTCGTACAGGGTTCCCCGCGTGGCTTGCGTATCTAAATCCTAAATTAAAAACTTCAAAATAATCTAAAAACCAATAACGCCACCCTTAATTACCCTTCCTATCTGTAGGTACGTAGCAAAATTCATCGGGCTGAACCTCAGCCGGCCAGCAGCTAGTGGCCGTACTACTACCCCTATTACTACCCCTAATGCTCCTCCTCCTCCTTCTACTACTACTCCTCCTACTGTTACGGCTTAGCCGTAAAATGAACTACATACGTCACGTTTTCCTTGACGGTGTTTATATGACAGTGAGGGTTTTAGCTATAAATTCCGTGAAAGATGAGCATCGTAAGTTAGTTATTTAGTAGAGGACGACGCGGGATAATTGGTTCGCTTACCAGGAAGTAATCTTGCACGTAGGACAACAAAAACAAGAGACGGTGATGATCGCAAGGAGATTGCAATTAGCGCAGCTGGCTGGTAGGTAGTCGCATGCAGGTAGTCGTCTATTTATGGCCCTGGGCTCGCTCTCTCAAGTTTACGGTCTGTCATAGCAAAAGTCATTCCCCTTCGTGGTGGTGGTAGTGGTGGTGGCGCAATCGTTAAAACCAACCTTGTCGGTCGGCGATATATACGTTTCCTTATTTTGTCTCCGTCAGTTGCTTGGTCTCGTGCCAACACGGGCTACCAACATAACAAAACTAAACATTACATCATTACCCAAACTAAATAAAACACAAATGCACTCTACAGAAACGAACTTAGTAAAACGCAAAGGTATGTTTGTTTAACGAAACCTTCGTAGCTTCCCCTTTATTTACCCCTCTCTAATGACAGCAGTATTCATGTTAGAGGCTGGATATAATTACAACCAATAACACGTAGGTATGAAGAGGAAGTATTTATTTTTGTCTGGTCACTCAGTAAATCGTCTTTTCCACTATTGTTTTGACAGTCAATTTAAAGTTAAGTATATGCACAGAGTAAGCTATATTAAAAATATGCAGATGTCGTTATACTACTCAGTTTATGTAAAATACATTTTGCGAACATAGCCATTTCCGAGATATTCCTCGTTATTGCTTTGAATTTTACAATATCTACTTATACATTTCCCAAATGGGAAATTGTCATTAAATTTTTACTTTCTTTACCACGTACGCAGTAAATGGAAAAAGTAACTAATTCTATCAAAAATTCGATAAGAAATTTTTACTTCAAATGTTTTCAGGATCTCTGAATCCAAAAAATAGCAAGAAAATAAACAATAAGATAATTTCTAAAAATGTTTATCTAACTTACACGAAGATAAAAGTATAAGAGTTTGTAAGAATGGTCAGTAAAAGAGTAGAGAAAGTCATGTGAGTGTAACACAGACTTTTTATCTTTGAAGGTTGTGGGGTGCTTTTGAGTATTTGTGATTTCTGCTTAATTTCTAAGAACTGAAATGTATAAACAACATTTTTAAGGGTGAAAACAATAAACTAATTACACTTTTCATTCATTTCTTATTTCAGTAATCTTCTCTGCATAAAGCGAGGAGCTAAATTGGGCCGTTGTGTTGCAAAGTCGTTCCTTAATTATTTATTTCTCTGTATACCTACGCTATAAAATAACTTTGACTTCCACGAACGTATAAAATCTCTAGAGGAAAGTGTTGATTTCATTAGCTCTGGAGTTAATCTCAGAAATGCCTAAATAACCGAAAGAAAATGTATATAAATGAATGTACCAGGGTAAATCAAAAAGTAAGTTACACTTACTCGCCACAAGAGCCCGCTGTGCATCATGGCGGTGCAAGTAACTGCTGACACGTCCGATAGGTAGGGTTGTGTGAGCAGAGAAGGCCTTGCTCAGTGGCGTGCCCAGTTACATCCGCATTCATTGTGAAAGCACTGCTCTTTATTCTGGGTATGCAATTTTTCACCGCAACGCCTCTCGCGGCGAACTGCTACACTACTTTACTGGAAACTACACAAGTAACGCATGCAAAGTGGCACATCATTAATGGAGGTCTTTATGCTATCCATTTTACTATACAACGTATTACATTCACATGTTTTTCTCCACTCGCATTTCTTTCAGCCACTCTAAGAAAATTAACAATAAGATAATTTCTACAAATATTTATCTCGATTAACATGAGTAGAGAAAGTCATGTGAGAGTAACCCCGTATTTTTATTATACCTGGGTAGGTATATGAAATAAATGATTACATGCATTGTTTTGGAGTTTCACTCTAGTGAAAGTTGAGGAGAGAACAAATGCTGTTAGCTTTTGTGTTGGAAAACTTCCCTGAGACATTTATCTTGTGTTAAGGGTAAACAAGTTTTTCATTGAGGAGCGCGAATGTTGGAGGGCGGAGGTTCGGTCGATAACAAAGCCAGTAGAGTCATCACGTCGAACTGGCGACCTTAGCATCTGACCCCACTTAGTGTAAATATCACACCATGGTCAGGGAACACAGGGCTGTCCAACCGTACATTTCGGACATTGGCTTCCTCCGAGGGACTGAAACTTTAATTTTCAGTATTTTTACTATAGTAAAGTAGAGAAAGTAGTGTATTCCACCCAAAAACTCAAAAAGAAGAAGTCAGTTAAAAAGCAAAGTTGGTATTTAAGTTTAATACCTCTCAAGGATGCCACACAAAGATTTTGAAGAAAATAGCCTCACCCTAAACTACCCTTTACATGGAAAATATTTAAGAAATATTGATTTTCTTGAAAATGGCTGTAATAATTTTGGTTAAAATGCCATATGTTTGAGATATTTTGATGACATATGAAACGTATATATTGAATTTTCTGGCTATAGCCCCTGTAGTCGTATTCACTCTGGACGACTTCTGCATAACTGGTAAACCGTAAGAGATAGACCAAATCTTAATATACAACAAATGTGGATCTTGCTAAAATACACAATTTATGTCTAAATAAATTTTCTTGTAGCATGAACCATTTCTGTGATACTTCTTGTTATTTCTGTGAGTTTCGGAAAACTTCAACCTTTCGTGAAATGGAACATCGTTGTTCATTTTTACTTTCTCTACTGGTAAGTAGGGGAAGTATTGTATTCCACCCAAAAATTCGATGTCGAGATTTCAGCGGAAATATATGTTTTGAGGCCCCCTGAATCCAAAAAAAGCATTTTTAGAAAAAGGTCCGTGTGTGTGTCTGTGTCTGTCAGTCTGTGGACAGCATAACTCAAAAACGAAAAGTCGGTTAAAAGCCAAACTTGGTATTTAAGTTTAATGTCTTTCAAGGATGCGACACAAAGATTTTGAAGAAAATAGCCCCACCCTAAACTACCTTTTACATGGAAGATTTTTCGAAAATTTTGATTTTCTTGAAAATGGCTCTAACGATTTTGATTAAAATGCCATATGCTTGAGATATTTTTATGACAAATGAAACGTATATATTAAATTTTCTGGCTATAGCTCCTGTAGTCGCATTTACTCTGGACGACTTTAGCATAACTGGTAAACCGTAAGAGATAGACCAAATCTTAATATACAAAAAATGTGGATCTTGCTTAAATACACAATTTATGTCTGAATAAATTTTCTTGTAGGGTGAACCATTTCGGAGATTTTCCTTGTTTTGGAAAACTTTCGTCAAATGCAAAGAGAACGGAATCTCAAAGCTTTAAGACATTTGACTATCGCACAAAGCCTACTGTATTCCAATATTCCCCTTGTACCTACAAGGAAATAAGCAATAAGATAATTTTTACAAATGTTTACGAAAATATAGGAATAAGAGTTTGTAAGAATGGTTAGTACAAGAGTAGAGAAAGTCATGTGAGTGCAAACTATCAGATGTGTTACCCTAGCCCAGTGATTTATCTTTAAGAGCTAACTGGGGATATAAAATAATGTATAGTTAGGAAACAAGCAACAACAAGAACAAATGATGAAGCAATAAAGACTGGTGGAACAATGGCGGCGACCAAAGAGTGCAACATAAAACGTACAGCACCTGTTGGAGTCAATCACTTTACGGTCTGTCCTGCAGTAGACATTATTGCTGTCGTGTCCGGAAACTCGTTACTGCTTGTTGCAATGGAACAATTTACGACACTACTGCGGCAATAGTCCAGCTTAAAAATATCTGTTCCCTGTGACTATGGAACCCATGTAAACAACAGCGAAAACTGCTTATTATAAACTGTCAACTAGTGCACTTGTTTTACAAATTATCTTATTGCTTATTTCCTTGTAGCTACAAGGGGAGTATGGGAATACAGTAGTCTTTGTGCGATAGTCAAGTCTTTTAAAGCTTTGAGATCCCGTTCTCTTTGCACGCTTAACATATAAAAAAATGAACAGCGATGTTCCATTTCACGAAAGTTGAAAGTTTTCCACAACTCACACACTTAACAGAACAGAAAGGCGTAAATTTTCAAGAAGCTGTTGATTATCCGGCACCAAAAAAGCAAAGCGCTGATAAACATGAATGAACATTCCTACGCCAATAAACAGCCTAAGAGCGTTCCAGCCGTGTTTCGGTCTCTCTCTTTCTCCCCTCCCATATGTTTACAACAGCATCGTAGTCTGAAATATTATATTTTCCCAACCAATTTCCTCTTTGCGTGTGCAGCCCGGAAAAAAGTAACTTCGCTGAGGAAAAGATGCCGACATTTAAAGTTCTTGACGTGGAATAAAATGTAAAAGAAATGTTTAAGCTGTGTGCCCCTGGAGGTGAGGGGAGGGGGTGGGGGAACAAAATCCATTTTAGAAACAGTTGCCTGCAGTTGTTTTTTGTGTCGAGGGGGGATGCTATTTTAAAAGCCGCAACAATCAGCCCGTTGTCACATTCTACCAGCTCTAAGCTCTGTTCCGTGATTTATTAAGTTTTTCGTTCGCGTGCAATCCTTCCTTCCTTCCTTCCTTCCCCTGTGCTGGGGAGGTATTTTATAAATCAGCTAGAGGGTTGTTTCTGTTAAAGGAAGATAGCACCGATCTGGGAGCTTCCCTTGCTCCAGAAGCGGCTTACAAACTTTATTTCCTTAATTGTCTGCCATTTGCACACTCGTCTACAAATTCTTCTCAGCAAAGTTTACTATTTAGAGTTAACCAGTTCCGAAATATTCCCAGTCATTACTTTGAGCGCTCCAATACTTTTCTGAAATATCAACTCCTTGCTAATAGAGCGGATTTCTAAGACATAACATAGCTACCAGGTCTTAAAAGATTTTATTTCGCAGGTTATCCTTGTATCCACAAAGAAAAGATCTTATAAAACAATTTCCATAAATGTTTATGTTAACATGAACTGGACAGGTGAATAAGCTGTTTGTTGAAGAACGAGGAGAGAAAATCACTTGAGTGTAAATCCGTTTTTTCTTCTAATTTTATAATAATTAATTTGAATAAATTCCATTTGTTACGTTTTGTATGTCAATTTTGAGAAATTATATAAATTTCATTGTTAGGCATTTTATTTTAATTATGAGGTAATTTTAAAACATTTTAGGCCATCAATATCCTGGACCTAGCCATTGGATTAAGCATGGTGTTAATATTTTATAATACATCATGATTAATTTCTAGACGAAAACCTTTCAAAATAAATATTTTCGACGTTTCTTAAAGCCATATAATTTGATGTGGAGGATAGATTTAAAACCTTATTTGTGGCCTTAAATTACAATAAAAGCAATTTATAACAGTATACTTACACCTAAGCCTCAGGAAATCTCGAAAAATGTCTTTGGCACTCACCTGAAAGAGAAAAAATGTTTTAGTGGCATGTAAGAATTATTTAAGCACATTTGTTTAACCTTAAACTCACTAGTAATGCTTTTAAAAGAATCTTGTGTGAACGCTTGAAAATATCTTTTTTAACAATAAGAAATTCACATTTATTTCTACTAATATTCACTAAGTTTCCATAGGGAATTCAAATCGATGAGTTCTCATTCCAGATTGAACACTGCATGGAAACGCGGATTGAGATCGAACTAAATCCTTGGATCCGACCATCTTAGAATTCATGGGATTGGATCGAAATTGTATTGCATGGAAACACCTAGGTACTTAAATAGATTTGAATCCACCAAAGATGCCATCTTTACTTTTTCTTAGCGAAAGTGGTGTATTAAAACACTAAAGTCACTTTTATTGTTTTTATAATGTTGCAAAATATTTTTCTATAACCTCAAAACCAGCTTGAACTATTTATGTTTCAGCCTTGCGTATTCCAATCGATCTCAATACGGATTGAATTCAAAATGGAAACTATGATCGTATTGAGAATGGGATTAGACTAAATTCTTTTCAATTCTCGTGTAAACGTAGTGATTATAAAGAGAAAATTTGTGTATATAGGATAACCTCAAAAACCCACAATCTATTTTGATAATTCTTTCAACATTGAGGAGCCCAATTTGTTCTGATGGACACAGGACTATAAAACACCTCTAATTTCATTTCATACATTACTAAAAGATTAAATAAATATTGGAAAACCGTTGTATTTGAATACGAATACATTTGAGTCACAAAACAACAAACTCTCGCGTTGGAAAAGAACAGTTATGCAACGTAAATCGCCATGCGATAGAGTTGACTGAAAGGAGAGAGCCTTCATTTCTTGTTTATTCTATGGCTGACATCACGTTCCTAAGGATTTTAGTAACTTCTTGTGAGTTTGTGTGAAAAAAGAGTTGATGGAATGATGTACATGCTAATTTGTGTGATTGCGGCCAATCTCAATGTAAGTAGAGGAAGAAAATAAATAAAGAAGGAGTAAAGGTGAATCGATCGAGTTAATTGTGTTACAGTACTTATGACGAAGGTCTTGACTTAGAGTTGAGAACGCCATAGAGTAGAAAACAGTTGTTACTTCACAGAAAGCAAACAATAACTGTAAAATATAAAAATAAATTACATTTTGTTCGGGGTCTTATGGGAGTGACTCAGGTCACTTGTTCCCTAGACAGCCTATTAAAAATATTTAATTCCTTTTTTCAGCTTCTTAAATTCTTAAATCTCCTTCATTTATTTCCGCTTTCACATAATATTTTCATCTTTTTCTCAGCTTCCCAATTCCATTTCCTTTTTACATTCCACAAAAAATCTCCTGAACCCCTTACTTGAAACTGGTCTAAAAACATTTTATTATACAATATCACTAGTTTTAGCCATTTCTATGAAATTCTATATACTTTTCCTTTCGTAATTCCATCTTCATCAATTTGCAGAAAGCCAGTGATCTCATTTCATTAATTTCTGCCCTCAACCCTTGGTTATCCATATCCTAATATTTTTCTTTGTCAATTTTCGAAAATCTGTATACTATACCATGCATTTGCTTCCATATAAATAGACTATGTTAATATATAGACAAATATCTTTAAGATTATTTGAGAAAATAAAAATTTTCGAAAAGTTTTCCATGTAAAGTTTGCAATGGAGCTCTTTTTTTGAAAATCTTCATATCGCATCTTGGGAAGATGCTAAATTTAAATATGTTTCACACTTTATTCAAGTTTTAATAGACACATTGATCTTTTTCGTAAAATCTGTCTTTTAAATGCAGAGGATCTCAAAACGTGCTTTGCTACTAAAATCTCAATATATAATGCTTGTGTGGAATACAATATATTGCCTATTTTCTATACGTAAACAGTGGAAAAGGTTAAAAATGCATTTTTATGCAATCTTAATGGCTAATTATGAAATCGTGTGAAAATGGCCTATTTCTGGGACCAGTGGCAGAAAAAGATTGAAAAATTGCCATGTCAACAATACAGCAATGACGTCATCACCACCACAACATAACCTGAAATCGTCACTCTCGCAAACTAAACCATTATTCGTTTTTCCATCTACAAAACCTTACATATTCTTTTTCGTAAACATATAATGATATTCCTGGAATTAATAAACTCTTGTTTCGTTCGAAATGTTAAGCAAAATGCAATCCATATTCTCAATAGTTTTATCATAACCTTGAATTTTTCACTATAAGAATTGAAACAAATGAAAGATCTGCTTAGCAACTATATTACGTCACACATCTTTGATCTGAGAGGTTATAATTTTTCATTTAGCAAATGTATTAATTATTTTTACATATTTTGATGCTTAAGTTGCATAAAACGTTGAAAATACTCTTACCCCATCCTTGTAAGATACCAAGTAGGATATTTATTCAATTTTCCGTCTTCCTCTGTTGTAATTATTAGATAAAGAAAAGGCTTTTGAAGAGACAGATATTTAACTACTATTCTGTGGCTATTTCCCGGCCAGTTTTCTAAATAAAGGAACAAAGCATGTATAAAAGAACGACTTGAGGTTACATATGTTTTAAGTATAGCATTCCAAATGCTGGCAAGGAGCCACGTGTCTGCGAGAGCACTTCCTTGACGGAAGAGTCAACACAACAAACCTACAACTGGCGGAACACCAAGATGGAGGACTTTAGTTCCGAACTTTCGTGAAAAAACTTCACCATTGTGCGTAACATGTTTGTTTACTCCACTTTAAAGTAGAACTTCACGACAAAGGAATGAATTTCCTTTCTCAACATTGCACATTAGGAGTAAATTTGCTAAGTAAAATATTCCTTAGTGGTAAAATAATGATTATGGTGTTTAGAACTTCTTTTATAAAGCGAGTAATTTTTACTTTCTCTATTACGTATAGTAAAGTAGAGCAGGTATTGTATTCCACCCAAGAATTTGATGTAGAGATTTCACCGGAAATATGTTTTGAGGTCCTTGAACCCCTCAGTTGGTATTTAAGTTTAATATCTTTCAAGGATGCGACACGAAGATTTTGAAGAAAATAGCCCCACCCTAAGTTACCCTTTACATGGAACATTTTTCGAAAATTTTTATTGTCTTGAAAATGGCTCTAACAATTTTGATTAAAATGTCATATGTTTAAGATATTTGTATGAAAAATTAAATGTATATCTTGAATTTTCTGGCTATAGCCCCTGTAGTCGTATTTACTCTGGACGACTTTTGCATAACTGGTAAACCGTTAGCAATAGACCAAATCATACTATACAAAAAATGTAGATCTTGCTAAAATACACAATTTATGACTCAATAAATTTTCTTGTAGAGCGAACCATTTCGGAGATATTCCTTGCTATTTGTGTCAGTTTTGGAAAACTTAAAACTTTCGTGAAATGGAACATCGTTGTTCATTTTTTATATGTTAAGCGTGCAAAGAGAACGGAATCTCAAAGCTTTAACAGATTTGACTAACACACAAAGCCTACTGTATTCTAATATTCCCCTTGTACCTACAAGGAAATAAGCAATAAGATAATTTGTACAAATGTTTATCTCAACTAACACGAAGAAGATATAGGAATAAGGGTTTGTAAGAATGGTTAGTACAAGAGTAGAGAAAGTCATGTGAGTGCAACACATCAGATTTTCTCTCCCGTTTTTCTTCCTGATAGTACAAAGGGAATGGAGTTTCAAAGCTACCACATAGCGACTAGGTCTTAAAACTCTTGACTATTCCTTAAGACAACTCAATTCCCATATTTTAATACTCGTTTTAACAAAGGTTTGTAATAGAGTGAGTAGAGATAGTCGTGTGACAGCAACACATCGGAATTTTTTATGTCCTGGCCAAGTAAAAAGAATGTAATTCTACAATTATAACATAATGAACATGTTAAATACAAATAAACCATACTGACAAACACGAACAGTAAAATGATACTGGACTTTCACAATTAACAATGCTATAACGGTGCAACATTTCTTGAAAAGTGGGACAGATGTATAAATCTGAATTCAAGTCCAGGTCATGTGAAAACTTCCAATTCTGTTTCTCCGTTGCTTCGGATAAGAGCAGATCTGTTAAGATGAACTTTGTTGCATTATTATTAGTATTATTATTGCTCGACAAAAGAAACACGCCACTCGTTTCAACCTTCGCCTAGGTAGCCGCAGCTAATGTGGAAAGACACGTGGACTGGCATCGAACGCGCCTCATCCTGGTGGGTGCATGCAATCCTACAGATGTGTTTACTAAATCTGGCTGCTGCTACTGCCGCCGCCGCCGCGGGGAAGCGGCTCATGCAGGTACCGCTGCAGTATAAACACTGTCTTTATTGATTTGCTCTCACGTAAAAACACCACAAACATTTTTAAAATTACAATTTGTGATCTTACCAACAAGACAAAGGAATACAATACAATTAAGTTTATGACAATTTCAACATACACACAATTTTTTTTGTGCTCAAAGAGAAATTTACAGCAACATTCTTAACAAAAGAGGAATTCAGATTTCTCTTTCATGCATTTTTACTTTCTCTCAACGTAGAAACAGAATTACTTTTTCATTACTGTTAAAGCATAGACAGACGAAATCTCACTACACAAAAAATACATTTCTGAGATAGGTATTCGTTATTTGCTTCAACATTCAAGTATTTATAGTTTTCTCACCCAAAAAACAATTATGCCTTTTTTTACTTTCTCTACTACGTATAGTAAGTAGAGGAAGTATTGTATTCCACCCAAAAATTCGATGATCGATGAATAAAAGAAAAACGCATGTTGAGGCGCGCGTGCCCATACATAACTCAAAAACGAAAAAATCATATAAAAACCAAATTTTGTATTTGTTTATTATCTGCGACCAGAAAGATTTTGAAGAAAATTCCTCCACCCTAAACGAAAATTTTGATTTTCTTGAAAATGTCTAACGATTTTGATTAAAATGTCATATGTTTGAGATACTTTTATGACAAATAAAATGTATGTCTTGAATTTTCTGGCTATACCCCTGTAGTCGTATTTACTCTGGACGACTTTTGAACAACTCGTAAACCGTAAGAGATAGACCAAGTCTTACTATACAACAAATGTAGATCTCGCTAAAACATACAATTTATTTCGGAATAATTTTTTCTGTAGAGTGAACCATTTCGGGGATATTCTTTATTTGTGTCAGTTTCGGAAAGCTTGAACTTTCGTGAAATGGATCATCGTTATTCATTTTTTTATATGTTAAGTGTGCAAAGGCAACAGAATCTCAAAGCTTTAAAACATTTGAGAATCGCACAAAGTATTCTAATATTCCTCTTCCACCTACAAGAAAATAATAATAAAATAATAAGAAGATATAGGAATAAGAGTTTGTAAGAATGGTTAGTACAGGAGTGGAGAAAGTCATGTGAGTGCAACACATCAGATTTTTTATTTGCTGTAAATAGGTAATGAAGAGAATAAAACATTTAATTTGGGTTCATTGAATCTCAAAGCGTGTGTTTACAGTAAAATATCGATATCGAATTTTTTGGATGCAATCAATACCTTTTCTAGTCATAAATTCGTAGTAGAGAGAATAAACGTGCTTTTTTATTCCGGGAGTACGTGCATTTTCAGTGAAATCGCTGTATGGAATTTTTTGAATGGAATGCCTATGTATAAACGTGTTAGACAATAAAAATAGACGAACCGTTAGATTGACGTTTGTGGAGCTAGACGTGCCTGCCGATGAAACCCGCATCAACGTGGAAGAATGTCTGATTCAAAGTAATATGTGTAATTCGGAGATTTTGAACTTGATGTCAAGGAATGTTGCAGGATTGCTTGCTGTTATCGTTATAAATTAATGCAAACCAGATTCCAGACTCTAGTAACAGTTGCACGTGCAAACTTGGAACGAACCAACGGACAGGTTTACTGTAACTTGTTAGAGAGAAAAAAAGGCACTCCTCCTTTATCTGATCTGACATGGAACTTGTGTGAGGTCTCTCTGCGTCCTAAGGCCTTTCTGTGTGTCTGTGTGCAGCGGCAGCAGCGACTTGCGCTTGCGTGGTAAGGACATTTGCTGAGGTATTTAGGACTAGCTGCCATGAGCTATGTTACACGATGGATGGATGGATGGGAATGCGATGGGATTGGGATGGCATTGGGATGGGATGGGGTGGGATTGGGATGGGGATGGGATGGGATTGTGATTGGGATGGGATGGGGATGGGGTTGGGATGGCATTGGGATGGGATGGGATGGGATGGGGTGGGATTGGGATGGGATTGTGATTGGGATTGGGATGGTATTGGGATTGGGATGGGATGGGGATGGCATTGGGATTGGATTGGGATGGTATTGCGATGGTATTGGGATTGGGATTGGGATGGGATGGTATTGGGATGGGATTGGGATGGGATGGGGATGGTATTTCGATGGGAATGGGATTGATGGGATGGGATGGATGGGATTGGGATGGGATTGGGATGGTATTGGGATGGCATTGGGATGGGATGGGGATGGTATTTCGATGGGAATGGGATTGGGATGGGATGGGGATGGTATTGGGATGGGATGGGATGGGGATGGGATGGGATTGGGATTGGGATGGTATTGGGATGGGGTTGGGATTGGGATGGGGATGGGATGGGGTGGGGTGGGATTGGGATGGGATGGGGATGGCATTGGGATGGGATGGGGATGGCATTGGGATTGGATGGGGATGGTATTGCGATGGTATTGGGATTGGGATGGGATTGGGATGGTATTGGGATGGGATGGGGATGGGATTGGGATGGTATTGGGATGGGATGGGGATGGTATTGGGATGGCATTGGGATGGGATGGGGATGGTATTTCGATGGGGTTGGCTTTAGGATGGGATGGGGATGGGATGGGGATGGGATTGGGATGGGATGGGGATGGTATTGGGATGGTATTGGGATGGGATTTGGATGGGATTGGGATTGATGGGATGGGATGGATGGGATTGGGATGGGATTGGGATGGCATTGGGATGGGATGGGGATGGTATTTCGATGGGAATGGGATTGGGATGGGATGTGGATGGTATTGGGATGGGATTGGGATGGGATGTGGATGGTATTGGGATGGGATTGGGATGGTATTGGGATGGGATGGGGATGGTATTGGGATGGGATTGGGATGGTATTGGGATGGGGATGGTATTGGGATGGTATTGGGATGGGGATGGTATTGGGATGGGATTGGGATGGGATTGGGATGGTATTGGGGTGGCATTGGGATGGTATTGGGATGGGATGGGGATGGTATTGGGATGGGGATGGTATTGGGATGGTATTGGGATGGGGATGGTATTGGGATGGGATTGGGATGGTATTGGGGTGGCATTGGGATGGTATTGGGATGGGATGGGGATGGTATTGGGATGGCATTGGGATGGGATGGGGATGGTATTTCGATGGGATGGTATTGGGATGGGATTTGGATGGGATTGGGATTGATGGGATGGGATGGATGGGATTGGGATGGCATTGGGATGGGATGGGATGGGGATGGTATTTCGATGGGAATGGGATTGGGATGGGGATGGTATTGGGATGGCGTTGGGATGGGATGGGGATGGTATTTCGATGGGAATGGGATTGGGATGGGATGGGGATGGTATTGGGATGGGATTGGGATGGTATTGGGATTGGGATGGTATTGGGATGGGATGGGATGGGATGGGGATTGGATTGGGATGGCATTGGGATGGGATTGGATTGATGGGATGGGATTGAGATGGGATGGGATGGATGGGATGGATGGGATGGGATTGGGATTGATGGGATGGGATTGAGATGGGATGGGATGGATGGGATGGATGGGATGGGATTGGGATTGATGGGATGGGATTGGGATGGGATGGGATGGGATAGATGGGATGGGATGGGATGGGATGGGATGGATGCATGGGTATTTCTGGTGAAATTTCGATATCGAAATTTTTGGATGGAATATATTACCTTCTCTTCTTACTAGATACACAACAATACTCGCGTTTCTAAAAGTAAGTTGAAGATTTTAGCTGTGATATTTTATCACGAGTAGCCGTGAAGTAGGGTTTCTGAGATTCCACTTCGAGGATGATATTTTTGCTTCTCGCGAGGAGGAATCCCGCGCTACAAATGTGAGACAAGCCATTCCTTTCTCAGCATGCGGTGCGTTTCCTGGACTGCAGTGGAGCAAGTCACGTGTCCGATTCCATCTCTCTCAAGACGTTTCCGGTCTGTTGATACAAAAACTGCCACCCTCTCAGCTGCTCATGTACCTAACGGAACATCGGCAGTCGCTGCTGCTTCAAGGCTGGAGACATTTCTTACTTTCATGTCTGCTACCAACTGTCTAAAAGTAGCAGCTACTTTATTGTCACAGTTAAAAATCACGAGTATAAAGTAACAGTTCCTCAGGAAAAGTTACAAAATTAAATAACACAAAGAGTAATTACTTTAGTAATAGATAAAAAATAACGGCGACAAAAAATAACTGTTACAAGCATAACTGTGATAAATAGCAGATATTCAGTAACGGTTACAAAAACAACAGCTAGTGATTAAAATAACGAAAGTGAAATTAAGTTACTCAAAGGCCTGTTTGCAAAGGAAAAAAATCAATTACCCTCCATCCTATTTCAACCTGCGACCGCGGAAAACAGTAACAGTGATGGAAAGTAACTGTTACAAACAACTATAATAAATAACTACCATTCAGTATTGTCAAAAAAGCAACTTTTATTTTAGTTGTTGGAGGTCAAAGGAATATTTGACCTCAGGTATGTGGCCTTTTGGTAAATAATATATTCATTTATACCTAAACAATCTTGTATGTTTTGGGCTAGACAATCCGTTCTCTTTACATGATAAAGAGATAAAAATAATAGAATTTAAGTTGAAAAGTGAAACGGAAGCAAAGAATATCTCGGAAATGGTTAACACTACAAAAAATGTACTTAATATAAATTGTACAAGAGTAGAGAAAGTCATGTGAGTGCAACACATCAGATTTTTTAAAAAAAATGATTTTGAGGATGTTCTGGGGCCTCAAAACATGTATACCCTGTGCTTATGATGAAGTAGACGTGAAATTCTGCATTTAATCTCAAATAAAGGAAACACGCAACGAGTGACTTGCCTGGAATATAGGCAGGTGCCTAGAAAACAGCAATTTCTTCATTGTAGTCGTTATAGAAATCACAAGCTTGCATGATAAACCTCTTCCATTTGTGAGGGCGACTCTATCATTATCGGCTGATAAATTGCCGTTCATGTTACAGGTGGCCGTGGTTTTAACGATTTCAATTTGCTAAAATTAAAGAGTTGCAGAAAAACTGGTAGCTTAAAATACGTGGGCAAAGACATCCAATGATAGTGGACATAAATTTCTCCACTTGCTTATATTCATATCCTCTTCTCCACAATCTTAGCACTTCTTTCCTCTGTTTTATTCCGCTTTAACCACGTGGTCGTATCGCAACTGTTTTGTTATGAGTAAAGATGAAACAATCCCTTCATAACCAAGATAATGAAATGTCTAACTTGAATTTTCTGGGCATAGCCTCGGAAATCATCTTCATTCTAAATGACTTTTGCATAACTGGTAATCCGTAACATATAGGCAAAGTCTTAGTGCATAAAACTCTTATTTCTATATCTTCTTCGTGTTAGTTAAGATAAACATTTGTAAAAATTATCTTATTGCTTATTTCCTTGTAGGTACAAGGGGAATATAAGAATACAGTAGGCTTTGTGCGATAGTCAAATCTTTTAAAGCTTTGAGAGTCCGTGCTCTTTGCACATTTAACATATAAAAAAAATGAACAACGATGTTCCCTTTCACGAAAGTTTTAAGTTTTCCGAAACTCACACTCATAACAAGGAATATCTCCGAAATATTTCAAACTACAAGAAAATTTATTGAGACATAAATTGTGTATTTTAGTAAGATCTACATTTTTTGCATAGTATGATTTGGTCTATCTCTAACGGTTTGCCAGTTATGCAAAATTCGTCCAGAGTAAATACGACTACAGGGGCTATAGCCAGAAAATTCAAGATATACATTTCATTTTTCATAAAAATATCTCAAACATATGGCATTTTAATCAAAATCGTTAAAGCTATTTTCAAGAAAATTATAATTTTCGAAAAATTTTCCATGTAAAGGGTAGTTTAGGGTGGGGCTATTTTCTTCAAAATCTTCGTGTCACATCCTTGAAGGACATTAAACTTAAATACCAACTTTGGTTTATAACCAACTTTTCGTTTTTGAGTTACGCTGTCCACAGACTGACACACACACAATACTCGAGGTGCACTGAAGAAATAAAAAGAATTGAATCGCTTTTTAATGTTAACAACATGTCTAATTGCACATTTAATATTTCAATTACTTACCTTTGTATATTTTGTTAAGGATTCATTAACAACTTATTTTAGCTTACTATGCTGTTGGGTGTGACGTCATTTCCTACTGGTACCGTAAGTATTAATGACTAGTTTTAGCCTTGTTGACATGGGAATTGATAATGAATTGTAAATTTAGCTTAAAATACCAAATATGTGTCAACTTAGATATCAAGTATTGCAAAAAAATTATTATATTTGGATTCATGGACCCTAAACGCGTATATTTCCAGTTAGATATCTTTTTCTACCAGATGGAGGAGAAAGTAAAGGAGGTTGCAGAAACTTTACCTACATCTGAGGGTGGAGCGCCGGTCTATGTCGTGATTTAAGCACGCCACGCCCAATTAAATGCATCCACTTGAGGAAATATATTCCAAGACCTTGACAGACCACATAAGGTCTATTTCACACCTTGGACCTCTCAATAGACTTTAATTTATGTCTCTATGTTAATTATTTGCTGTTAACTCCGGAAACCGTCTGTCAAAGTTAACAAGCCTGAAGTAAGTTGACAGCATCGCTTTGGTATTTCTTTGTTAACCGGAGTAGGGTGTCTCAAACAGTGGGGCGTGACCCAAATAAGAACCGCTACTTCCGAAGAACTGTTACGCTGCTTATATAATATCATTTTACTCTGCTCAGAAAGTCAAGGTAACATAATTCAACCTTATGACAAAGTTCGCAGGGGCCCCTGGACGTACGGAAGCTGTTTTGTACACACAGCGAAATGCACTATTTAGGACCATGTTTGGGTTTCTTATCGTCTTACGGGGTCTAGTAAGGGGTGAAACATAACTACTAACCAATGACAGTTGCAATACGGGGCTGAGAACAAGGAAAGGTGTTGGGGGGCAAGGATAGATACATCTGGCTGCGTTTGTATTTTCTTATCTCGAAATTCTTAATTTCTGTTATGGAAGAGGCTGTAAATATTGCTTTAAATAAGCAGCATTTATTAACTTAAAGGATTCTGTGCTAAAAGAAAAGTTTTAACTTTTTCCTTAGAATTACAAGAACGTGTAAAATTTTGCAGTAAAAATAGCACAATATTATACTTCTTCTACAAATTCTCCCTATATTTTCAGATGTATATTTAAACAACAGTCGAAATGAGTAACGATTTAGTGAGTCACCGGAAATAATCAATACTTCCCTGTCAGGTCAATGTGTCATTGCTTATAACTATGTCCAGCCAGTAGGATGAACACTGCTGTCATTGGAGGGGGTAAAGAGAGGGAAACAAGGGGAAGCTACGAAGGCTTCGTTAAATAATTATGAGACCTGCATTTTAGTAAACTTGTTTTCTGTACAGCCGCTTCCCTGCTCAATCGAGTTAACTGAAAATAATTCACCAGTCAAATTTGATCTTAGATCAAAATGGCATGAACTCAGATCAAGGTTTATGCAACCAAAATTGCAAGTCCAGCCTGACTGAAGATCATTGTAGGTGATTTCTGCGACAATTTTGTGGTGGTTTGTGAGGAAGGTAGGCTTGCAAAGCAACACGTCATCAGGGCAGCCCAACAATATTTACGTGATATACATTTAGCGTAAACCGCTCGGCAATATCATTGTAGTGTCCTACTAAAACGCTATTGTGAATTCCAAATGAATTGCATTATATTAGCTTACGAAGCGTAACACAGGGGCGCGGCAAAGAGCAACGCGAAATGGATACAAAAGCTTTAATCTAACTAAAACAGCGAGAACGTACATAGTGTGTGTGTGTGTTCCACTCTGGTAAGTCATGCGAAAGTGAAAACATAATATAACATTTTATTGTCCTACTGTCAGAATCCACAGCTGCACTCGCTTCTACTATTGTAGTATTTGTTAAGGTATTTCACTTACCCACCACGTAAATACACTAGTATTGTATTCCACCAGAAAAATCGATATCCACATTCCTGAGAAAATACACTGCGACTAATGTGTATGTATGAGTTTGTGTGGGTGGTCGGGATTTCACCGAAAATATGTTTTGAGACCCCCTGAATCCAAAAAAAAAAAGGATTTTTAGAAAAAGTCGATTAAAAACTAAAGTTGGTATCTAAGTTTAATGTCTTTCATGGGTGCAACACAAAGATTTTGAAGAAAATAGCACCATCCTAAACTACACTTTACATGAAAAATTTTTCGAAAATTTTGATTTTCTTGAAAATGGCTCAAACCATTTTGATTAAAATGTCATATGTTTAAGATATTTTTATAACAAATTAAATATATATTTTGAATTTTCTGGCTATAGCCTATGTAGTCCTGTTTACTATGGATGATTTTTGAATAAGTCGTAAACCGTAAGAGATAGACAAAATCTTACTATACAAAAAATGTAGGTCTCGCTAAAACACACAATTTATGTCTCAATAAATTTTCTTGTAGGGTGAGCCATTTCGGAGATATTCCTTGTGTGTGTTAGTTTCGGAAAACTTGAAACTTTCGTGAAATGGAACATCGTTGTTCATTTAGCCTACTATATGCCCATGCTCTTTTTGTATATAAAAGAAGACAAGATTTTTTTCTGCAAATGATTATCTCAACTAATATGAAGATATAGAAATAAGAGTGTAATAATGGTTAGTACAGAGTAGAGAAAGTCATGTGAGTGAGTGCACATCCGGGATATTTAGTGAATTTCGATTAATACTCCAAAAGTATATTCTTCCTCCGAAATTTTCTCGCAGTTAAATTAGTCTACCCAACTTTGATACGTGCGATGATTTCTGATAATTAATTAGCAAAGCCAGGAGCGTGAAAATCGTCTACAGACCATGACAAACTAAAAAGCTGGAAAATGGACCTATACTTCAAGATACATTTTAAGTTATACGCAAGTTGCCGTTAGGCACAATATTTGTTTGACATTTTACACTCTTCAGTGACGCTGTAAACTTTAATTCTTACAGGTTATATTTTCTGATTACAATACTTGATACGTAAGTTAATCGTGGTTAACACATATTTGGTAATGTAAGCTAAATTTACAATTAATTTATCAATTACCACGGCAACAAGGCTACAACTGGTCTTTAATACTTAGGAAATGTCTAATCCAACAGCATACTAACCTAAAAATAGGTCATTAATCAATCCTTAGCAAAATATACAAAGTGGTAAAACCCTTAACGTTTTTATCAAAGCACCACTTTCGGAAAGTAAGCTTCAACATACCTTTGCTTCGACTTCGCTGGTAAAAGTGATTCACATGGCTTCTTCAATAGCAATGTCGCTCGTTTTATAACATTATAATAACTATCAAAAGCCAAAAGATTCAATTCCGCTATTTAAACAAATAACCCAGAAACTAAGTCATGTGCTACTTCAAGCAAAGAATCTATGACGAAATCCATTAACAAAAGAGTGCCTATATAATTTAGACGTAGCTTTTCATTTGTCGTCATAAGGAATTCATTTTTCTTAGTGTTAAATAAAATTTGGAAAATTAATTTTGATTCATTAGTGCTTTTTACGGTTTTTGGAAGTCTTGCAATAAGTAATTGGCTAACCACGAACTGTAAATTACTTATCAGATCTTCGTATGCAATATACTATTAACAAAAATGTCACTCTTCTCCCATAGAGATCATATACACTATAAACATTTTAGCATCGCTCATTGTTCTTGTGTCAAAATGAAGAATTGTAAATTTCCTTTACTTTTCAACGGTTTCAATGGTTTTCAATAAACATATACATAGTTAATGGTCTTCTGAATGAGATTGTCATTCATTTTTTTGATAAGTGGCTTTATAATAGGAAAAATAAACAACAGTTTAAATAAATTCAATTCTGCACAGGTTCTTAGCAAAATCCTTCGCATGGTATTTCCTAACTTGCGCTTGTGGCTAGTTTAGGAAAAATACTGCCAACACACACATTTATGTAAAATTATTTTGGGGGCTTAGCCATTTCTGAGATATTCTTTGTTATTGGTTTGAATTTTCAAACACTTTTTTTAAATGGAAAGTCGTTACTCGCTTTTTTTCCTCTTGGTCATATAAAGAGAATCGAGTTTTAAATCTCTCACATAGTAACCGCTTGTTAAAATATCACTTAATCCTACTGTATTTCTATTCCCATTGTACCTACTAAAATATGTAATAAAAGCATTTCTACAAATGTTTGCCGCGATTTAGATGAAGTAGAGAAGAATTTAAGGCACTTCAAAACGAGTATCCAAAACTTCCTGTGTAATTTTCCTCAACCTCGTTGCCAAATTGGTGTTTATACATTTCTGGTACATAATTGTTTTAATGACGTTAAAACGGAACATAATGGTTTGAATTCGCGCCACATGTTTCGAAACAAAGCTTGGGTGAACGGCACCTGTAGCAAGCTGGGGGGTTCTGACCTTCACTAATGGATGTGATTTCTTACTATACATCTCATATTATGAATCGCTCCAATATTATTGCGTTTATAGTCGTGAATAGAGAGCAATTCACGGTTTGTTTTGTTTCTCGTATGTGTGCTGTTCAATTATGGACATGATTTGGACACTTCGTTACTTACTATTGAAGTAAATGTGGGCTAAGATTTGCGCGGATTCTGGGACGAAGGTATGCAAACAGGCAGAGTACATCCATGACGTCACGAAATGAATTAGGGCTAGAGTAGTAAAACGAAACTTTGTTTCCATGACGAAAATGTTATCATGCTATCGAACAGTTCTTGCAGAAAGTGATAAAAGATGAAAACTCCGAAGCGAAATTCTGTTTAGCCTGGTTGGTCATAGTGGTAACGAATTTTACAATGTTCGGCGGGTTGCATACCCGGTCTGATACTCAGGCCAGTGTTCTGTAAAGAAAGTAACGAATACAAAAGCGCCCGCAGGGGCAGCATTGTCCCTGTGGCCCTTCCTTCTTCCTGTTGATTCACGCGTGTTTACTGAACCTACGGGAATACCAAAATAGATGTCTCTGCGTACGCCTTTTACAGAGTTATTTACAGCGATCACGTCTAATGACAATATCCAAGGCGCGGTCGAGGAACTTCCAAAATCGTAACGTTGTCGACTTACTTCACGTCTGAAAGAACTGCTTAATCATTTAGAAACCCTGTGTTATATCCCATAATTACTACCGAAGTTATGTCAGAAATAAGTTACTCTGCGCATCTTACAATTAATACACTTCTCTACCATTGAAATAGAAATGTAAAGTATTACATTCACACAGTTTTCTCTACTCGCTTTTCTTCCTGTGGTATTTCTGGTTGTTTAACACTGGTTTTGCGTGGTGTTGTATATATCTTTTTTTTTTTATTTTCTCTACTGGTAAGTAGGGGAAGTATTCCATTCCACCCAAAAATTCGATGTCGAGATTTCACCGGAAATATATGTCTGTCGACAGCATAACTAAAAAACGAAAAGTCGGTTAAAATCCAAAGTTGGTATTTAAGTTTAATGTCTTTCAAGGATGCGACACGAAGATTTTGAAGAAAATAGCCGCACCCTAAACTACCCTTTACATGGAAAATGTTTCGAAGATTTTGTTTTTCATGAAAATGGCTTTCAGTATTTTGATTAAAATGTCATATGTTTGAGATATTTTTATGACAAATGAAATGTATATTTTGAATTTTCTGGCTATAGCTCCTGTAGTAGTACTTACTCTGGACGACTTTTGCATAACTGGTAAACCGTTAGAGATAGACCAAATCTTACTATACAAAAAATATAGATCTTGCTAAAATACACAATTTATGTCTTAATGAATTTTCTTGTAGGGTGAGCCATTTCGGAGATATTCCTTGTCATGTGTATGAGTTTCGGAAAACTTAAAACTTTCGTGAAATGAAACAACGTTGTTCATTTTTTTTTTATTTTTTATATATGTTGAGCGTGCAAAGAGAACGGGATCTCAAAATGTTAATTTCTAGTAAAATCTCGTCGTTGAATATTCAGTTGGCAAGCTTGAGCCTATTATGTAAGTGGTATAGGCAGCAAGACAAACGCTCCTGGGAGTAAGAATAAATTGTGAAGTTAAAAGAGAATCGAACCGCATTATTTACGAGTATATATCAGACGGGAACACCTGCAAGTTCTCGACCAAGGACGCAGCGGCGGGCGGGCGGGTCAGTAATTGAATGGGGAGACTGCCTGCCTGCCTCACGCATTCCTAACTTTCCCTCTTACGGCACAAATAATAACTACAAATAAACGTGCCACTGTTAGTCACAGTGTATTATCGCTCAGCACTTGTTTTCTACTGTATAGCATGTATTTGTCAATGATTCGTATGTCAGCTCGCCAAGTGAAAGCGCGTGTGGCAGGAAGACTTCCAGGAAATGCTTTACCACTGTGTAAATTGCGAACTTTGTGAAGTGGTATGAATTTCTCAAGGTTTGCTCTGAGTTGACTTATATCATGATAACAGAATGATTCATCATCAAGAACTGTTTTGCATTCTTTGAAGCACGGAAGGCAGGCAGGCAGGGAGCCAACCTAACTCCTGCAGGCAAACGACGGACGGGACGGGACGGGACGGGGATGTCGTCTGAAGTAGTACCAACCTCCTCGCTATTAGTCTCTAACCTGAAGGCTCGACACAGAAATAACAAAGGGCCTTTACTTGTGCCTTTTTTCTTGCAAAGGACTCATCAAAGAACGGAATTCTCGTTATGTAATGGTACAAAGGTTACAGAAAAAAATGAAAATGCCATGGAGAAATGTGGTAGCCTACTTGCTGTCGAGAATAATACCCACAAGATATGAAGAAAATAAGAAATGTCACTCGTTTTTACTTTCTCTACTACGTATAGTAGGTAGGAGAAAATTCCATGTCGATATTTCACCGTAAACATGTTTTGAGGACCCTGAATCCAACATAACTCAAAAACCAAAGGTCGGTTGAAGACCAAAGTTGGTATTTAAGTTTAATGTATTTCAAGGATGTGACACGAAGATTTTGAAGAAAACAGCCCCACGCTAAACTACCCTTTACATGGAATATTTTTCGAAAATTTTGATTTTCTTGAAAATGGCTCTAACGATTTTGATTAAAATGTCATATGTTTAAGATATTTTGATGAAAAATGAAATGTATATCTTGAATTTTCTCAATATAGCCCATGAAGTCCTATTTACTCTGGATGACTTTTCAATAACTGGTAAACCGTAAGAGATAGACCAAATCTTAACATACAAAAAGTGTAGATTTTGCTAAAATACACAATTTATGTCTCAATAAATTTTTTTGTAGAGTGAATCATTTCGGAGATATTCCTAGCTGTTTGTGTAAGTTTTGGAGAACTTATACTTCTTCAAATGGAACATCGCTATTCGTTCTTCCATATGTTGCGCGTGCAAAGAGAATGGAATCTCAAAGCTTTAAAAGATTTGACTATCGCACAAGCCTAATGTATTCCCATATTCCCCTTGTACCTACAATATATACGTAATGAAGCCGTTTGTACAATTGTTTATGTCGACTAAAGGAAGTCAGTAGAAGAACTAACACGGAATTTCAGTCATAACAGATTAACGCACTTTTTCCCATCACTTCACATGAAGTAGATAAATCTTTTCTATTAAAATCAGCGTTCAAATTGAATCAAGTTATTAGTTCCTATCCAGGAGACACCTGCTGCATGCAAAGATATGAAGTTGATGTGGCGGAATGATTGAATAATAATCATTTATTCTCGCTACCTTCAAGACCTCGCAAATTCAAGCCATCACTCAACCGGATTAGCCTGAAGATGCTGTCTGCCTGCCGTAATTCCACGCGTTTATCACTTCTTGTACCGTAGCTTTATCATCTTCACTACAATGAGAAGAAGAGGCAACAAACTGACCGCAAAATTTGCATGAATAATGAACCTGAGGGTCCATACGGTCCGAGTGGATTTGCTTTTAGCTGTGACGTCACCAGACAAACTACTTGTCTGTGAGGACTGAATAAATATGAACCATAAGATCGAGTATAGAGCCTGAGTTATTATTTTCACGATGTTTATGAGTCATGACCACCTATGAATAAGTTTAAAGCAAGGCCTCCTAATAAAACATGAAAAAAGACATTCTTATTCCTATATCTTCTTCGTGTTAGTTGAGATAAATATTTGTACAAATTATCTTATTGCTTGTTTCCTTGTAGATACAAGGGGAATATTAGAATACAGTAGGCTTTGAGCGATAGTCAAATACATAAAAAACGTAGAGAATGTGGAACATTCCAACTTTGAACGTCTTTGCCAAATCTTACAGCATCTTTTGTAATGAATTTAGTGAGAGAGAGGGAGGGGAGAGAGAGGGGGGAGGGGGGAAGGGAGAGCTGGAAGAGGTAATTGTAATGTGTTAATGAATACAGTAGAGCGATTTCCCGAGCAGCGCGGAACGAAACTATTTAAATATGCTAATGTGGTTATATGTATAAAAAGAGATTCAAGAAATCAATGAGAGTACTGAATATACACTGCGAGTATTCAATACCTTTGCGAATTATTCTCGATTAATTAGTTAGCCAATTCTTAGCAGTTAAAGTTAACAGAGGAAAATCAACACTTTCAGACATTTCCCCACAGCAGCAAAGAAAACTACTTGCGCAAACTATCTTATAAAAGGTAATTTGCTCGTTAAAAGATAATATTTACTCTAAACTTTAAGAAAATATATCCTTTTTTCTACTTGGCATATCTAAAGCAACAGGTGACCTCTAGGTAACCATTAAAATGAAAATGACTTTGTAAAAGTGAGGTTATGTACCCCATCCTCTAACTATCCTTTACATAGAAGTGTTTTTAAACTTTTTTATATAAAAGTTACTAATAATTTTGATTAAAATAGCGTAACTTTAAAATATATTCGTTATAAATGAAATTTATAGCTGTGAAATCATTCTGAATGACTAACATAAGCAGTAAAGCCTAACGGATAGACTAAGTCTTACTACACAAATTAATATGAACTTTTTTCGTACAAATAGCCATTTTTCGCGATATTCCTTATTATTAGTTTGAATTTTCCAACACAATTTTATGAAATATTTTTACTTTCTCTACTAGTAAGTAGGGAAAGTATTGTATTCCACCCAAGTATGTCGAGATTTCACCGGAAATATGTTTTGAGAACCCCTGAATCCAAAAAAGGAAGACCTCACTAAAACACAATTTATGTCCGAATAAATGTTTTGTACACTTAACCATTTCGGAGATATTCCTTGTTATTTGTGAGAGTTGCAGAAAACTTAACTTTCCTGAAATGGAACATCGTTCATGTTTTATATGTTAAGCGTGCAAAGAGAAAGGAATCTCAAAGCTTTAAAACATTTGACTATCGCTCAAAGCCTACTGTATTCTAATATTCCCCTTGTACCTACAAGGAAATAAGCAATAAGATAATTTGTACAAATGTTTATTTTAACTAACACGAAGAAGATATAGGAATAAGAGTTTGTAACAATAGTTAGTACAAGAGTAGAGAAAGTCATGTGACTGTGACACATCAGATTTTTTTTAAATTATTATTTTACAGTCGGTCATCGAAATTATTCATAGCTATATTAATTCCCACTTCAAAGTTAATCTGATACAGATATTTGCTTAAGTTTCCAAAAACAGTAATGTTTTTAATGTTCTATCTCAAATTAATGTGCCAAATATGTCAGTTTACGCAATAATAAACTGTTTGAGATGACGAGTTTGCCAAATTGATTTCCTGTGTTAGTTTGACCTAGCATACCTGATGTAGAAACTGTGTTATCATTTCAAACTGATTTAAACCACAACACACCTGTCAAAATAATAGCGAAGTGCTTTTCAACTCTCTCCCAGCATTTGTCAATGCAGTTTCCAGTGGCGTAGCGTGAAATAAAAAAATGGGAACGCTATAACTAGGGCACTGTGTTTTCGCATTAACGATAAAGGCGACAGACACTCTCGCGAATATTGCTCGGAAAGCTTGAAAGAATAGCAGCCTCTTTACTTGCAGTAGCTGATATGATATTTCAATAGTTATAGGTTCTAGCCCTAAGATTTAGAAACAATTTAATTTCACATTCCCAAACAGTCGATAACTCACTTCAAATAACTCATTTATTACCCTACATTAAATTTTATCAGCCAACTTATCTATTTTCGCACCACCGATGCGTACCCATAGGGAAATAACCTATATTTCACAACTTTACAACATTTGTAATACTTTCCTTGTTATTTGTAAATTTTTCATGTATAAATTGTAATTAATATTGTGAAGACTGCTCCTGTGGGCGAGTGATCAGCATTCTGGTTTCTCAAGCCATAGGTTCTGGGTTCAACTACCGGCTGGAGCGGGGAATTTTATTTAGTCACAAACCGAACCGATAAATTCTCGAGCGGAGCGAGAGTCAAATTACCGAATGGTCTTTATCTGAACTATTTCATAAATAATATATGAAGTTAAATACTATTTCTCAAATATTTTAGGAAAAACCTGATGTGTTACACTCACCTGACTTTCTTTACTCTTACTAACCATTCTTACAAACTCTTATTACCATATCTTCTTCGTATTATTTGAGATAAAAGTTTTCCGAAACTTACACAGATAAAAAGGAATATCTCCGAAATGGCTCACCCTACAAGAAAATTTATCCAGACATATATTGTGTGTTTTAGCAAGATCTATATTTTTTGTACAGTATGATTTGGTCTATCTCTAACGGTTTACCAGTTATTCAAAAGTCGTCCAGAATAAATACGACTACAGGGACTATAGCCAGAAAATTCAAGATATACATTTCATTTGTCATAAAAATATCTCAAACATATGACATTTTAATTAAAATCATTAGAGCCATTTTCAAGAAAATCAAATTTTTCGAAAAAATTTCCATGTAAAGGATAGTTTAGGGTAGGGCTATTTTCTTCAAAATCTTCGTGTCGCATCCTTGAAAGGCATTAAACTTAAATACCAACTTTGGTTTTTAAACTACTTTTCGTTTTTGAGTTATGCTGTCCACAGACAGGTTAAATAACTTAATTTCAATTAGTGTAGTTCCACTTACTCAGCACTACCAACTGAATTACATATATTTCGATCTTCCTTTGTTATAACAAAAAAGCACTTACAACCTCAAATAAATTTCACTTTATTTTTAACATTGACAATTAGCCTTTCTTGTGGTAATTATTATAACAAGAACAGTTGTTAAAACAGAGTAAATAGAAGAGTCACCACATTATAATTCGTATATAATACTTAACTCCTCTGTGTATGGATAGTTCGTAGTAATACCAGGAGAGGGTTTCGTATAACAATAATTTTGTGAGTGCGAAGCGCGAGCAAAGTTACTCTAAATATGAAAACCTGAAGTAGATTGTTCAGAGTATTCCACGAAAAATCAATAATTCGTTTATTTAAATGTGATTTTTTAAAAGTAACATTCATACACTTTAATTAAGGTTCATTTTCACAGTTGGCACTACAAGTAATGCAGTAGGCTGTGAGAACAACAACAACAACAATTTTAGCGTTTGATGCAGGGAATTGAGGAATTAGACGAGAAGGTGATATAACCAAGGATATATCACCACCAAGAAGTGATAATCCAGTCAGAATAATTCACTATTCCTATATCTATACTTCCCGTAGTTGCTGTGCGTAGCAGAGAAAGTAAAGGAGTGAAACAACAGTCCTGGAATCAATCAGGTAGAAACGTGAGTAATAGATATTAATGGCAGATTCGTGCGTCCTCTGATGCAACTTGGCTCAGTTTATTTCTTCTTGGATACTTAAGCACTGCACGCGGTGCATTTCCCGTCAAGGTGTGGAGCATTCAGGTTATTCCGCTCTAAAGTAGATTTTAACTGCTGCAGTAAAACTTGAATATCACTTCGGTGGTGCGGTTTTTTTTACGAGGGCAGTTTAGGCCTGTTACCGCATCTCCTGAATACGGGGCAAGCTGTACCGCACTTTACGACACTCGTAAAAATGATTTCACACACGTGTGTGTGTGTGTGTTCTTGCACATTAATATTTAGAAAGGTTTCTGCTTTTATAAGGGCGTTTAAATTGGTTTTCGAACACAGAGCAAATTATTGAATTTGCTGTGCTATCTTCGTCTGGAATTTATTGTCTTCTTTCTATTATTTCTGTAACACTACAGTGTGTTCGAAGAATTCCACTGCCTTTATTATAAAGCAAGTTAACATTCAAAACTGTTATATCAATATTTACGGAAACATACATTTTTAAGTGTGCTTAAAAACGACATTCCCATGCCAGTAGATTTACTAGCATCTAAAAGAACTCCTGCGGGACAAAATTCCGGCACACCGGCGTCGCTGATGTGATCCTGGCAATTGACAGTGTCGTTAAACAACAAAATAATTGTAATTACCATTTAAGGTTATGTACGTACTGCACAAAGCTTATGATTCCATAGTTATTTGAGGTTATGTGATTTTTTTGATCGTAATATGAAACTACCATTTATTCTGTAACTGTCTTGCTATATTTGGGAGATCTTTGGGGTTTATTTGAGGAATGTATAAGTAAAATAAGGTTCCCGCCTTCTATTTGCCGAAATTCGTAATTATGAACAACAGTTTCTCCTTTGATTCTTCGTACATCCATTGCCGGAAGTTATTTCCATTCTCATTGCCACGTACACAATTCCAACGTCATTCAAATGTTTTACTATTGCTGGCTACTTTTGTTTCTCATACGTTGGCGCCCTGCTTTACGCGGTCGCTAAGCCTGTATTCAGCAACCTTGCCGAAGAAGGTTACTAGTCAGAAACTTTGCTAAAACTACGAGAAAGCACTCCAGTAATCGCCTACCCACCAGTGAAACCTATGAAAAGCCCAAGATGAACGTGCACTGGGACCTCCGAACGTGAACTTGTAATAATTGCCGGGTATGTTAAGTTTGTGGTTAGTCTGATAAGTGGGGTTATGTTACATCGTTCTAATGGACTAGCTGTTTAAAATGACGCAGGCTATTAAGGCTGTTGCCATAGCAACTCCGGGTTCTCGTCACACATGCACGGAGGGGGGGGGGGGGGCTATATTTGACCGCCTCACCTCACTGCTTCTCTATATAAATATAGATCATCATAGATTAATGATTTACACAGGACAGGCTCTGTAAATTGATGGATTAATGGACTACGTTAAAGGAATGGGCTCGTAATATATTTTCAATGGAGAAAATGAATAGACTACAACACTGAAGGGCTACTCTAAATTTTGCAACATGGCGATCCATCTCCCCCGCCCCGCGCCCCTGGAACAAAGTGATTAATTTGCACGTTTGCACCCGGGCATTTGTTCATTCTGCGGGGAAAATCCCGTTACGGTAATTTTTGTAAACTTTGTTACGAAAATACGAGCTTAGTTGGTCGTGTTAAAACAGGGAGGGGGGGGGATATTAAATGTTTTCGTGCTTCTAAACACGGTGGGCGGGTTTAAAACATGGCTTAAATCAAGATTTAAATCGAACCGTTGTGTTTTTTACGGCACTAGAAAAGAAACTGCGATACAACAACAGGTTGCATTCTTGTGTGCCAATGTTTACTTTCTCTATTATGTATTGTAACTAAGGTGTATTGTATTACACAGTCTACGCATCGTACAAGACTTTTCTGTTTGCAATGCTTCTATAAAGCACATATTAGAGGGAATGTAGTAACTTCCCTTCAGTACAAGGCAGGTGTTTGTTAATGTGCTCAGCATTGAAGAAAACTGCTTGCTATGCCTAGGTAGACCTGGGGCAACTATAATTTTAAAAATATTTCCGATTTGACATGGAGGTCTGGCAGAGTTCGTACAAAACGATATCTATGTATATTCACTTAACATTTTCTAAATGAGCGGCGTAAAAGGAAGTGTATAGAGTAGTGAGAACGTTGCGATAGGGCTTTCAAATAAATTGGTAAGAGAAATGCCTGACTGGTTCCCGTTAAAAGCTACTAATTGCGAGATTAAAATGAACAGAGTTCGATATGATCAATATTCATACGACCTCCATTACTTTTACGATTTATTTCATTTAATGCTCTTAAGTTTTCGCTTTGAAAACCAATTTT